>NAJO01000002.1:1200000-1778705 GCA_002077065.1 Cryoendolithus antarcticus
CACAAGAGTGCCATCGAGGCAGCTCATCGGCTTAATCAATGTTAGTGGTAAGTCGGAATCACAGTGTTCAAAACTTCCGCTTCTTCTTCACTGGCACCTTCGCCTTCTCTTCGATCGCTCTCTTCAGCTCATCTCTCTTCCGATTTGCCCGCTCCACGGACGTCTCTCGAATCTCATTCATCGGCGTGATCGCTCGGCTAGTAGCGCGAGATATTCGCGATTCTTCAGCGTTAGTACTCTTGTGCGGACTAGGAGAAGCACGACTTGCTGCGGAAACGCCGCCTATCGTGCCCAGCTTCTTCGCCTTGACTGGCGACGGTGAATCTATCAAGGGCGACGTAGGCTGGGGCTGGGCACTCGTCTCACGCCTTGCTGGCTTGCCTCCGAGTGTACCTAGCTTTGACTTTGGTCGAACGTCCGGTTTGATTCCTTCATTGCTGGGCTCCTCAACTGTGCTCGGTGGTGTAGCTTCCTCAACGGAAGATGCCACGCGCTTGCGCCCACCCAAGACACCAAGCTTCTTCACAGCGGACGACCGCACTGCCGTCGAAGATGCTGCAGTCGGGCTGTTCGGTGCTATGGGTGACGATGAGCGCGTCTTGATCACTTTCGGTGGGGACGCATCTGGCAAGATCACGTCCTCTTCGGCTTCTGTTTCGCTGCCATCGTCTAAACTGGGTATAGCAGCCGGCTTCGTCCTAGCATCGTCCTTAACAGCATCTCGATATTGGTTCCGACGGGAATTCGAAGCCTGCGATGGTCTATCGAGGTCATCGCTATCAGAGGCAGGATTGTACTCCACTGCTGGGTGGACAACATGCAGGTTCGGCGGCGTTGCTTGTCTTTGGAAGTCCTCCTCGGTGTTGCTGACTTGCTGATACTGGCTTCCGATCTCTGAGACAGACTGAGTTACGTGATCGGATGGCTTCGTTTCATTTCCAAGCATGATCGACCCTCTGAGAATTCGCCACCATTCACCATGACCGGCATCGCCTCCCTTCCCCCGAAGGAGATCCTTGCCGACACCCACAGCTCCAGAAGCCACCTCGGCAATGTCGAGCTGACCAGTCCATGCTCCGCGATCAAATTTGCCCAAACCCGGTACATACTTCGAGAGCTGCTCGCGTTGCGACCTTTCCTTGCTGAGCTTCACTCCAGCTGCGACGGGAAAGACATCGGTCAAGTCATAAGCAGATCGCTCCAGCTTGTCCGTGATCCTGGAGATAACCTTGTCTTTGGCTTGGAGCTCAGCAAGTAATCGGTCCATCTGGAGTTTGAGCACTTGCGCACGCTCAAGCAAAGGGTAGATAAGAGTGTCTCCGACTGCAGTATCTGTGCTTGACTCGAGGTTGAATGTCCACTGCAGTGCCGCGAGAGGCTTTGGCATCGGTATCGAGACATCAAGTACCAGATCGCCAGATTTAGCGCCACTTATGGACAGAGAAGTACGATCGCGCTGGTGTAGAGCGTCACGAAGTTTCGTAGAGAGGATGTCGTACTGCTCGTCGTCTTCGCTTGGATCAATGACGGTCCGGTGCTTCTTCGCGTAGTCAAAGACCGCCTGTCTGTCCAGCGTCTGCTTCCAGACGCGACTGAGATCTGTCAGAGTGACCGTGTACCCTGTGCGGTCCAGATCTGCCTTCAACAAGAGGCGCGGAAGCGAAGCGCTATCCGACTGTACGGTATGCCATGACGCTGGCACCGCCATGGCTCACATCAGCATCTGGTCTATATCCTTCACTGACTGGGCCAGTCTGCTTCCGACGACGACGCTTGGGAAGGATATTCATGCAACACAGCTCGCGTTGTTTAGAGTAAGCGGATAGAGTTCAATATAAGGTTGCGGCGATCGTCTCGTCCCGCTCGGGCACGTGCACTGCTCCACTGTTCACTCGCATAATGTATGAACTACTGTACACTCTACTCGCGTGAACAAGGAATATAGACACCATTGGGCTTTCCACTTCCCTGACTTCTCGAGGCAGTGCGATCACCCCTATCATGCATCAATTCCAATGGGATTGACCAATATCAAGGAAGCTCTCGGCCACTACGTAGAGCGCGCTCAGCAAGACCGAAAACTGCGAACGCCGTAGAATACGGCGACATCACGACACAGAGCAATGGCAGCCGGATCATGCCATGGCAGGCCGCCTTCCACTCTACAGCTCAGTACACATATGCTGCAGCGGTAAATCAAGTGAATGCTCAGGTACATGGCAACACCACCTGCTGTACCGCCTGTCAAAGCTGCTTTGTGAGACTCAAGACTACCAGACAATGGCAACACCACCAACGCCCTCACACTGTGATCCAGGCCTCATCTCACGGACGTCTTTGGTACGCTGAAACAACTTTGTAAGACCCTTCGGCCCTTTACCTGCGTCGCCACACTGCCACCTCTGAGGTGCACAAGCCGCGGATGCTTGCATATGCCGAGCTTCGATCTCCATTCGCCGGCTAAACTGATGTTGAGATGACCTGAGGGAGTGAAGGTAGGAGCGCGGGCGGGGCTGAGTGATGGAGGCTGTGAGCGCAGTGTATCGCAAACCCAAGACACTAATTCACACAGCTTGCTCCTAGTCTTCAGTCCGACAAACACAATCAATGAATACTGGGTCCTTCGCCTCGGCGTGTTAGCAAATCTTTGCGCCTGGAGATCGGAGCCATCCGCGGCGGCAGCGGCTCGCATGGCTCGTGTGCGCGTGCGCGGCCTCTTCATGACTACAGACGACCGAGCACCAAGTCCCGCACTGCCGCTGCAGTACTCTGAGCGTCATGATTACACTCACAGGGGGATCCCAGGTTCGACCGTACCCCCTTGACCCTGTGTTGCGATACACAGCTTTGCTTGGCTTATCTCCGGATCTTCCTCATGCTATCTGTGGGCCAGACTTTAGTTCTTATGGCTAGTCACAGCGCTACCATAGTCTCCAGCAAGCACTCACACGGCAGTCTGACGACTGTAAGTCGCGACACGATTGGCAGGACTTGCGACTCATCAGTGTTCATGGTCTCGCATGGCGATCCACAGACTTGCGCAGCAATAATGACATTGTCTGGCTTACTGATGCTCCAGTCCAGTGCTGTCGTCGTAGCTGCCTGTCTGCCGAAGCCTACCCATAGACAAGCTCTGAAAACACAAGGCGACTACTGAGTAGCCGAGAGGATGCCGTGTTCACGGTCGTCATGATCAGTGTGCCCGTGCTGTCAACAATGCAGGTATACGCTACCCATGTGCTAGTGCTCATGACTTGCATACGCACTGCCAGTCTGCGCTACCAGCCGAGACCACACATGCTGCTGCAGCGCCCGACAATGCTCTGCCGAGCGGCATCCAGCATAACGGCTACGGGCCGCTTTCAGATGGCTTTGTAGCAGGGCTCTGCTTAGGTGAGGCAGTGTCTCTATTGTAGGTGAGATTCTTTTCCGTGTCCTGAGCGCGTCGGCATAGTATTCGTTTCCTACAAGACTCACGCAAGCAAAGCATACAACCCCACCAATTGGAGCCAGTGCCATCACCATTCCTAGCAAGCGGTCGCAGACGGATCCGGGGCGTTTCGTCACGATTGCCTTGGGCAGTGCTCGACCAGTCTGATCATTTGCGGGACTCACAGCGCTGTTCCGCCCGCCTTTGCATCACCGTACGACGTAGTGCTTGCCCGTACTCATATCCCTACGATCATCCGGTCTATGCGAACTTGAGATCACACGTTCAAACCCACTACGTACTTCTCATCAGACGCTAGACGGCCGCGAGCTGAAAGGAACACGTCCTAACACCTCGCGCGGGAACACACCTAGCGACACGTCTCTAGGTCCGTAACTGCACACGTTGGAACTCATCGGCTTCTCTGGCACTTGACGACACACGTTCGGGCTCATACTATCACACGTCTGAACTGGATCCCGATCGAGCGCTCGAGATTCAGCGCCCTGGAGAGGCTCTAGCAGCAGCATTTCCGACAACTCCCGAGCGTCCTCTGTCCCTCCAGCACCAGCCGCAATCCCATATATCTCGAGATTTCCTTGAGCCTTCTGGAGCCGAGACACAGCTGCTAGCACAAACACAGCCACAGTGTATGCTGCAGTCAACACATGCAGAGCAGTGTCATGGCAGCATCGCCGACGTGGCATTCGCACGAGATGCGCGCGAAGTCCATGTCAACGACAACGCACGATGGCGATGACAATAGCATATTGGAACACGAGTATTTCAAACATGCAAACAGCATTGACGAAGATACATTCGACACACTAGTAGCAACCGACTTAGGTCCTCTGCCAAACCTCGACAACAATAAGCAGAGTGTGGCTGGCGGTGCCGAAGAAGTCGAAACAAATCACTCCCCACCTGTGGTCGCAAGTATCGAAGAACCCGAGATGGACTACCGCACACATGCATCTGCTTCAAGCAGCTCCTCTTATGCTAACCCTTTCGCCGAGATCGATGGCTTGCCAGTATGCACTGCACCACCTTCGTCAATGCCACTCCCGATGGCTTCCACTGCCGCCTGGGACGGTGGTCTCGTGGCGCAGCCATACCACTACCCTGCTTTCGATGGACCATCTTATGATTTCAGAGACCACTACTATCAAGAGCCAATGGCTCCCCAGCAGCCTCAGCACATGTATAGTCCACAAGACCATCATCCATCGCCATACTCCGCCTACTCGCGCGAACAGTCGACTTACACGGTCTACGAACAGCCAGAGGAAGACGAGTATGACGAAGAGCTGGACGGTGGCGAAGGTTCGGATCCATGCTACGCACAGCTGCTCTATCGCTGTCTCCGAGATGCTCCGTCGCATACTCTAAGCCTTCGAGAGCTCTACAAGTGGGTGCAAGCGCACAGCCAGAAAGCCAAAGACTCAAACAGCAAAGGCTGGCAGAACAGCGTCCGACACAATCTTTCTATGAACGCCGTACGCTCCGTCTTCCTCCTTCTTCGGAAACAATTGACTGACATGGCTCCAGGCTTTCGAGCGCGTCCCTGCTTCATCCCTCCAATCCCCTTCAACCTCCACCACAGCCCCAAAGCGCGGCTCTCTCTGGCGTCTCACAGCACACGCCCTCGCCGAAGGCGTCATATCCACGACCCGCTACCGCAAACATCCGAAGCGCAAGCCTGAGCGTCGCTCCGTCCCTGCTCCTAAACGCCAGCAATCAGGCGCCAAAGGTGGTCAAGCTACTCGTGAAGCAAGCGCAAGACGTCGCGCAATGCAAGCAAGACTCCAGAATCGCGCTCTCCGAGGCGTGACGAGCATGCCATCCTCCGGTCGCCCATCGCCAGGGCCCGGGATGGACTTCGGTATGCGACAGTCGCCGATGCCCTATTATCTCCCCCAACACCCTCTTGCCCCGCCCGCTCCCCCCGCTCCACCACCTCCTCCACATCACCACCGCCATCTCCACCTACAAACCACAATGCAAGAGCCCTTTCACTACTCCACCCCTACGCCCACCTCTCCTCCTCAAACGGACCTCACGCCTACCCTCGCCACGCCGCCTCAGCTATCTGTCTCTCTACCACATAGCTCTTCGACGCACCAGCAACAGCCAACCAAAGGGCTGTTTGAAGAGTTCGAGCTCGGTCATCTCAGGCCTGAGGATCGGATGCTGTTCGGGACTATGGACAGCTATGGCGAGCCAGACACGCCGTTCAGTGAGGAGGGGAGTCTGTTCAGCGAGGCGATGATGGGGTTCGGGGAGGGGGTCGAGGAGGTGTGAGGACTGCTTCGGAGCAGTCTGGGGTTGGTGTGTTACTCGATTATCGCGATGGCTTGATACTTCTGGTGGGCTCTTTCTGTTTGGACTTTATCACGGATTTCTGGACGGTATGGGTTGGAAATGGCATGGGAATGCACGAGCTGATTGGCATGTGAAATCGATGAGGGAACGATCTCTGTTGGTGACTACTGGGTTGGGCATGCGATCCGGAGTTTGGGAGTGGATTGTGCGAGACTGGCAGACCTGACAACTCGGTCGAGACCGAAGTGCATATGCTTCATGGGGTACGGTATTGGTTCATGGTGCAAGGAATTTACTTGGTGATCTATAGAACGTGTACGATTTGGGTAGCAGACTGCTTCGTGCTTACGAAGCTACCCAGCTGCTCGACTTGCATGTGAAAGAGCGGCGTCAATTATTTACGGACACAGCGTGGTCCTATCTCGTCGGATCCCGTTACTGTCGGCTTCGCAGTCGCTTGCTTGCTACTTCCTGTAGTACACCCTCTTGAACAGAAACCACACCTGGAGCACCCCCTTGTCGAAGCTACTTCGAAATCCCCTTTCCCTCTTGGCACTAAAATCCCACTCGCGATCTACAATCCTCCACGCCACATCGAGATACGGCTCACCACCCACAAATCGGATAGTACACATATCCTCCTCTCCAGCCTCCGCTCTCACTTCGCCTCGCCGCCTCCCGTCCTCCCGCTCGATCTTGTAGGTCGGCGTCGGTGCACCAGGAGGCAGGTCAGGGTAGAAGATGTTGAAGCGATAGCCTTGGACGACTTTAGGAGGCGGAGCATCTGTGGTGTAATGTGTTTGATTGTATTTGTTCCAGTCGTAGCCTAGCAGTAAGCGGTTGAACGACTGAGGTTTGCGGGGCCGGGAGGTGGAAAGCCAGCGTGGTAAGGACTTTGTCGTTACGTCGACCTCAGACGTGAGGATCTCCTCGTTGTCTGCGAGGCCGCGGGCAAGCTCGCGGTCGAATGTCGTGGGCTGGGCTGATGAGACGTTGGCGTCATCCGTTCTCTGTCGTTTGCTGGCCGGCTCAAGCGCCGTAGGGGTTGACGAACGCTTGTGGTTCGGCAAAAGACCGTGGCGGTTGATCGTCTCGCGGTCCGTTTCGAGTTGCTTGGCAAACTCTGCAGACGTCAAGGTGGCGAGCTGTTTGTCCTCCGGGCGCAGTCGAAGCAGTGGCTCAGGGTCTAGATCGGACCTGTCTGCACTGTCCTGATTCTTCCCGGGATCTTGGTCATCGCCATTTGCCACCACTGCCGACCGCGACCGTGCTTGAAGTCGCACCTTCAACGCATCGGCCTCTGCAACTTGCTGCTTGCGAAAGCCATCGACACGCGACGCCTTGATCGATTGCGATACCTTCCTGAGCTTGGCGCGTGCCTTGTACACCAGCAGGCTGCTCAGTAGATGCTCCCAGTAGTCCGTATCGATCGGCTCGTTCGACGACAGCTTCGTCTTTATCTGGCGTTCTAGCTTCTCCAGCCCTTCCAGATCCTTAGGCCCAAGCAGCTTGTCTAGATCGGCTTTGACGGATGTCACACCTCGCGCAGAAGTTTGCACACTTTGCGAGTGTTTTCTTCGGTCCTTACATATTGTTCTCATCATCTGCCGACCTGTCAGCCTCCATTAGCACCGCAACGCAACCCATCCCGGACAGGAAATACTGACCTCCCAATACTCCGCCTCCCGCCTTCCCCTTTCCAACACAACATACCCCTCGATCCCCTTCTCCAGCTCGCCCAAGTCTTTCTCACTCAGTCCTTCGAAGACACCCTCGGGATCCACCGTCTCGAACTCCTCTCCCTCGAGATCATCGCCCAGAGCGTCCCGATCGGGGTCCGTCAGAGCAAGCGTAACGACCAGCCAATCAATCGGTGCGGCCCGTCCACTCTTCACGCGTATTGCTGCCTTCTTGCGCGCTTGCTGTAACACGAAGCGATCCTCATCTGCGACCCATGCTGCCTCTGCAGCGTCCGGCGCAGCGGGGCGCTTCGCCGGGACGCTCGAGGATCCTGGCATGCTAAGCGGTGTGATCAGACCAGGTGTGGTGAAACGTCGGGCGCATTCAACGCAAAGCTGGTGTGTTGAGAAGTCGAGGCAGAGGTGGATGTCGAGTAGTCGAACATGATGTCGCGAGCAAACAAATTAAGCTCATGAAGCATAACGGGTGGCGCCGTGCGCCCGTTGGGTAGGGATGTCCCTTTTCGAGGCAATCAGGCCTCATCAGGTGGAAAGGTCGAGACACATGTGCCAAGGTAGACAGAGGTAGGAGGTTACTGCGAAACTTATATACAGCAAGATTGCAAAAAAAGTGAAATGCTTTTCATCCTCTCAAGATCATATCCCGTTCACCGGCCTCTCTCTGTACACATCGCCAGTAAGACTGATCTCATAGTCGACGTCCTTTCCCCTGCCTTTCTTCTCCAGCTCCCTCACAAGCGGCAGGATCTCCCGACCAAACTGCTCAATCTCCTCCTCATAATGCAGGAAAGCTGTTAGGATGATGCTCACGCCCAGCGACTTGAGCAGCACGATCCGATCAGCGATCTGCTCCTTGGTGCCGATGAGCTTCGTCTTGAACCTATCCTGCCTGTCAGCCGTCGTCCACGCGGGGTTTACAAGAACAATCAGCTTACCCATCATTATACTGCACCAAGTCCTCAAACTTGCTATTAGCCCACATCCCACTCTTATTTCCAGTACTCGCGCCTGCATTCTGCACTTGCTGCCGGAAGCCCTCAACAGCCTCAGCATCAGCCTTGCCTTGGATCTCTTGGAGCACGCGCACAGCCTCTTCTTCGGTGTCGCGGCAGATAACAAAGCCGTTCAGCGCGAACTTCACTTCGCCCTCACGGCCATGCACAACGGCGCGGGCCCTGACGTCGGCAATTTGCTTTCGAAAGCCTTCGAGAGTGTTGCCATTCATGCTTGGGAGTGTGTGAGCTGTTTATCCAGAGGACTATGAAGTTAAAAGCAAGCGGAGGACTTACAAGTAGTAATCAGACACCGCGCCCCCATTATCCTTCGCATCATCACTATTACCTCCCTGGAAGATCTCCGGATATGGCCGTCCTGGTAAGACTAGCGGCTTCGGCTTGAGTGAGTAATCATGGAACTGGTAGAAGTCGCCCTTGAACGTGAATTTGTCTTCCGTCCAGATGCCCTTCAGACAGGAGATGAACTCCCGGCTTCTTCGATACCTTTCTGCATGATCAAGCCACCATTGCCCAATGCTCGTGAACTCCAGTTTGAACCAGCCTGACACGATGTTGACGGCCGCTCGACCATCGCTGAAGTGGTCGATCGAGGCAATCTGCTTGGCGGCCACTGCCGGGTTCCAGGGACCGGGCAGTAGGGCGATGATGAGCTTGAGTCTCTCTGTCTTAGCCAATAGTAAGGAACTCAATGTAACGGGTTCGTGTTGATTCTCCGCACCATAGCCAGCCATGAAGCGAATCTGGGAGAGGGCATACTCAAAGCCGACCCGCTCGGCAGTCTGGGCATACCGGATGTTCGCCTTATGGTCCCAGTTTGTCCGTTGCGGAATCTTACTGATCACCAGGCCACCAGAGACATTGGGAACCCAGTAAGCGAATTTGACACGGTCTGGATCAGCATTGATCTTGTCGTGGTAGCTCAGATCGGCGGCGCCGCTGTCGAAGGTGCCGTTGACTACAGGTGAGCGCAAGGGCGTGTTCGATCCGCTGTTGTTACGGCTGCGGTCGGTGCTGGCTACGGAGACGACGATACGTCGACCACTGACGGTGCCTGAGCGAAGGCGATCGAGTGCGTCGTTGATTCCAGCCAAGCCACCCTCTGCGACTTCCACTTCTGGTAGCTTGAGGCTCTTAGCAATGAGAAGCTCTTCTAGCCACTCAACTAGTGCTTCGCCGACAGCTGCGTTCTCATGAAAGACTTTAATCGGCACTTTGTGGTGTACTACACCAGTCGCCACCTGCTTCGGCAGACCCGTCAAACCGAGCAGATGCGACTTGGCGCCCGATGAGTTCTGCTGTAGTGCCTCCTGGAGGCGCGTAGCAGTGTCATTTCCTACAGCATCGAAGCCGAATCGTAGCTGACCGCCCGTGACACCCTTCAGGATCTCGACCGCCCGCTTCTCGTCAAGCTTGTCGACGAGAAGATCTACACCAAGTTCGTTCAGCCGCTGCGCTCCCTTCGCGAGGTCCGCAACGGCAGCGACCTTAAGACCAGCTAGCTTAGCCAGTTGTGCGACAAGCTGTCCAGTCGTGGTCGAAGCGCCCCAGACTGCAATCCACTCACCCGGTCGGGGTCGCTCCTGCTCTGAGATACCATGGAAGACCTCGTCTCTCACATCCTCAGCGACTTCATGCTTCGGTAGGCTTCTCCCTGCGCGCAGAATGTCAGGTCCAGCCGATGCATGAGGCACACCTGAGAAGTCGACCCCGAGGCTGATCGTTAGTGACAGTGCGGCAGCGACGAAGGCGACTCCCAACGCAGCGCCTTCTTTAACTTCTACGCCCTGTGGCAGTCGAGCCACATTGCTGTCGCTCGTCACGACGTACTCCTGGTAAGCAGCCTTGCGCACGTCGCGGTAGTCGGTGCTTGGTCCGAAGACGACATCACCTTGACTGATGCGACTATGCTTCCTCGGCGCCTTCACAACAATACCAGCAAAGTCTCGGCCATTGATCCATGGGTAGGACGGTTGCGAGAAGCCGTAGTCGGCGCCCTTCCAGTCTACTGGATTCAGTCCGATCGCGAGAACCTGCACCAGGATCTCATCGTCGCCTCGAAGCTCGGGGATCTCCTGCGAGTGCTCCAGAGAGTACTTTTGCCGAGGTCCATGCAGTAGAAGGAGATCTTGCTGGGGACGTGGTAGTCGTAGGAAGTCGTCTGACTTGTGCGTACCATTCACGCCATTAGTGCCGTTGGTTGTGGGTGCCGACTCCTGCGCCTTCGGGGCATCTGGCTGAACAGCAGCGTTCAGACTAGCAAAGCTGCGGTGCCCATTGCTTGTCTGCGAGTCCGCTGCACTCCTTGCACACTCCTGATCGGGCTTCAGCGACACAAACTGCGAGTTTCCTACTCTAGTAGGCATCTTGAGCAGAACGACAGAAACAACCAAACAGAAAACTAGGATGAACAAAGACGCGTGAGGAGATGCAAGAAATTGTTCCAAACCCAAGTCACGCATCAGTAGAGCGTACTGCACATGTCCTATGCGAGTGGCATGTATTATGGCAACATCGAGACTAACCGGAGGCTATCATGGTACTACACTGCGATCGTCAACGTTTTGCGCACGCGTGAGGAGGTGTCGAGCTGCAAGCTCGATGGCGTGCTTGGGGAATGCCGAAGCTTCGCCTTTGTAGCGCGAGTGGGCGAGTGGGCGAAGATGAGACGTCATGGGAGAAGTCATTGGCTCTGCAAGCGATCCGGTCGCGAAGGCATTTGCATAAGGTATTGGACGCAGTGGTGGAGAGATTCATATGTGTTTGTGAGAGTGGACTGAAAGGCAACTCCATCGGCCACCGCAAAGCACAGACCACCGCGTCCATTCATCGACATCGAATGATCTAATAGTTTGACGGTGCAATCCTATATGGTAAAGTTATTATTCAAGTTCCCTTGAAGGCTCCAGACGGCCATGACCTTCGCAATGGAAGCCAAGCTTCGAGCCTTTCTCACAACGCGCCACCCTCCCAAGACCTTCTGCCCTTCAGAAGTCGCCCGTAGCCTGCTTGAAACAGACCTCGCGGAGCTAGGCGCCGAGACCTGGCGCGAAGCCATGCCTGCTGTGCGCGAAATAGTCTTTGAATGGCGGGCGGAAGGAAAGTGCGAGGTGCTGCAGAAGGGTGAGGTACTGGGAGAGGAGGTCGGGCTAGAAGACGTGAAGGGCCCGATACGCGTGCGGAGGACGGAAGTGTTCGCTGGTGAGGAGGAGGATGATATGAGGGACTTCACGTGAGGCTTCGAATGGCCCATCATTACATTATCTTGTGTATGCGCAGCATCCGAACGCCATTTCAGCCGTCTATGCCCAAGTGCAATCGACCCTCAGAGTAAAGTAGATGCCGAGACGCATGATCCAGCTCAAGCACCTCCCTTCTCCGCTCCTCCACCAGCCCTCCTAGCCTTCCACCAGAGCACCGGCAGAACGATACCGCTCGTCGCGAAAAGAACAGCACAGCCCACGCAGCAGCCCCAGATCGCTTTCGTTTCGAAGCAGTTCACTCTCGTAGTGCCCGCCAGACCTCCAATTCCAGTTGCGCCAGCCTTTACATTGCCCATCAAGGCGGTCGTGAACTCGTAGGCGTTCTGCGCTGATGCGGCGTCAGATGCAGACCCGACGGCCATGCAGTTCATGTAGCTAAGCGGCCGACCGAGGAGCACGGAGATGATTGTGAAAGCGAGGAGGAGGAGAGCGTCGATTGCTGTGAGGACGAGGAGGGTGAGGGAGCCTTGGGCATAGAAGAAGGGAAGTGAGAGTAAAGTGTAGAGAGCTGCTAGGCTAGTCTGTGTATGATGTGAGCTCAAGCGGTCTGCTGGGGTGGTAGCGAAGGGCTTAGACTTACGACTGAGAGAGTTCCGACGATTTCTTTTGGGGGCTCAATGTTCGTGCTCACGATTTGCGAGACAAAGTTCGCTGTGAGCCCGATGATGGTGACCATGGCTATGAGCGAGAGGATCCGGACGAGCACGAAAGTCTTCGCTATGGGAGCGGCGCCGTAGGTTGGGAGAGGCATGGCTGTTGACGGGCGTGCTGAAAGTGCGACGAGGACTGTCGACGGGTACTGGTGTAATATTTTGTGTTCAGTGATCTGGTTGCGAGATCTGTTTGCGCGCCCGCAAGGAAGTGTGCGAGATAGCGAGATGCAACCAGTACAACTCAGAAGTACTAGCAATTTGAAGCGCCAAAGAGAGCAAGGAAACACAAAGGAGAGTCGTAGCACTTCGTCGCTGAGATGGAACGTTCGCTGGAAAGGATGTGAATCGGCTTTGAGATCCAGAGATCTGCCTTACCTTATACCTCAAGCGCGTCTTCGGCCGTGCATGGCATGTTTACAACAATAGCCACACAATTTTATCACTCGCGACTTGAGGCTCTCAGGCCACGTTCAGAGAGTGTCTCGTTTCATATCGACATCGCGAAGCGCCCGCCCGTGCATGCACCGCAAAGACCTCCGCTTGGTCGGCGGCTATTTCATACGCGCTCCGCCAAGGAGTAATGTATCTGTCGGCATCTATAACAGACGAGAGGCTGTCGATAGGTCTGCAGCTTTCGAAGAGGTGGCATCTCATACCGCAGGCCTGGTGGAGATCGCAAAATGGCTGCTGCTCCTGTTCGGAAGATGCGCGAGCAGCGCGGACATCGTCTTCTGTGCGCTTCACGAGCTTTGGAACAGATATCCCGCCGTCGTGGCGCTGTCTTTCCATTCTCGAGAACGAATCCGCCCGTCGGGCGACTCTCTCGCAGGCGTCCAAGTGGACTGTGGTATGGTGAGTGCAGACGAGGTAATTGTCATTCGCGTTCGCAGGATGATGTGGAATCTCGCAGTGTGGGGGAGTGGCGATCGTCAATGATGACATAGTCGGGAGAGCTGCCATGACAGTAACTATTTCGCCCTGGGATATATTACCTGAACCGCTACCTTTACCTCTTTTGCTCAATTCGTTCGCCATCGCACGAAGATTACATATTCGCAGTCCAAATCAGTCGCAAACCTGAAGCTCTCACCAGTCCGCGCCCTCCTCTACCTCATCTTTACCTTCGCCACTGCAGCCACCATGGCTTCAATCTTCCAGCGCCTGACGCGCCCTTTCACCTCCAGCACAATGCAATTTGCGCCCGGTCAGAGCGCCGCATCAGCAATGAATGTTCCCGAGGGAGCGCAAAAATGCACGATTGCAGCCGGCTGCTTCTGGGGTGTTGAGCATATGTACCGAAAGGACTTTGGCAAGAAGGGTCTACTGGACGCACGAGTAGGCTACATCGGTGGCGACAGCAAGAACCCGAGCTATCGCGCAGTGTGCAGTGGAACGTCTGGTCGTGTGTATCTTGTGCGATTGACTGATGCCGTTATACAGGTACTGACAGTTTCCCAGACGCCGAAGCCCTTCAAGTCGTCTTCGACCCGCAGCAAGTCTCCTACCGCACACTTCTCGAGTACTTCTACCGCATGCACGACCCCACGACCGCCAACCGACAAGGTCCCGACACCGGCTCCCAGTACCGTAGCGGGATCTTCTACCACTCTGACGAGCAGAAGTCTGTCGCGGAGGAGGTGACGAAGCAGGCGAACGAGAAGTGGTACAAGGGCAAGATCGTGACTGAGGTGCTGCCAGCTGGTGAATGGTGGGACGCGGAGAAGTACCATCAGCTGTACTTGGATCATAACCCGGGTGGGTATGAGTGCCCGAGCCACTTCTTGAGGACATTCCCGCCTCTTTCGTGAGGTCTTGGACGGCGTAGGTAGATAGTGTATAATTACCTTACGGGATATTGGATGCGTGCACCTCTATCTGCTGAGTCGGTCGTGATCTTCGTTAAAAGTTGACGTATGATAGTTGCATAGCCAAGGTAGGCCTGCATATATGCTATGATCACGGACGTAACCAATCCCATTGTTCAACCACCTTGCCTACTTCACCTCCTTCATATCAGACACGCTTCCCTTCTCCACGTCCACCTGCTTGACATTCTCAAAGTCCGTAGACTGTCCAATGACATGGTGCTCGAAGTGCGAGCCACGCTTCTCAGGCCCAACGGCAACCGTGAAAGCAATGCCGAGAGCGATGATAGCAGTAGCGATACCCATGACAGGGCCGTAGCTTGAGACTTCCTTCCCTCGCAGACGAATTGGAAGACCTTCGGCGAGAGCATTGACGATCTGCGCGCTGGGCGAAGAGATCATGTTGCCGAGTTGGTAGGTTACTGGGAGGTACTGTCAGTGGACGGGCTTACTTCAGGTATACTGTGGCAAGTTGAACGTACGCCCTGGGAACGAGGACCTGAACGCCGGCGGCGACAGCTCGTTCAAATGAATGGGGATGACGCCCCATGCGCCTTGCACGAAGAATTGCATCATGAAGCCGCTAGCCGAGAGACCTCCCATGGTCGTTGGCATGATCCAAGCCGGAATCAGCAGAGCGGACATCAAAGCTGCGCAGACCATTGCTCGGCGACGACCAAACCACTGCGAGAAGTAGCCAATGATCGTACCGCCGACGCAGGCGCCTGTCTTCATCAGGATGCTCGCAATGGACGCGTCGTGGTTATCAAGTCCCTTTTGGGTGCGCATGAAGGTCGTATATGAGTCCTGGCTTGTGTGCTACCGATTTATTAGCTTCTGGGACCTCCTCGAACGCCCTGGAGTCTCAAACTGACGCTATAGAAGTTGAACCAGGTCATGAGGATAATGGCGTAGACACAGAGCTTCCACTGGCTCGCAAGCATCGCCTTGCTCTCTTTCCAGAAAACGGCACCACTAGCGGACTTGTGGCCAGCAGCCTTGCGATCTCGGAACTGCTGGGACTCGGGGAAGGCGATACGGATGAGGCCGACGGCAATGGAAAGGCCGGCGGCAATCCAGAAGGTGATCTTCCAAGACTCGGTGCTACCGCCGACTCCGAGGTTGGCACACGCGGCGCAAACGTAGCCGAAGCTGTAACCTGCGGCGACGTCAGCTATCTAGCTTGGTATTGGTAGCAGACGGTAGCATGCTTACCTTGTTGTAGTATACCAGACATGAGACCGCGCGCCTGTGGAAAAATGTGTTAGCGGGATGCACCCTCTTGGTGGCCGAGCAAATGTTCGAATCTCTTCAACGGCCACAATCTTCTGAGCAAGCTCTTGCGAGAAGCGTTGTTGAGAACTTCGATTAAGTAGACGCATGGTATTCGGGTATGCGAACGGATGGGGCTACTCACATCAACAGGGGCATTCTCCAGCGCCATGGCGATAGCATTGCCGTAAACGCCACCCATGAACAAGCCGAACAAGCTGCGGACAGCGAGGAACTGCTGGAATGTCGCAGCATAGATCGTGCAGATCTGTAGCAGACCGAGGACAATCATGTTGACAACCATGGGCCATTTGCGACCTGCACATGTCAGCCAAAGGCAAGACTCGTGATTCACCACTTGCTACTCACCATACTTGTCTCCCAAAAGCCCGAATATCGCAGCGCCCACGCTTCTGAGGAGCAAGGTAAGAGTAATTGCAGTGGTGATGTTTGTATTGCTCGTCTTGTAGTATGCCGAGAACTTGACCGTCTGAATGGATAGTGCGTGGAAATCGAAGGCGTCAGCAGTCCATGCTGCAAAGCCGCAGAGGAAGAACAGCCAGTTTTGACCAGTGAGCTGCATCATGAGCGAGATCGGATTCTTCAATGGCTTCGGTCGCTGCCATTCTGTGCGTACTTCGCCATACTCGTTTCGGATCTCGACTCGTTGCTCCCATTTGAAGAGATCGAGCACGCTCTGCTTCGCCGTAGGCCAGATGCCTGTGGCGATTGGCTCTGCCTCGCGTCCGGTGGACTCCATGTCGGTATCGTATGGGGTGAGATCTGAATAGATGTCGCCAAGATAGACAAGACTCAATGGCTTCCACAAGGCTCGAGGAAGAAGGTAGACGAGGGTAAGCAAAGACCAAGATGACAAGACATGCAGGGCTTAGGCGCCACGGTCTTATATGTGTGATGCTATCCAGATCTACGAGATACTCACAAGGTGTGTATGACCTACCTCCACACGCTCCACACCATACCCCGCCGCGCCCAGAGATGGAGCGACAGGGTTGTGTTGCAGTGAAATCGGGTACTACCCCGTGCCACGATACGACAGATATCGTGCGTCCAGCAAAGGCGCTCAACAGATACGCCTCTTCCATCCCGTTACACGACATCCTCCGTCGCCAGCAGCATGGATGCCAGGGCATTGCGCGGTGAGATATCGTCGAGCGCGCCGGTAGGTCTTCGGTCGGTGCAAGTCGCGTGGTCATCTCCATCGTCCAAGACCAGATACCGCGTCTTGGAACATCTTGGCTGCAGTACGCTCTGCTTGGCTACTCCATTGAGCTTGGTCGTCGCACTCCACCCCTTGGCGTGCGTGGAGGGCTTCGGAGAATCTTGGGTGTTCAACGGCTGGGGAGGTACTGCCCGTGCCTTCGCCGCACAAATGTACTGCGAAGCGAACATAGACGCTTGGAAATGAGGTCTAGGTATGAAGGAGTGGTTGGACGGCGTCCGGCTTCACCCGAAAATGGATGCGCCGTCAGTCGCCGTTGGAAACATTGGGGAGACTTCATCAGCCTTGTGCAGCTACCTAGCATCACTACTCGTATTTGCATGAGTCCACGAAAATGCGACGGGGCACGAATGGCGACAAGCTGCGCACATTTGCAGCGCAGTGCAGAAACCCTGGCGGAGACATTCTATCCCTGATCCATTCGATATCGTGACTACATTTGCACATCCAAGTCGTACTTTCTCACTGTGCACATGATCCACGTAGATCAGAGCCCATTGCTATGCCCATTCGCAGGCCAAACTCCAGCCCCTACGTCCGTACCAATCCAAGCGTTCCCCATCCAGTCCTGCCCATTCAGATCCTGCCCCTCGTTCCACAGCGGCAGATTCATGTCGGGTGGCCCACTGTCAACATCCATGCCCCACTGACTGACGAGCTGGTCCCAACTCTCCCAGTTCAGATCGCCGGAGGTATCCATCAACGGATCGAACGTAGGATCGTAGGGCGGCAAAAGTGTGTTGGGATCCGATGAGGGTTGAGTGTACGTCGTAAGGAATGACTGGGCGGGTGGGGCTGGGGATGGGGAGGTGAGGTCAATGGCTTGCAGGATGGGCAGAGATTGCTGTGGTGGGTGGACTGCGTCTTTGGTGATCTTGCTTGGGTACGCGGCAGGCTGCAGCTGTGGCTGAGATCGAGAGGTGGAAGGCAGTGGGTTGCTAGACTTCCGCCTACTGGTCGAACTCTTTGTCTGTGTAGTGCTGCCATTGAGGTCGACCGTGTCGACTGGCTGGCCATCTTGCTGAGTGAACTTGGGTGATTTGAGTAGCTCGTGTGAGTCTAGTGGACGCTCGCCGAACACCGGACCACTCGTGAAGCGATGCAATTGTGCCCTGCTCAACGGCGCTCGGACAGGCGTAGGCGTCCGTGGGTGACCGAACATCGGATTAGCATTTGGCGAGTAGTGCCGTACCAGTTTCGTGCCATCAGTCCGCTGCTTTATAAGCGTCTCTTCCTGCAATCCGCGACTGCGAGCATCCTTCGCCTTGCGGTACAGCTTCTTCAACGGTCGCCAGAGATGGCCGGCAGCGTTGTCTTCAGCAATGTTTTGACCCCATCGCCCATCGCGAGTCTTCTCCACTGCAACCCACGCCCGCTCAACAAGATCGCCCGTAGTCCTGTGACAGAGTTCAGACAGCATGAAAGCGAGGGCGTGCCATTGCATGTAAGTCTTGAACAGCCATCCCCACTTCATGGTCCTCGACTCTGTCTCGAGCAGCAGGCTGTACTCTATGTTCTCAAGGCTCGTAATGAACAGCTTTTCTTTTGTCTCCGCGGACAGACTGGCTCCGCCGTCTTGCCGTTGGAAGGGATGATAGACCATCAGCCACATCTTGCTCATCATCAGTCTCGCTACTGTAGCAGTTACCCAGTACAGCGGCACGTTCATATCGCAATGCGCCAGATACCGGTCCTCGAGCCGATTGTGACAGTCCGTGATCCACTTCTCCTTGTCCTCCAGAGTTACGCCTTGGAACATCTCCTGACAAGCTCTCGGCGGACCAGGAGGCACGTAATTGATTCGGCGGAAAGTGTTCGCCACCTCGAAGCGGATCAAGCAGAACGTCATGTCTGTGCAACCTAGCTTTTCGGCAGGCAACTCAGCCATATCTGGTGTGATGTCAACATCATTGACATTCAGCGGCATCTTAGTATCAAAGGACTGCTCGGTTATCGTGGGATCGCAGCCATGATCCTCGCTCGCACGAGTGTCGAGTATACAGACTTGCCACCACAGCCTCTGGCGCATCTCAATCTCGAATGGCTTGAGTCCGAAGTGCAGGCCATCGCGGTGTATGCCTATAGTTTGTGCTATGCGTACGACCAGACCAGTAAGTGTCCAGATGACTCGTGCGTCATTATTGCGGCGCAGACAGATAAGGAAGACAACGAAGGCTTGGAGGACGATCACTTCCTCAGTCGTGAGGAAATTGGCTCTCGCCAATGCCTGCTCGATTGCAAAGCGATATCGCGTGAGCAGCACTGCTTTGTCTTCATTGAAGCGCTCGTAGCAATGCTTAGGTGACAGAGAAGTGACAGCTGCATAGTAGATAGTGAAGAGTAGGACCTCGAAGCCTTTGCTGAGTTGGGCAAGGTGTGACGCTGCCTGCAATATCGTAGGCTCCAGGGTGGGTATGTGCAAGACCTTCACCAGCGGGTCGACGTTCTCCTTATACGTCTGCCAATAGAGTGGGACATATGAGGCTATTGGATGGAGCGACAGCATGTCTACATTTTGGCTTGAGAAGCCGAAGATGAAGCCATTGTGATTTTGCTGTGCGTGAGTTGGTACTTGATTGCCTGTAGTGGGCGAATCGCCGTCCTCGAAGTCCGAGTCATCGGAGTGATTCAATATCCCTTTCAGATCTTCGACCTCATTACTAAGGTTTGCCCAGAATGAACTGTTGATGTATCGGGATCTTCCTTCATTGATTACCAGACGGCCGAAACGGGTTTCGAAGCCACCCGCAGGAGCATCAATCCAGCCAGGCGCGGGTGCAATGTCTTCTCTGGGATCGAGACCTTCACTAGGTGTGCCTTGCGAGCTAAGTTTTCTAGATTGTCCAAAATTTGATGGTCTCCCTAGAGCAGTCGCCTTCGCAGGAACGACCTGTGTCTCCTCACCCATGCTATCATCACCATCCTCTGCGTCTGCCTGATCTGCCTTTTCGCCCACCTCATCCACTGGTACCTCAACTCCTAGACCCTTCACCACACCTTCGAGCCGCCTCAGCCTCTCCAGCAGCTCCTTGTCACGTCCGCTGCCCTCACCAGCCTTTCTCGGCCTCCTCGGCGCTCGCCCGGGCGCAGGATAGATGCACTCGATGTGCGCACGATTACAGTTCGCACAAGGGTGAGTCTTGTCGCACTTCACCTTCCGCTTTCTACAAGTCACGCAGCTCCGTGGATTCAGTGCTCGACCGTTCGCATCGACCGTCGGTCTTGATGGCCCGAGTGCTAGGTGGGTTCCATTTTGTCCAGCCACGGGATCGGAATGAGGAAGTGCGAGCCCACTGCTGTTAACGTGTTCGCCGACAGAAGAGCCAATCGACCCTGGATTCGTAGAATCTATCGTCGCCGTCCCTGGGCTTACATTGCTTGCGCCGGCGCTGGTGTCCATAGCGTGCAATTCCACCCCTCCCTGTCGCATGTAGCTATACCGTTCCCTAGCACACGCGCCAGCGACGTGACCTTTAGACACTAACCAGCCATCGCTGCGAACGTGCTGACCATGATCTCGCCCCCGTAGGATGCATGGTGTGGTCTAGACGAGTGTATGAGTAAGCTCGGAACCGGGTATAAGTCCGCCTGATCAGATGCCGATAGGGCTTGAGACTTAGTCACCCTTGGTGGTCTTGGCGGGAAATACGTTTCATCAACTGGCAGAGTCAAGAACTACGTGAGCAGGTATGAGCGCAATCAACATGAGGAAGCTGTACTCTTAGAGTTGCCGCGACCGTACGGCTTTGGCCATGGTGTGGACTCATGTCCGTACAGCTCTGCAATGCGGCAACAGGCATCGACTCAAATCTCTTTCGTCAACCCGGGGAGAACAGTACAGTTGCATCACTTCGATCAGCGGTCCAGTCGCCAAGTAATAGCCCATGGCGGAGCCATCAGTGGACGAAGTGGCCTTCTCTTCACAGACGCCCATCTACCGCATCTCATGACACAAGGTCATGATCGCCTCAGCAGGGTTATGTCCCCGTGCCAGACGGGTGAGCAATTGAATGTCGTACACAAAAGGTCGAACGTCTCCGCTTATCTCGGTACCGAACAAGTTGACTGCGAAACTAGTGCACTACCCATGGGCGTACAGCGATCTCTAGCCGCAACGTCAACGAGGATAGAAGGTATCGTGGTAAGGGACTTCAAAGAGGCTGAGAGTATTTGCCTCAAGCCACGCCGCGAAGATCTATTTGAGCGCCTCCTTCGCCAGGATATCCTTCTGGGCCTTGGGCCTTGGGCCTGTTCTCATAATTATTAATAGTCAGCACAGCACTATGCGAATTCGAATGAGAACCCACACTGAGACCCGCAGGTGTCAAGACCAGCCTCGCGAAAGGACGAAGCGATGCACAAATTTTGATGCGGCCCACTCTGGAGCCGACATTATTGGAAGCAAAGTCGATCTTGCTGTGGCGAAGCGCTTGAACATGGGGGTTCTCAATGTCTGTAAGATGCTCAGAGCACAGTTTCACGGGCAACTGCTTGTCTGAATTCGCCGAGAGGATCATTATTGTCGCGTGCGTTGCCGTACAGAGTGAAAGCAACAAGTGTGAGACGAGTCCAATCAATCCCAAGGATCCCGCGCCACGGCAGATTGTCATTCGACATGTCACCCTGCGAAGAGCCACGCTTACTGATCCGGCTTGGGTAAAGATCAGCGTTGTTTCAACGCGAGGGTAATCAAAAGAAAGCGGCGCTCCTCTAGCTTGATGCTTCCCCGCATAAACGCCCACAGCCGCCCCCTCTTGTTCTCCTCTTTGGCAACGTCACAGCCGTTTACAAACCCTGCCGTCCTGCGATGTCATGTCGCGAGTACGCGCTGGTCGCGGACGATAGCACGCCTGCTTCCGTATTATATACTACCATGCATCGCGTACTGTCGTTGATCCGACGGGCGGCTCGGCCAGGCTGATACTTGCATAGCTCTAGCTTTTGTACGCTAAAGGTCGTCCTTGCGAACGACTTGAGGTCCCTTTGGTACAATACTCGTTCGAGTGGCGGCGTCAGCCACGCGCTGTATTCTTGAGCTGCAACGAGTCCCACGTCAACCATCCGTCATATCTCCCGGAGTAGCGTCAACGTTCCTCCCTCCCACGCGACCGCACCGCCACCGCACCTTTCGATAGACTACGATCGTCGCCGGCAACTTAGCTCTCACTGGCCACTACTCCGCTTGCACACAAAGCTTGTGCCGACCCTGGCAGGTGTGCTCTGGCTGCAGTACCGCGGTCAAGTGATCTCACCTCTAGCACCTTTTGGTCCAAGTAGCCTTTGTCTTCGTCACTGGATTTCACAGACACCCATGCCGACGGATCAATAATACGGACCGCGATACTCTGGATGCGCAAGACCTGGAGTACGCTGTAGATCGGTTCACCTTGGCTGGGACCTCACTTGTGCGAAGCCATGCATACATCAGCTCCCGCGCCGGCAAAATCTCGACCAGACGTTACTTAGCTACAAAACGCTCCGGGGTTTGGCGCAACCCGAATAACAACCGCTATCATGTCGTACGTCTCTCATGCTCGCTTTTGATCCTCTTTGAAGTTACGTTGCTCTGTTCCTGCACGTCTTGCGCCACGTCAATACCTCCGATAGCACTCGATCATGCGCGGACAATGTCGATGCAACTAACACATCCTCAGCAACCCCTCACAGCAAAATCAGAAGCGCAATCTTCAGCCTACAATCCCCACCAGCGCGTACTCCGCCTCTCCCTCACAACTCACCCTATCAAGCGACGGACTGCCCGCCCAACTCCTTGGCCAGAACCCTTATCAACAGAACTTCGCCTACGGCCACGATCCATCCGCGGCCTTCGCCTACCCCCCACAACCCCAATATAGACCGCATCCCTCACAACAGCAAGTGAAGCCGGACTATCAGCACCTGCAACAACTCCAACAAACGCACCAACTGCCCCAAAATCCGCAACTACCCTCCCCAACCAACTCGCGAAAGCGGCGCGCATCAGACATCCACGACTCCCCGCTACCAGGCTCCAGTGGCAGCAATGCCGCTTTCGGGCATCCGCAGCAGCAGGGCCTGATGGCCGCGCCACGGGACGTAGGCGATCTTAGCGGACTGCAAGGGCTACCCAATCCTTCGGCGCCGAAGAAAGGCAGGACGAACACGCCCTGGACGCCTGCTGAGGAGCAACGGCTGAAAGCGCTGCGTGACGCAGGGAGCAGCTGGAGTGAAATCGCGAAGACGTTTCCCGCGCGGACTGAGGGAAGCGTGAAGAAGCATTGGTACAAGGTGCGCATTGCCCTGGCTCCGAGGCAGATGATTCTGACCATGCTGAGTGGGGATGATGGATTTGTTAGCTGCCGCTGACACCTAGCACAGGACATGCATTATGCCGATTTTGCGGAAGACGAGGTCAGCAATTTCGTTCGCCTCACCCGCCACATGGCTCACGTGCGTGCATACTGACCGAGCCAACAGAGTGCTGCGCTCTTGCAAGCGATCAAAGACTATGAGAACAACAAGTGGAAAGTGATAGGGCAGAAAGTGGGAAAGCCCGCGAAGGTGAGTACAGATCGAAGCTGAACTCGATCTTTGGAAACTGGCTGTTGTTGCAACTGACAGGCACTAACGTACAATTGCAGGCGTGCGAGCAGTTCGCCAAAGAGCAGGGTTGGAAGATATAATGCTCTGCCCTCCCGGCTACCCAAGGACTTCTTCAGGAGTCATGTTGTTCGCTATCAGGACCCAGAGCCATCATCGGGCTAAGAATAGCCAGTCGTGTGGCTTGGTGGTTTACCGCTCTGCATGCGGGCGTGCTCTTACTAGCGACAGGCGCTGCGTTCTTGACGAGCGCCGGAAGGACCGACACGAAGTGTCGCATGTACAAAAGGCGTTTTGAGTTCGCGAAGATGCTCAGATTTTCATCCATTGTCCAGCGATTCGCGGCCGGTGTGCTTTACACGCAGTTCTATCCGCCTTCTGTCACCTCCGGAGCGTTTACAAAGCATTCTGGTGGAAGATCGGGCGTTGCGGTGGTCGACCACACAATTCCTGTGCGCAGGCGCCAACGAGAGCCTTGACCATCCAAGCCTGAGCTCCTGAGCGTGATGTGATTACGAAGACAATGGCGCTCAGCGTGCGCGTCTTGTCGATGTATGCCCCCTTCATCGCTAGGTCGTGAACCGCCCGTTCCCTTGTGTAACTCTCTCACTTCCTAATGCAAAGTTGTGACTTTGCCACCATCAAATGGCCTTACTTCCCCATCCCCCAACCCACAGGCACCATCGCCCCGGCCACATTCTGCACACCCCTCTCCGTAGCCAACAAATTGAACTGCGCCGCCGCATTCCTCGTATCTTGCACCTCAACCCTTATCCCCATTTCCGCAATCCTCTGCCGCGTCTTCACACTCAACGGCACGATCCCCCTCCCCGTCCCCAACACGAGTAAATCCGGCTTCGGCCACACCAAGCCCAACACCCCCCAAGCCTCTTCGCTAGGCTCCAGCTGCCCTTTCGCATTCACTAGCCCAGTGCCGGAGATATGCGGTGTGGTCCAGGGTGACCAGGCGAAAGCTTCGCCGCCTACCAAGAGGACGCCGGAGTTCGTCAACTTGAGGCCGGAGTTCAGCGCGAATCCGTCATTCATGCAGGCGTCTATTGCTGTTGTGGGGACGGGTGTGGCGGAGAGCATGTCCATTGAGGAGAAGTCGGTTTGGGTGTCTTCTTTACTTGCTGGGCCGCGGTCGTGGGATTTGGGGGCTGCGGAGAGGGGCCGGGGGGAGGTGTGGAGGCATCTTGTTGAGGGTACCAGCGTTGGTCTCGCTGTAGCTACTGGATTAGGAGCGATTGGGCGTAATGGCTTGGAAAGGCGATGCGAGAGCGTGAGATGGAGGCATCGGCGACAAGAGATAGAAGGAGCGCGAAGGGCGGCGCGGGAAACGATGGTGAGCATTTCCGAATTCGATGCTCGTCGTTAATTAAGAGGAGAGGAGGGAAGGAAGAGGCGGTTGCGTGTATGGGTTGCGAAAGATGTATCTGTCGTCGATGATGAGACTACGCAATGTTCGCGAATTGTTTGGAGGTCGACTTGCGCAGACGTCACCGAACAAGGACAAAGTTCAGGCCATTGGGATACGGTGGAAAACACTTGTCGGCAGAAAGGGAACAAATCGAGATACAATCACCCTTACACCCCGACGCTTATGCTACACTATCATAATACATTCCCCGAACGCCAGCGTTGCAGTGTTCCCATTCCATCCCTTACATCTAGGCCAAGTTGTCCGCCCTGTCCACCCACACATCCTCCATCTCGCCGAAAGCTTGGAAATGCACCGGCCGATGCAAGTCGTCATAGAATCTCTTCGGCACACCCACGCCAACGAATACCCTCTGCTTCTCTCGCTCTCCGAACCCTGCACCCAAGAACCCCCAGTTCCACCTCTCATCCTCCGGCACAAGGAAGTAACCCCTAATCTTATCCGACAACAGCAACTGGCACTTCTCGCCGAAACTCTGGCTGAAACCAGCAGGCGCATCGGAGCCGAGATCCAGGTTCGAGGCGCCCCAGGTGTAGCCTGGAGGCGTGAGAGACCAGGCGGAGAGCGAGACAGAGCCGGGCGTGAAATTCACGAGGAGGGAGAGGGTCTTGCTGTCCCAGGATTCATGGGCGCGCATTAGGCGAGCGTGTTGGGTGACGTCGCTGGAGGGCATGAAGCGGCTTTCGTTACCGGCTGCTGTGTGGATGATGCCAAGTGGCTCTAGATCCTTGAGAAGCTCGTGCTCGGGCAGACGCGTGGGGAGCGTGACGTCGCGTGTGCCGCCGACTTGGGGAACCATGACTATAGTCTTGATCTCCTTGACGCGCGCGTTGTCTTTGGGCGACGTGCCGTACAAGTAGCCTGCGACTTGGATACGGAGATCCGAGATGGCGATGAAGCGCTTGAGGATGTTCTTCGGCATGACGTACGTGTAGTGGTCCTCGTCGTCGCGGATGTCGTCGCTGGAGATGTAGATGTTGTTGGCGCGGGTCCGCAAGTTGCTTGTCGCAATTGCTCTTGTCCGCCACTCAGTCTTTGAGGCGAAGGAAGCTTGCTCGTACTGACTGGTGGTCGTGACGACCATGTCCTCACCGTGCACATTCTGCGTCTTGGTTGTGACGGCTGTCAGCTGTGCCTGCTCGAGCTGTTGCTTCTCGATCTCAGCAGCTTGCTGGCGCTGCATGCTCGGCGCTGAGATCTCCATACCCAGGATGATATCCCTAATCTCCGTGTTCGTGAGCGAGGAGGTGTTGACGTTGTTCTTCTTGCCATAGTCATTCAAGATCAGATCTCTGAGCTGCACTTCTACCTTCACCCAATCGTCATCCGTCAGCGTCGGCCAGATATGATGCTCCTGCGTGATGACAGTCTTGTCCGGTCTGAGTAGTAGCTTGGTCTTGTCCTGATTGACGTGCAGCGCACGCAGAATCAAGATCAACCTGGAGAAAGCCGTGTACGACGAGATACTCTTCAGCCACTCGTCATACAGATTGAACAACACCATCTGCGGTTCGGTAGCGCGTAAGATCATGTCGCCCAGCTTCTCGACCTTCATCGCAGCCTGGAATGGCAGCTGTAGCTCTGACGCTCGGATACTGATGTTCGGGAAATCAAGCAAATGCACTTCGAGCGGATCCAGCAGACCCTTGCGTGTGACGATCAGCTGCTTCGGCTGTTCTTCCACAGGCAGCGATCGGATCAGCGCAGCCACTTCTTCGGCAGTCTTCCACTTCGCCAACTGACCAAGACGCTTCTGCCCAGCCCAGACAGACGTGTGGATGATCTTTAAGAACAACTGTCCAGTTCTCGGGTTGAAGATGAAGATCGCGCCATTGATGGGCTTAGTCGTCAAATTACCCTCGAAGGTCTTGTGAATAGTCACACGGTATACATTCGTGTCGTCGATGAACAGCTGAATTTGGTTGCTGAAAAGCTCAGAGTAGTTCTGCGAGTTAAGGAACTCCTGGCTGCTCTCCGAAGCGTACAGCTGCAGGCCTTTCCGGATGCGCTCTCGTAGAACGTACAAGGCGGGGTTTGCTTTCATGACCTTAGCCATAGCTTGCTGCACGAGCTGCTTGAGACCGGGAAAATACTGCCCATACGCCGAGTATAGATTGTACGCCAGATCGATACCGATCATGAGGCCGGTTGCTGAGGGGTAGATGCTCATTGAGTCAGTGGTGTAGTCCAAGTACTTCGCCCTTACGTATCGCTCGATATCGTGCGAGTCGTAGTCTCCGTAACGTAGTTGCACATCAACCCAGAACTTGTTCGTCTGTGTCGCGCCCATGTTGTCTTTGGTATCATAGAGCAAGCTCGGGTTGCTGACGGACCACTTATGGCTTGCGAAGAGCAAGATGTCGGCGCAGGACGAGTTCATCTTGTAGCTCTTTCGGGGATGAATGGTCTCCTTCTGCACCGTCTCGATGCCCAGCGCTTCCAGTTCTTGATCAAAGACTTGGCACAGATCCATTACCACTGATTCGTGGATCTTCTGCCACAAATGCGCGCGGAAGATCTGGATGAGCGAGATCTTGAGCGTCGGGATCTTGCCGTGGAGGAAGATACCTGTCAAGTCGAGCTGGACTTGAAAACCAACGTACACATTCGCTCTGGTATGCATGTTAGCCTGCGGAGATATGGCAGATTGGATGGAGGGGAGAAATCATACCTGTTTATGGTGGGCGACCACCAGAGCGTGAAGCGACGATTGGGAATCTGGTTGAGACCAGATCGCTGAGCATTGGTCAACTTTTTGAACTTCATCGACTCTTCGAAACCACTGTTGTGCAGTACGAGACGATCGTGGCGGAGGTATAGCTGATCGCCATCCACGCGGAAGCCAGCCCACTTAGTCGATGTAGCCTCGAGGCTGATGTTTTCGATCGAATATCGGGTGTCATGCTTCGATGAAGAAAGCTCCGCAGCCTTGAACAGCTGGTGTCGTGCACGTTGACCGGTGGTCAGACTAGCGAAGTGTGCAGCGGTCATCTCGACGTAGTCGTACTGAACGACTCCAGTGTCGCATTCCGCATCAGTACTCGATGATCGGCGGGGCGCCTCGCGATGGAGAGACAAGATGTGGTTCGAGGTGACCACAAGGTCCTCCAAACCGCTGCCAAGCTTCATGCGGTACAAAGGCTCATCACCTTTGACGATGTTGAATGCCCTCCTGCAAGTGCCGTCGGGACCCATCAATTCGTCACCTTCGCCGACGTCTTCGACCTTTACTTCACTGCCGTCATGCCGTAGCAGTCGCGTTCCATAAGCCAAACAAGCCTTCTCCCAGAAGAGGCCTTCCCAGGATGGAAAAGCAGTCGCCTTGAACAGCGTATGCTCAAGTATGGTCTCCACACCGCCCAACGCCTGAATAACATCCGTCCTGTAAGCATTGAGATTCCACAGCTTACCATCATGCCTTCCACTCGTCCACCAGAACGGATTACTCTTCATATGCTGATACACTTTGAACTCCGTCCGAGCCCTGAAGCCCTTGTCAAAGCTCAAAGTGCTGCGATCCTTCTGAAACAACGTGTTGATACGCGGTAGCCCACGATCCCAGGAGTCTTCCAAATCTTCGAGAGTAAGACGGCGGTTCTGCTGGTTAGCTTCGAGGCGCTTTTGAGAGTACTCCGTCCACACGCGTTGTGAGTCAACGAACTCAGCTTCCCAGGGTATGATGTAGCGGAAGATGTTCGGGATCAAGGTCTCATCGTCGTGGCCCATGCCAGCGCGGTAATGCGTTACGCCAGTATCAGTCTGCTTCGACCAGCGCTTGTCGGACGTGGGGATCAAGATGTGACTGCCGGAGATCATGCCCAGACCACCGAGTTCCTTGGGCGTGTAGAAGACTGCAGGCGGGAAACGAGAGGGCATCTTGGAGTTCAGACCAATTTTCACGCGAGTCTGGATCTTGGTCTCGCACTTGACGATCGTGTCAAGAAGGTTGACGGTGCTAACTGCGGCTTCGCGGTAGTAGGTGAAGAGCGCGATGAGAGTCGTGTTCCATTTGTTGGCGATCTTGGTGAACGTTGTGCTGCCTGATGACATGAGAATTTGGCGGATGCGGTTGTTGAACTTTGCCACATCGTCTTCGGTGACCTGCAGGAAGGCGTGCGCAGTACGCTCCTTGGTGCTGTTGTCGACTAGACTCCAGACCGAGTCTTTGACCGGGAATTCATCTGCCGCATTGCGAAGCTTGGGCAGGATGCGGACTTCAAACCCATTCATCGCGAAAAGCAAGTTCGGGTTGTCGCGCGAGTAGACTGACGCGAAGGTGTCGTCCCACTCTATGGTCGTCAAGCTTCGCGGCAGTCTATTCTTCATATCCCAGAATACTGCCCTGCCGAGATTGACATCATGGCGCATCAATCGCATGCGACTGTCGCGAGGCCAGCACTTCTTGTTCTTGTACCCGATCACATTCTCAAAGTTCGGATCCGGCTGCTCTGTCAAGAATCGCTGGATCAAATCGCGGGACTCATCAGCAGAGAAACGGAAGAAGATCCAGATCTTGTCGATGTAGCGAGTGTACAAGCGGATAGGGTGGCGACTCTCAGTCGCCCGGTCGCGGAACTGCAAGAAGTCGTTGGGCGCGTTCGGTGGCCCGGCGATTTCACTGGCGCGCTGCAGGCCGAGCAGCAAGAGATCGATAATCAGACCGTAGTACTGGAACACGAAAGCCGAGAACTGTAGACCCCGAATCATACCGTAGGCGTTCGTATGGTCCATGTCCTTGTAATTGAGTTGCACGTTGTTCTTCGACGAGATGTAGTCTGCCAAATTGTGATCCATGATCAACCGCAGCAATCTGTTGAGCAATGTGATGTCGATCTTCTCGTAGACCTTGTCCAGCCGAGTCTCGAGCATGACATTGCACTCGCCCTCATCGATAGACCAGACATTCGACAAGTTGTTGATACCTTGCGCCCACTTGTACGTGAGCAGTGGCGGCACTTCACTATCAGATGGCTTGATCCAGGCAGGGAACAGGCGGCGCTGATCAGCCTGGTACCATAAGTACTGATCGAGATAGGCATCGGTGATCTTTTCGATGGGCTCAATGTCGTACACCGGATTGATGTTGCTGTAATTGTCGTTCATGTCAATGCCGACCTCTTTGAACGCGCGCTGCGTGAGCAAGAAGCGCTTGATGCGTGCCAGCGTTGTGCCAGGACTATCGTAGGCCTGCTCGATCAGTGCGAGCTCTTCTCGTTGACTCTGATTTAGTCGACCCTTGACGCTGTATGCCTCTCGAAGTCGCTCGAGCGCTAGGATCAGGATCTTCGTGTCGTGCTTGTAGCTGACCGAAGGGAAGGGGATGGGCTGATACTTTCGGCTTTCTAGCCAATGCACAGCAGTAGTGAAGATCGCGACACCCTCCTCGGTGCTGACATATGGACCATCCTTGAGGTAGTTGTGCTGCCTCTCTTGCTCAGCCTTGAGCCATAGCCGCGTAAGGCGACCCAAGTTCTTCTTCGCAACAGTCTTGTCGACAGTCGCACCGCGCCTGATACGCTCGCGATTGTAGTGCGCAACAGACACCCACCAGTCTGCCTTACTCTTCACATACCGCAAGATAATATCCTCGATCGGCTTGGGCAGACCAGGCACCTTCCATGGGATATTCGACTTCCAGCATCGCCAAGCCTCACTCAGATGTTGCAGCACTGTGTTGACCTTGCTCTGCTTGATACCCTCGGGCATCATATCCATCAAGTCAGCCATGACAGACGCACGCAGCTCGAGATCGAAATGCGACTCGACTCGCTGCTTCGTCACCGTCTTCGCCACACCTTTGCTGTGACGCCCCTCGAACTGTCTGCTGAGCAAGTTACCCAGCCATCGCTCAAGCAAAGGGATGATTCCGCGCAAGAAGAACAGCCAGACTCGCCACGCTGGTGCCCAGAAACCGCACCCTGGTCCCTTGCCGACAGGTCCGGAGTTGAAGCGGTAGTAGATCAAATGCTTCAGGTCCTTGCATTGGCGAATCTGGTGCATAAGCTTGTACTTGTAGCGGTACATGCCTGTCAGCTGACCAACATGATTGAATGCATACAAGATGCCGTCTGCAAGCTGGAAGGCATCAATGTTGCCAAGTCTGTATTGCACTTGCGCGTCAACAATTAGCTTGGTCAGACGGAGGATCTCACGCATTAGGTGGAAGGCATTGCCGAATCGGGACTTCTTGCGCTCCTTTGTCGTCAGCGTCTTGATAGGCTTCAAGTTAAAGTTGTAGTCCAGATGCAAGTAAGTCAAGTTCTTGCGATGGATGAGCAAGTTCAGCATATTGAAGCCTTGCCTGCAGACTTGTAATCCAGCCTCCACCCAATCGATAGTGGTCTGTTGGAAGAACTTCGTGCTCTTCAGACTGCGACACAGGTTCTGCTTGTTTTGTGCTTTAGCAGGCTTCTTGTGCAGCTCGTTCAGGACGAACGTCTTGAGCATCTTCTGATACGAGACCCGCACCTTCACAGGCTGACCTCCAGGCACGTGCTCAAGATACCATTGCTTCACAAGCGGTACATCTTGTGCTCTTACCATCTTGCCAGATCGGCGGTCGAATGGGTATGGTGCCCACCACAGCGCGATAGCCGCAGATGTGTCCTGATTGGCAAGGTCCTCGTCGTTTAGAAATGGCTCGACCTCATCAGGAAGACTGAATCCAACACCGCCTTCCTCATCGTCCGGCTCCTCGTTATTGCCCTGGCCAAATATCTCGTCCTCGTGGCTGACGGTCAGGTTCTTCGGTGCCACTGATCTCGATGAAATAGGATTGATCGCAGAGTCGAAGTAGAACGCAGGTAAGCTCGGGTCTTCAGTCTTGAGGTAGACGCATTGTGGGTATGAGTAAATTCCAAGCTTCACGCTCCGAGGCAAGCTGTTGTATAGATATGGAAATGCCACCTTGTACTCTGTCCGGATGGGTGATCGAAAGATGATGCGGTCGATGGCATTGAACTCGCCAAAGTCCTCGTCGTTCGGATCGACATCCTTGTATAGAGGCTCAAAGCGAGGTCCACCAGGTATTGCCACATTCAGTGCCTTTGCAGTGGCGAAACCCGGTAGGTCGAAGAGATGGAAGTAGTTCTTGTCGACGATGTCTGATAACAGCGGATCACTGAGCCGGTGTAATGCAGCCATCTGCGGGAGTGACAGGTTCCACTCCTTGTAGCCCGGCCCGTTGACATGGCTCGTATCCGACAGCGGTCTGTGATCATAGAACCAGTCAAACACAGCCTCGTCCTCCTCCTCATCGAGCTCCATCTGTATCGGCTCCAGTGGCTCAACATCCTCGATGTTTTCCGACCAGCTCAGAGGCGGCTCCTCATCATCAAATGGTGGGAACCGCATCCTCTTGAAATGTCTCCGATCGCTCTTCTCCCTCCTCATGGCCACCCACATCGTCGCCCACTGCGCATGAAATACCGGCTCGATCACCCTCGGGATCTCATTGACGAGCGTCAAGCACCCGTTAACGTGGTACAACACCTTCACCTCCCGCGCAGACTCCCAAGGCATCGGCATATTTTCCAGCAACTTCAGCACGGCATGCGGCATGAACTTCAGCGCGCCGAGGTAGCTACGCTTATCGCTGCTGAACTTCTTCTGCGAGACGTCGCCAATGTCCTTAACGATCTTGCGCAAGTGCTCAGGCGGCATGTCGACTTTCTGGGTCTCGACGAAGCCGCCGCGACGCTTTTCGGCGAAGCGACGGCGTTGCATGCCTAGCCATTCCTTCTTCTTGGCCTGCTTCTTCGCGAGCTCAGGATCGATGGGGGCGGAGCGGAAGCCCGGTGGGGGAGGTGGAGGAATGCCTGCTGATGATAGTCCTGGAGGCGCGCCTGGCGGTGGAGGAGGTTGCCATCCTGGTGGTGGTGGTGGAGGAATGCCCGCCATGGCTGTGATGGGTGTGTGCAGGTTCAGTCCCTCCTACTGCGGTATGACCAGCATGCTACTCGATGCGCGATGGAGGCGCGAGTGACACGAGCTGAGCAGTTGACAGTTGCTATGATGGGGTGAGTGGATAAATCGTCGACGCTGTGTCCTGCGCCTGACTCCTCTTCTGCAATATCTTCACGTCCTCCATCAAGTGGCGTCCTCTGGTCTTCTTCATAAGTTCGAACATCGTGCACGAGTCAGTCCCAGCCGAAGCAGTGCCAAGACTCGCTTGACTCGCACCTCCACCTCCCAAATTCTCGATTGAGACGTCAACTGAGCCCGACAGCGAAAACGACTTTCCCTCGCCTACACACGACATCTCGTTACCGCGGAGATGGCCAACAGCAGATTGACATACGTATGTACAGAGTCATGAAGGAGATGCGCACATGGGAGGGACACTAACATCTTTCACAGCGAAGGCGCATGCCGTAAGTTTTCCACCACACATTTCCTGGAGCCATCTATCGTTATTGGAATCGCACGGATCGTTTTGCAACGAACGGACTGGTCGTGAGATTCGAGTAGAGAACGACGGGAAAGCGATTGGGAAATCGATGATGGGATATCTAGATCTTAGAGTGACATGGGACTAACACCACCGGAATAGATACAACACCGTCTCCAACAAAGTCCGCATCATCAAAACCCCCGGCGGATCTCTCAGATATCTTCACCTGAAGAAGAAGGGCACAGCACCAAAGTGTGGTGACTGCGGTAGCAAACTTGCAGGCGTACGTCTCAGCCATCTACCTACCCGCAAAACCGGCCTGGAAATTAACAACACCAGATCCCCGCTCTCCGTCCCCGCGAATACTCCCAGATCAGCCGCCCGAAGAAGACAGTGCAGCGCGCATATGGCGGCAGCCGGTGCGCAAACTGCGTGAAGGACCGTGTGGTGCGTGCGTTCTTGATTGAGGAGCAGAAGATCGTGAAGAAAGTCATGAAGGAGCAGGAGAAGAAGCAAAAGGGTGGACGATAGATCATGCGATGACTTGGTGGTTCGAAGACAGGGAGCATGGTACCGGTTAGGCAGGAGGAGCCACAATTCGCGTGGACATGACTTCACGGAGCATGATCCGCAAGGCGTGATGGAAGCATTGCGGTCGTCTGGCTCCGCACCACCTTCTAGACTAAGCAACTCCTCGACGCCATCGATTGCGTCGCAACACATACAGCCTTTTCAGGTTCCCTCAGCTGGCAGCTGCCCTCCACCAGGGTTTTGTTGTGCCTGAGCCCACTCTCGTCCATTGCAGCGAGGTTCTCTTGCGGATGGCTCTCACGCCCTCCAGCACGCAGCTTCCATCTATAGGAACTGGACGACATGCTCACTCCGTACGCGTCATCGGATGCATTCACATACTGAGTCTTGACCACCATGTCTCTGCGCATCGCCCGTGATAGTGCATTGGACCTCAGCTTCACCCCACCTTCCCCTCAAGCACTCTCTCCCCATGCTCCCTCACAATCCCATCCAACACGCCCCTCACCCTCCTCACCCCCTCAAGTCCCACAGCAATCATCCCCTCCAACCGCCCCATCTGCACCCTACTCTCCAACACTAACACCCTTACACCTTCGCCCTCACCCGTCCCTGCGATCGTCAGGAACGGTAATTCTACTTCCTCCTGCTCGTTCACATCCAGCAGCACGTCTGCCTCTTCTTCGTTATCGGCATAGGCTGCGGTTGTGGCTACGGTCACTGCGGCGAGGGGTGCGAGCATGGGGATGCCAGCGTCTATGAGGGCGAGCGTTGAGGCGTTCAGGCAGGTTGCAAGGAGGGAGCCGGACTGGGAGAGGATGTGCAGCGTAAGGGTGATTGTGGAGTGCGGGTAAAGATGTAACAGTAACGTCGACGTGAAAGCGGAGGAAATCGTATGAGCCAGTTCAGCGGTTCGTCTACATACACATGGTCAGCTACATAATCCATTGCCACCGCTATCACGCATTGCACGCACTTATCCCCCCTCGCCCGTTTCCGCCGATCCGTACCCGAGAACCCAGCAAAATTCACCTCTACCTCCACAGTTGCATCCTGGTTCTGCTCACTGCTATTGGCGCCGCCTCTGCGCTTTGACTCAGAGGGTCCGGCGACTGTGCAAATGACTTTTGTGTTTCCTTGCTCGAAGTAGGCGCTACCGTCGGCGGCGGCTTGGGTGTGCAGTTGGGCGGAGAGGCGGCGGAGTTCGTGGGCGCGGCGGCCGTCAAGGCGGAGCCGGGCGAGGGAGTAGGTTGACGTGTCGAGGGGCATGGTGTTGATGAGACGGGTATGGGACTAGGCGGAAGTTATATGCTCAATGTGTCAATGTGCGTTTGCGCAGCTTGCTCTAGATGATCGACAGTGCAGCGGAAAGTTTTGGCGGGGTTGTGGTGGTGCCTGGGCATTACCGAGACGGACACCCCCCTTCCCTCCTTCCACGACCCACAAGAATCCACCATGTCCGTCTTCACTACTTGGAGATCCACGCGTCTAGATATTGACGCGTCGTATGTTCACCTTGACATGCGTCAACGCGTGGATGTTCACCAGAACTCTGACACCTTTGACTGATCAGCATTCACGCGAGTTCACGTATGACACCCATATATTGCCACGATGCCGACACTCTCTGGCCGTCGTCGGCCCCTCACGCTCGAGGAGAAAGTCAACATAGAAGCCGGCGAAGATTCGCTAAGTGACAAAGACGACCTAGATATGCTGCCACGCAAACGGATTGCCCACACCAAGGGCCAGGACGTCAGCTTCGATGACTACATTAACTCCATTCAGGATGCCCAGGACGTCGTCGAGATAACATCTGACGACGACTCTGGGCTTGCAAGTGGAGCTCTCAAGGCATCGAAGGCTAGACCCAAAGGCGAAAGGATCACTTTCGACGATGATGAGAGCAGCGATGAAGCTTACAAGAAATTCCAAAAGCGCAAGACCGTAAAACGCAAGAAGGAAGCTACCGACCGCGCCGCAGTCAAGAAGCGCTCTACCAAGAATTCCATGGTCGGTGTTCGCAAGAAGAATCTGCTTGACAAGAAGACTGGCAAAGAACGCGCTTGGGGCGAGCCATCGGACGACGAGGCACTTATGGAGACCTCGCTACCCGATTACTTACAGCAGCGGCGTTCGTCTTGGGACCAAAGGCAGAAGGACGCTGGGGACGATGGCCTTCTGCTTCCGCCTACGTATGAAGATGTGGAGTTCTCGGATGACGAGAGGTTAGATGAGCTGGCTGAGAGGCCTGTTGTGACAGAGAGCATGCCGCCGATCAATCCGTATGAAGACATCGAACTGGAGTATTCGGGTGGGTCGATCCCCGCTCCGGTGGCGCAGTTCTTGAAGCCGTATCAGATCGACGGCGTGCAGTTTCTGCATCAAGCGTTCGTGTATCAGAAAGGTGTCATACTAGGTAAGGAGCCGCCCTTCAAGCACTTTCAACGAAGTCTCGGAGAAAAATGGCCTCCCTGTTAGGTTAGTGAAAGCAGCTGACTTCGAGGCAGGCGATGACATGGGACTGGGCAAGACGGTGCAGATTGTTGCTTCTCTCAGTGTAGCATTCGGCAAGACCGGTGACGAACGCGATAAGAAGCGCATGCGGAAAATGCGACGGCTTGGCCATAAGCAGTGGTATCCTCGTGCGTTACTGATCATGCCTGGGAGTCTGATGAAGAATTGGGAGAACGAGCTCGCGAAGTGGGGATGGTGGCACGTCTATGTATGTCACGGGACGAAGTCGAAGAGGGAGGAGGCACTACACGCGGCGACCAGTGGGAGGCTAGAAGTGATGATCACGACTTACGACACTTACCGGACGTACGCCAGTGAGATCAACGCCATCCGCTGGGACTGTGTGGTCGCGGACGAGTGCCATAAGATCAAGGAGAAGACTTCGGCTATCACCAAGCAGATGAACGATGTCAACGCACTCTGTCGCATCGGTCTGACTGGCACTGCCATTCAGAACAAGTACGAGGAGCTGTGGACGCTACTCAATTGGACCAATCCAGGCACTTTCGGTCCCATCTCGAGCTGGAAGCAAATGATCTGCATACCACTCAAACTCGGCCAGAGCCATGATGCCACCCTGGCAAAACTTGCGAAGGCTCGCGAGACAGCAACAAAGCTGACAACGAACGTGCTCCCTCCCTTCTTTCTCCGCCGTACCAAAGCTCTCATTGCGCATCAGCTGCCAAAGAAGAGTGACCAGGTCGTCTTCTGCCCAATGACCGAACAGCAAACAGAGGCCTACAACAATTTCTGCGACAGCGAGCTCATCCGCTGCATCCGCGAGTCCTCTGAACCTTGCGATTGCGGCTCAGGCAAGAAGATGGGCTGGTGTTGCTACACGGAGGTGGATGGGATGAAGTGGCAGCACGCTGTGTTCCCAGCCCTGGTGATGTTCCAGAAGATCGCAAATCACCTTGCGCTCTTGCTGCCGAGTACGGACAACGGCGATCAACACGACAAGGACGTGGAGAAGCTGAAGGCGGCCATGCCGGACTCCTGGCTTGGCCTGTACAAGAACAAGGACAGTATCTTGAACTTGGCCAATCCCGATTTCTGCGGTAAGTGGCGGATCCTCCGCAAGCTGCTGAGACTCTGGCACGCCAATGGCGACAAAGTGCTGGTCTTCAGCTACTCCGTGCGCCTGCTCAAGATGCTCGATCTCTTATTCAAGACGACCACATCCTATTCAGTGTCTTACCTCAGTGGCGAGACACCATACGCGGTACGCCAGGAGACCGTGGATGACTTCAACTCCAATCCCAATCAATTCGTCTTCCTCATTTCGACCAAAGCTGGTGGGCTCGGTCTCAACATCACCTCAGCAAACAAAGTCGTCATCGTCGACCCGAACTGGAATCCATCCTACGATCTCCAGGCACAAGATCGCGCGTACCGTATTGGGCAGACCCGGGATGTCGAAGTCTTCCGCTTGATCTCCGCTGGCACAATCGAAGAGATTGTGTACGCAAGACAAGTCTACAAGCAACAGCAAGCCAATATCGGCTACAACGCGAGTGTCGAGAGGCGGTACTTCAAGGGTGTCCAAGACCAGAAGGATCTCAAGGGCGAGATATTCGGACTAGGCAACCTCTTTGCGCCAGCCAGCGAGAACATCAAGCTGCGGGACATCTTCAACAAGACCAATATTGCTGAATCTCGCGCGGACGTTGAGATTGCTGGGCTCGATCTCGAAGCCTCGCAAGCTCTGGACGATTTGGCCGGCGATGATGATCCGCTGCTGGCGCCAGACGACACCAAGAAAGCAGTGGCGGCGATGTCACAACTTGCGCAAGAAATCATCGATGAGCCTGCCTCCCGCCGCAGCAAAGCCAAAGAGAAGACCAAGGGCCGAGATCCGGTGCAGGCGATCCTTGCAAGCGTGGGCGTGGAGTATACTCATAACAACGCCGAAGTCATCGGTACCTCCAAAGTCGAACAGCGCATCTCCTCACGTGCACGCAAGGTCGACCGGGATGGCGAGCGCGAGCGGGCATTTGCACATAGCCAAGGAGACTCGGTGGCTGCAATGGCCGGTGTGGAGGGCGAGGATGACGACGGCGTCGGGCAGTCCAGGGCTAAGATCCTTTGGCAGCCCGACGAGGAAGTCAGGAAAAGGCAGTTCTGTAGTATGGCTAGGAGCTTCGGGTACGAGGATGTGAGTGAATTCGCACTGGTTGTGGAAGGGTGGACGCAGGAGGAACGTAGGAGGGGCTTGGAGGTGTTCTATGGGAAGGTGGCAAGAGGTGAGGTCTCATGAACGACACTCACGACTGGAGTTTTGGCTGTGAATTGAGATACCCAGGGGCATTGCATTTGGGACGGGCTGTGGAAGAACTTGCTGAGGATGAAAACAGTGTACTAAAGTCTTGTGTCGATCTCCTTCCCAATCGAGTGACTGCTACGCCGTTATCTGCGACTAACTGCTGCATGCATCGGTACATGTAGGGCGCGATTCTGCAGTGCCTGACTCATCACGTCGATCGTCCTGATGATCGCTTTCTTAGAGGAGTACAGATCAGAGGCGGCGTAGAAGCTTCTATATACATCTTGCGGCCTAGCACCACCACATCGCACCTACGTGTTCTTAGCTTCCATGTCCTATCCAATGGCTGGATCTCGTCTCAATCTGCATGATCAGTGACTACCGCGCTAACCTTTCATGCATTCTCATATCTCCGCACAAGTGCCCATTGCGTCGGCTCAAACACTGTAAGTGCTCAAGGAGCCATGGGAGACGTCACAGACGCCCTCCTCGAAGGCACATCGTCCCGCCTGCACTCGATGCTCGGTGTCAATGGCTCCGACCCTACATCAACGCGGCTGCACACTGGGCCACTTCCACTCTACACTCGTCCAGGACCAGACGTGAACAACAAACCCACAACCTTATCGGTATACACGCCCTCGACCCTCCACTTCTGGTCCCAAGCAGCAGCCTGGACCGAGATGATGAATCTCGCCTTCTCCACTTCCCACGGCTCCACGAAAACAATGCCAGGCCACATCGATCGCTTCTCAACCGACACGCAATTCATAAATGAACTTGGAGGTCATGCAGGTACTTTCTTGATTGTCCTCGCTTTTGATGAGCCCGACGGTGAACCTTTCGATGGGATCATAGGCACGGCAGCAGCGAAACATTACGCTCCTCCTAGCGGCCCTTTACCACCGAAGAGCCAGCAAGGTGAAACGTTTTCCCGATCTACAGAAAGCTTTGCCACGTTCGAAGGGGCGGAGTTGTGGGAGCTGAGGCATATGGGCGTTAGGCCTGATCTGCAAGGACGTGGACTGGCAGGCTATCTGATGAAGTTCTGCGAGGGAGAGGTGGAGAGATTGTTCAAAGCAAGAGGATCAAGTGGTGGCGATGCAGAGGACAAGGGCTTGGTGATGCTGCTGACCACATTGAAAGAGATCAACGAGAGCTTCTACGCGAAGAGGGGCTGGAAGTGGGACGAGGAGAAGAAGTTTGGGAAGGGCTGGATGGGCAGTGAGGCGGGGTTCTCGGTGGCACATATGAGTAAACGATTAGCTTGATGGTCACGCGAGGGGGTAGTGGAAACGCAGTCATGGAGACGTCTCTTATCATACAACTGATTAGTAATAGAGTACAGCCACCGATATCCAACTACACCCCTGCCAAAAGAATCTCAACTTCCCGGCAACCTACGCCATTTGTTCCGCTCAGAGCTCCATGGGCTCCCCAATACCCCGGGGATAGAAGGCACTCAGCGTTCCCAGCCAGTCGTTGCTTTGACTAAGATCGGGAATTCTAGACCCTTCAATCGAGTTCACCACCTTGCCCTTCTTTGGACCCTTTGGAATGCCTGCATCCTTCCGCTTGCGCCTAGTCAGCTTCGGCTTGGGCGCGACCCGGACGCTCGTTGCACCATCGAGCGCCATAGGCTCGCCAGTATCAGCACTGTCTTCGGCTTCGTTGCTGGCTAGGGTGGTCTGGCTGTCGCCACGGAGCTCCTGGATCCTCTTGGGTACATGGCCAGCCCAGCGCCCAGTGGCTGGAGGCATGAAGTTACCGTTCGAGTCGAATGTCAGTGTTGGTGCGACGCCAAGATCTGGAGTCATGCTTCCATTCACCCTCACAGGTGAGTGTGCGATGCCGTTGGGCGCCCGTCTGCGGCGTGTAGGCGCGGATGCGGTCTGATCGAAGCGATTCACCGGCTTTGGAACACGACGCGAAGATAGCACAGTGTCTTCGCCGCCAATCGGCGCAGCGTTGAAAGGGTCTGTGTCCAGTCCGCCACGTTGCCGACGCTTGCGGAGCTCTCTGCCTTCCGCATCACGAACGATCCTTTGCGTGTCTGGGTCCTGGTAGCCAATCTTGCGAGCGTCGAAGCTGTAGTCATATAGATCCGCTTCCTTCCTGTCTTCGAAGATCTCCGAATCGACAGGAAGCCTACCTCCCTTGGCTGGGCGACGCGGAATGCGAGCATGTGGCGCGGTGATCTTGTCGAGCTCCAAGTACTCATTCTGAAGCAAGCGTAGCGCTTCTTGAGCATGCGCTGTCACCGCTTGGAGGGTCGCTTTCGGACGGATGGATGAATCGTGACGAGTAAGTGCCTCTATAAACGCTTCTGCTGAGTTGAGAGGCTGATAGAGAGCGCGCATCAAGGCTGCCGCTTCGTCGCCGTCTTCATTGTGATCAACGTCGGACCATGACACAGCGTAGAGAGACGGATAGTTGATCGGATCGTCGATGGGATCTTCTTCAATAGTCAATGGGACGAGCCTTGGAGTGGCGGTCTTTGATTTGGAAGAGGTAGACTTGGAGGTACGCCCAGGGATTGTGGCTTCCTCCAGAAGGCGACCTTCACTGATCTGGCTAGTGCTGCGGGCGTCCAGTAGACTGGAGGTCTTTCTTGCTCCAAGCTTCCGGCGACCTGGCTCTGCCTTGAGATGACCATCCTCGTTGTCGTCGCTGTCATCTTCGACGATGGTCTTCTTGGAGCGCGCGCTGCCTTTTCTCAGCTTTGGGGCAGCTTTACGAGCCCACTTTCCTCCACCTCGATAGACCCAATCGAGTTCAGGCCACCTTTCTGGACCCTCGGACCGGATGAGCAACTCGTCAAAACCAGGCGCATCATCCGGAATTGGAATCTCTGACTTTGCAGATGAAGCTCTCCGGACTGAGGGCGCTGCCGGTGTGAGTGACATTTTGACCGAAGACGCAGCCGGCCCACGGACGGCGGTCTTGTTGCTTGCGCCTGCTGGAGGCAGTCCTCGTGCCCAGCGACCTTGTCCTTTGTGGTAGAAATTCTCCGCGGGATGTGCATTTACGTAGTTCGTATCGACGAGGTCACTATCCGAGGCCGATGTCTGCGCGGTGGACTGTCCGGGAGTAGGTGTTGGGAGCGGCTTCGGTATGAAGGGTGGTCTCGGACCGAATGCATATCGACCCTGGCCACGGTGATGGAACTCCTGGTCGGGATGCGCATCGACGAAGTCCTTGTCCACTAGGCCTCTGGGGACGTCATAGCCCTCGTCGTTGCTGGACTGATCGACTGGCGCAGATGGAGGTGGTCGGGGTCCGCGCCTGTAGCGACCGCTCCCAGCGTGGTGGAAGATAACATCTGGATGCGCATCGACGTATTCCTTGTCGTATGTCGTCCGAGACTGGTACTTTGGCATCTTTGGGGTCTCCTCGAAGACTGGCGAAGTTTCGAGCAGTACCCAGCGACCACCACCGAGGTTATCGAACTCAGCGTCCGGGTGTCTGTTCTTGTACAGAACCATATTTTCTTTCGAGAAGAAGCCCTCGATCGATGGTGAGCCGTCGGCTTGGTGATCATCAGTTTGATCCATCTTGGTGGCTGGTTTCGAAGCAACGACTCTGTACCAGCCGTTGCCACAGTGAGAGAACTTGACGTTTGGATAATCTCTAAGTTCAGTGGTGTGGTAGCGTCGAGAGTGATCAATAGGAGTGGTGGTAAGTGCCTCGACTTTCTGTAGTGAACGTGCAAAGCTTCGTCTGAACGTCGGCAGTGAAGTCGGTGCAGTCACATGCGCAGCACTGACACGATCCCCTTTCTTGTAGAAGCCGTTACCGCAATGTCGCCATGTGATCTCAGGGTGAGCAATAACGTGGTCTCGCGTGAATGTCACAGTGCCGCCGTCGTCGTCGTCATCGGATTCGCGTTCGTCGGAGGCATCGTTCTCATCCTCACCGTCGTCCTCGCTGTAGTCATGCTCAACGCTGGCGACTGGCTGCGATCGTCTGTTGGACCGAGCACTGCGACGCTCAGACGCAGTGAGTTCCTCATGCTGAGGTCGGCGAGCTCGAAGTGAATACGCGGCCGTTGCACTTTCATGTGCTCCAGATAAGCTCTGTTTCACGAGCTTGGGAAAGTCGACTGCTTTGGTTGGCTGTGATTCCAGATCGCTACGACGTCGTAAAGACAAAGTCACCGGCAGACTTTGAGATGAGACGTCTGCCCTTCGTTGCGGCGTCGCGGAGGTTACAACAGATATCGAAGGATCGACCAGCTTCGTCGTCGGCAAATATCGGCCTTGTCCACGATGGATCCATTTGACCTCAGGATGACGCAGGGTGAAAGCTTTGGAATACGTGCCCTTGTGATTTGGGCCATTTTCGTCGTCCGGAACGTTGGCATCGTTAACGTCGGCTGCTTGCAGACGTCGCAGGAGATCTGCAACGCCAGTGATGACCAGACGACTATTGACGACCTTGGCTGCTATCGATGGTCGCCGCGTAGTCCTGCGCTGTGGCGACAGCATTGGTGGCGCAGTAGCCACCAGTATGTCAGAAGAGGTCGACGACGAGGACGGATCCAATCGACCCTTCTGGGCGTTAGCGCTGAGCCCATCGGAGCCTCTTTTGACGCCTCGTTGACGACTGATCCTATCCATGTCAGCGACAAGCCCCTGACCGAGCGACTCCTCGGTTGCACCACCACTGCGCGAGATGAGGTTGTCAATACCACATCAGATCAAGGGAGTGCCAGCCAAGCCAAGGCGTGCATGGACCAAGCAGTTCACCTAGAAAGTCTGTCCGCTTGAACCAGGATCTCCATGGGTACGTGTGCTCCTACGCCAGCGACATTACGGTTTGGACAGCTGTATACCCTTACCGTACCGACCAAGGAATCATTGAGATCATGTTCTGACTGGGTAAAAAAATGCGCCTGCTCGCCATCGCCAGTCTCTCCGCACATGCGACCAAATTGTTGCTCCCTCTCATCATGTTTGGACCGCAAAATAACGGATGATGAATATAGTGTCTTTGACTGTTTGTTGAGATACCTCCGCATCGGCAAGCCTAGGTGATACTATCTGCTACACAACGGTCTCGCGCACCAGAGATCATGGCTGCTAAGCTTTCTCAAACTTGCCCGAAGGGTCCATTACTTCCGCCCCGATCAAAGGCGACCACAGCTCATAACGGAAACACTACACGGCAGCCTTCTGTTACCTTTGAGATCACTCAAGAAGCGAAGAAGAAAGCGAGACCGCGGGGCATGGGTTCTCAGCTTCCCTTGCGCGAATCGATAAGGTACTGACCATCATGCAGCTAAAGCTTTCGATTCGTCGGCTACGATATCGCCTTTCCTGGATCCTCGCATCATCGAGCGTAGGCTTAGAGACGGCAAGTCTTGATGCTACTTCGCGCAGCTGTGCATCGGCATGAGAAACGAGGTACAATTCATGCTCCAAATCGTGACGGGATCCGCAACAATTCACGAAGGCAACATGCAACCACCCTGCCAAAGGTCTGAAGAGTCCTGTGCTACCCTCATGCATATTACGAGTGTCTACCAATTGCGGTTCAGCCGATGAGAGAGCATATTATACGAGGCGTGGTCTCGATTGTGGCATCGATCAATCGTTCATGGTTGTAACACGTTGTGCAGATGCTTTGGCAAGGGAGTCCATGCCACGGGAGGTGTTTCCATACTGACGGAGATGCGGATGTGGTCATGAGCAAATGTCAAGTCTGCGCCCATGAATATGCATTACAAGTCACAACAAAGCTCCACTTCGGGCTAGAGATGGAGTCCACTTGTATGCGCTAGTCGGCATAGTTCCATCTGGCCCCCACGCAAAGCTCTCACCCGATAGAGTCACATACGCCCTACGCAACGAATTTCATATAGTCTCACTCACTGTCGGACATATTCCGGCCATACGGCGACAATCCTGCGTTCTACCTTCTAATCAATTTAGCGTTGCACGCTTTACGACACCGAGCGCCTCTCATTCGATTGCCCTCGACATCAAGAACCATGTCTGGCGGAGCTCCCATTCCAGTGCCAGTATCTGGCGACAGGATACTATGCATCCCCGATCTACAGAAAGCAGCTTCACAGAAACTGCCCACGAGTGCAAGAGGTATGTCATCATAGATCATTGAGCCTCTCACGATGTTGCTGACTTATTCCGAACCAGAGTTTTACAACTCCGGCTCAACAGACCAGATCACGATCAACGAGAACTCAACTGCGTTCTCGAAATATCGCCTAAGACCCCGTGTGCTGGTCGACGTCTCCAAGGCGGACACTTCAACCGCCCTCTTCGGCCGCAGACTTGAATTTCCGCTTGGGGTATCGCCCGCTGGAATGCATGCCATGGCCCACCCTGACGGCGAAAAGGCTACCAGCCGCGCGTGCGCCAAAGCCGGTGTAGCAATGGGTATCAGCTCATATGCCAACTATCCAATCGCCGACATCCGCTCGGCATGCTTATCCTCATCCGGTATTCCGCAGATCGACCACGTAATCCAACTCTACACCATGAAGGACCGCGCCATGCAGCTCCGCATCATTCGCGAAGCTGAGGCACGGGGCTGCAAAGCGATCTTCCTGACTGCTGATTCACCAGTTCTCGGCGTGCGGTACAACGAGTGGCGAAACGACTTTCGCACGCCTGAGGGACTCGAGTTTCCCATTATTGAGCGGGATACGGAGATGATCCGGAAGGTGACGCATGACGATACGTTTACGGCGTTCAATGACGATACTCACAACTGGGCGAGGGACATTCCGTGGCTCAAGAGTGTGACGGGAATGGAAATATGGATCAAAGGTTCGCATTACTTCCCCGGATTGCATCGCTTCCTGCAGAAGCTCTTCTGCTACGCACCGCGGCGTGAAGGTCTGGCTACGGCCATCAGTGCCTGTGAGGGCAGGCAAAGACTTCTCGATGCCGCTGCATGCCACTGGCAACCATCGTGGCCCTGGTGATAGACACACAGGATCCTCTTCAGAACCTCGGAGATGGATGACGTGTCAACTGACAGTAAATACAGGCATTCTCACAGCAGAGGACACACTCATGGCGATCGAAACGGGCTGCCACGGTATCATTGTCTCGAACCACGGTGGGCGACAGCTCGACGGCGTCCCGGCTACGATAGACGCCTTGCCAGAGTGCGTGGCTGCAGCGGCTGGACGAATCCGGATCCACGTTGATGGAGGGATTAGGAGTGGCACCGACATCTTCAAAGCCTTGGCGTTGGGAGCCGAGTGCTGTTGGGTCGGGCGGCCGGCCATATGGGGGCTCGCTGTGAGTCTTTCTCTATTGTATTTGCATGTGGCGATCTAGACTGACGATGTGGTGCACAGTACGATGGCCAGGCTGGTGTGGAGATCATGCTCGAGACGTTGCGAATCGAATTCAAGCGGTGCATGCAGTTGACGGGCTGTAACAGCGTGAAGGACATCACCTTGGCGTGTCTCGGGGTCTATCGCGTGGACGGTCCGCTTGCGAGATTGTAGAGGCTACGAGCGCATACGCTTGACCGTCCCGATTCTCATGCAGGCGTAGGTTCTCGAGACTCACCTCATTGGTGGTAACGATAGGTATAGCATCCCGAGTGAGCTAGCAATATTCAATATTAGCGTCCTAGCAAGTCTAAAGTCCACCACGCGGTGTGGCGTGTCCGCGTCCCCCCAGGGTCCTCTGCCAATATACCCGACCCCTGTGCCCGCTTCCCTCTTTTCATATGCTTCGTCTACAAAGCCTTCTCGCTCGGCTTAGTCTTGCCTCCCGGCGCAAAGCCGACACCATAAAGGTAGGTCAAGCTGCCTCCAATGCTGGCTCCGAAGAACAACAAGCCCAGCGTCAAAACGCCAACAAGGACCTGCACATTGGTCGGCGCGTAAGCCGCAGCGCCAGTAAGGGTCGCACCCAACTTCTCCCCAGCCACGCTGCTGGCCAGACTATCCGCAGCCGCAGACCTCTTAGTCCACCAAATCCACGTCCCCAATGCCAGGACGACATCATTCACAACGGCATGCGCAATGACAGCCTTGGACTTGACCTTCACGGTCTTGCCATCGGCTTCGTAGATCCCTTGGCGCGAGAAAAGGGCAATGGCTTGCTGGCCGCCAGAGACGACAGCGGGCACCGTTGTGATGAGACCCAGGGCGAGGAGGTAGTATGAGGCGCGGGTAAGGTCGGAATCTACCGGGAGGAGTGAAGTGAGGGCTGAGGGGAGGTTCGGGCGAGCGAAGTAGGCTGCATCGAGGCCATAGGAGAGGGCGAGGAAGGAGATGGGGAAGTGGACTGTTGCCGGGTGAATGGGTTTGCCGGGGCCACTGAAAGTTGGATTTAGTATGAAGCTCTATATGAATAGGGTGTGGAGGACGGGCTTACGACATGATTGCGGTAGTGTATGTAGAGGTTCCTTGTGTGTTGTGATACGGGTGTGAAAGAAGTGCTCTATGGAAGGGAAATGTCTTGTCAATGCCAGCGGGCTGCTATGGCAATCGTGGAGCCGTGTGTACATGTGAGCCGAATTGCGAGCTCGACCATTGGCTCGGTAGACAGCGGGATGCGCACAAGCATTGAAGGCCTATTTGCAGGCCCGGGAGGACTCGGAGGAGCGATGTACGGTGATCGTACTTCATCATATGGCTCTGCATTGGACGGTTGGCTTCGCAAACACATCCCCGATCGTCAGGACATGAGATCCCATAAAGGTCACTCCGTCGCGGCAAACCTGTCGGAAGATCGCTTAAGGGAGGGTCCCAGCCTCATGGCGAGAAGGCGAGTTGCGATCTTCAAAAGCCGCTCCACCTCGCTTCTGCAATAGTCGCTACAATCTTGTGCAATGACAAGAGCGCCTGCAGTAGTACGTCTGCCCTTCGATGTGGGTGTAAGAGACCAGCCAAGTCCTAGAGTTACGGCTATGAACCCGAACCTCTCACAGATCTGGTCTACCAGTGGGTGCCAGCTCTGCGCAAGCTAGCAGAATCGTATATCATCTGCCAGACATTTGAAGAAGAGCTTCCACTAATGATATATCGACAAAACTGGAAGGGCTGCATCCGCGGAAACCACGTTGTTCACATGCTTCCAGCCTGAGGCGCACACAGCCAAGATTCGCTTTCACGCTTACAAATGCCAGACACAAGCTAGCCAGCTACGGCATTGCACAGCACCGCCCAGGTACGAGGGCATATAAGGTAGACCGCGCGTGGCGCGCCGGAGACGCAGAGCGAGTGACCTTCACTTCACTACCAAACGAAAATTTCGACTCTTTGCCCTACCACTCGCCTTCGAGTCACGGGACATGTCCGCCCAATACTCCTCCTACCCAGGCTACGGCAGCTGGGCAGAAGAAAACTACCACTACAGCCAGGCAGTCCGCATCGGCAACGTGCTCAAGATCTCTGGCCAAGGTAAGCACTCTAGTCCTAGGACCTCCTCCGCCGCGCCCACCTTGCAGAGCCCTCATGCTCACGCCCTCATCAGGCGGCTGGGACCCGAAGTCCGCGCCTCCAGAAATCGTCCCCGGTATCGACGCGCAGATCGATCAGGCATTCGCCAATGTAGACCTCACGCTCAAGACTGCCGGAGGCGCGGGGTGGAGTCAGGTCTACAGCGTACGAAGCTACCATGTCTTCACAGATCGTGCGGTTACTATGGCAGCTATGGTGAGAAATCTGAAAAAGTGGTTTCCGGATCACAGGCCTATTTGGACGGCAGTTGGGGTGACGGTGCTAGGCGCGCAGGGAATGGAAGTCGAGATTGAAGTCGAGGCGATGGTCTAGTGATTCAGGCTCGACACGCATCTTCTTCCCAGAAGGTTCGATGACATCCGTGGTACTGTGAGGGTAGGTATATCCATAGAAGCATTGCCTATCATCGGTGACAGCAGAGCGAATAAAGATCTTTGGTGTCTTTGCCACGAAGTCTCGAACTTTTCGAGTTCCGAATATCAGTTGTCACAGCCATGGCAGAAGTCACAAGAGCGCTGTTGAAACACAGATGTTTGGAGAGCCGATGGTGCATGCATCGTGCTATCTACCTCGATGATTGGCTCGACAGACTGCGGGGTGTGACAGATCTGTTTTGGGATGCAGTGAACGCTGCAACGCGCCACCTCACGCCAGCAGTCCAACTCGTGCGCCACGGGGATTACTGCTTCGAATATCGGGACAACGCCTCTAAAGCACGCGTGATCAACGATACGGAGTACACGACACGGCGACCATCGCAGAGACCCATTTTCAATGCCCACTCGAAACCTGGGGCCAATCATTAGACCTCAGGGCATTGCAAAGGGCCAGTAGACCTTTCATATTAAGAAACAGTAGGCTACCTTCCTCATGTCCTATTACCTAGAATCCGTCTGCAACGGTGAGATTGCATACCGCCTAAGTAAGAATCACCATAGAATGCCCTAGCCACCCCATCCGAGCACATGCGATCTCACGAAACGGTGGCGTTCTTGGACCAATACGCCTGGACCTGGGCCAAGAACACCAAGAAGTGCCTCTGGCCATGTAGTGCCAGCCACAAAAACAAGATGTGTACAAATGAGGACGCTCATCACGCGACTCTACGCCTTGTGGACGGTGTGGGTATTGGAGCAGGTTCCGTTCATAACGCAGACTAACGTAGGTATTGGACTTCTGGTAAACCAAGCTACATCCACCATGTGCTACATACCCAAGGAACGCGCGGAGCCACGCTATCCTTCCGAACTGCTGTCAGGCCTGACACTTTCGCCACCAGTCATGTCTTCAAGGCCAGCCCTCGCCGACGAAAAGCGCGATGATCAAGCAATCTCCTGGTACCAACTTCTTTTCAACAACGCAGCATCTTACGCCAGTATCTTCGCATCTGTCGTGTACTCACTCTTGGTACTGGATTCTGATGCCCACGAGTCACTACACGACTCCCTGGGACGACGCAGCAGTCGGTATGGTAGCGTCGCGAGCGCGATTTCGTTCTTATGCCTGGTGCTGCTCTGTCAAGGCATCGCATTACTGTTGAACTCTCGCCACAAAGCCATTTTCAGGGCTTACAGCGTCAAGCCACGGAGTACACGACTCTTATCAGCATCGATGTTCTTAGCGTTTCAAGGACTACTGCTAGCCGGGACTACCTTTTCTTGCCTAGCAGCGAGGACTTGTGTCCTCTCGGTCGACGAGATAGGGATCTGGCGCGCTGCGGCAATTGGGGCTGTCGTTCCGACTACCTGGCTGGCGTACACATTCTTCGAGACGAAGTCGCAATTGAGAAGGGTATGGATGGGTGGATCCTGAGCGACATGGGTGACGGGTAATGAATCAAGGAGACGGCACTGGCAACACCCATGTCGACCTGTACCGCTGGAGCATTCCACGCGGTCAACAATGGCGTAGTCAGACTAGTATCTTAATGTAATGTGGACAGCTGCAGACGCATCACACCACCGTGCAGGTCTGACCATCCACGCATAGGATCAGGCGAGACCTCACATCCAGCTCATAGATTCAAGCCTGTGCGCCGTCCAGTGCATGGTGTGCGCGCAAGCGACGTTAACTTCATACATCTTCTCCAACGAAGGTCTGCACGCTCCTGTGCTACTATAAACACCCCTGTAATACTTGACTCGTTCGGAGAAAACAGCAAGAGAAACCAGACGTGTCTGTGTCTTCGCTAGAGTCGAATGTCTTGCACTGCCGCGATTACAGCGCTTTTCTACCGCGACAAGGTGATGAAGGCCATTGTCCACAGCTTGGTCTTACGGAAGAACGGAGACGCTGCGCAGTGCAGCCGGCTTTGACGTCAATATCTCCACCGCGATGATTGGAGGCCACTTTTTTCGCGGCCTCTTCCCCAAGCGGGCTTTCGACGGCGACGTTAGCGGCGCGCTCATAGTCTCCTGGTACCAAAACCTATTCAGCAACTCCACGACATACGCCAGCATCCTCGCCTCAGTAATGTTCTCTTCCATGATACAAGACCTCGATGAAAGGCTGTACTCTAACGACCAACGGCATCAAATAAGATTATATAGCGCGGTCGGCGCTGTACTTTTTGTCTGTCTTGTCCTTCTGTGCCAGGGCTTTGCTCTGGGGCTGAAGTTTCACAGCAGGCTACTAGCGCGAAAATACGACTCGAAGCATCGCGGAGTGAGGATCATGCTGCAGGTCTTCTCACTATTGTTCCAGCAGCTTCTCCTGGTCGGGACCGTGTTCTTCTGTCTTGTAGTCAAGGTGTATGATTTCAAGATCGGGCTGGCGGGGCTCGTTACGACCTGGATAGTGATGGGCATCAGCCTTGTGAGCTGGCTTATGGCCGCCGCAACTGAGACTAGATCGCAATGGAAGAAGTGGCGTGGGGAGCCGTGGACCACTGCAAAGTCTGCTCAGAAAAAGCAAAAAGATGCGGATCGCAAGGCAGCTGCGAGAGCTCAAGCGGAGGCGGAGGGCAACGCTGACCTAGGAGATCCAATATGCATGGAACGCATGACATCAGCCAGCGACGCAGTCCCGGCGGCGGCGTAGCATCTAGCATTGAGTTCACGCTCTGCAAGCGTTGACACCGACTCAAGCGCTCCCATTCTGATGCGCGCCCTCGACAGCATCTTCATCAGCATCCGGCATGAGCACCTCCCGGGCATCTTCGGCTTCGTCTTCGAGCTTCTCGCGTGATAGCGTGTAGCTCTTCCGCCACACAAATCCAACCAACAAGATACCGACGAACAGAGCAGTCACCAGTAGGATAATGTTGACAGGCACTGGATCGTTGCCGAACGTCCGATGCGTCAGCGTGTCCAGCGCAGCTTGCGTAAAGTTGAAGAGCCCTGCCAGGCAGATGACGAGGCCGTAGACCTGGCAATGGATCAGTAATGTAGACATTGAATAACAAGAATGGACACTGACCTTGCCAAACGTCGCAAAGCCGAAGACTTTCGCACCGTAGTCGCTCACGGCCGTGTAGTAGAGCGGTCGATAGATCACAAAGACACAGACGTTCGCATACGCCGCCCACATCTCTCCGATTACACCGAACGCACCAATCAACGTCGCTAGTCCGACCAACAATGCAAGCGCGAATGGCGTGCTTGTGTGATCCAGCACGATACCAATGAGTGGCACAGCGATCACACCACCCAACGGCAACGCGACATCGAAGAACTCGTTCACCTGCACACCCGCGGAGTGCGAGTGTAGAAGCTCCGTGTACTGTGTCCTGACAGTGGCAACGAAGTAGTTGATCCGCAGCATTTGGACGACCGTGAAGAGCGTGATGAGCACGAACCAGAGTGAGAGGACCTGTTGGAGCGCAGTCTTGCCATGCATGGCGCCGTAGACGCCGGACTGATTGGCACGTTTCTCTTCCACGGCGACGCGTTTGTCTGCTTTCTTTGGTCCGAGCAATGCTGTGATTTCACTTGTGACGCTTTCGCGATCGCGACGTCGACCGGGAGTGCGATGGTCGCCATTGGTCGTAGTCGACGGTGGCTCTTCTTCGACTTGGGCAACGAGCTCACCGATGGTCTTGTAAGATTGAGCAGGCATCAAGAAAATCTGGGCGAGGAGAATAAAGACCGGGACAACAAGATAGCAGAGGAAAAACTTCTTGGGGGTGAAAGAACCATCTGTTCCTTGATATAGCAATCGATAGCCCAGGAAGATCGCGCTGCTTGTATCGAAAGCTCCAGTCAGTAGTGCCAGTATCGAGCCAGAGTACTTCGGAAAAGTATTGCTAAGCTGGAAGCTCGAGATGAACACAAACGGTCCGCCGAGAGCGAGAAAGAAGTAGCCGGGTATGTAGCCATCGAAGGGAACCTCTGCAGCAAAGGCCATGAAGAGCGAGCCCAGCGTCAAGAACGCCACACCAACCAGACTCGCGATTCTCGGTCCATAGCGATCTAGCACCGTCCCAACAGGCAGAGCGCAGACATTCGTGCTTACAGCCGCTACAGTGAACATCAAGTTCAGCCGCAGCTCCTGCTCATAGCACACCCATACTCCATCGCGCAGCTCCTGCTTCGTGCACGTCTCGCGGTAGACGCCTTCCTGTACTAGCACAGGCTTGATAGCGGCATAGCCGAAGACTGGGCCGGCAGCGAGGAGACAGTAGATTGCTGCAATAGCTACTTGAGCAATGCATTTCGATTTGCTGGTTTCGACTACTCCGATGGGCGCTTCCTCGTGAGCTACGGGCGGGTCCCATTGAGCTACCGGGTTGAATGATAGTCGTCTTCGTTCCGAGCCAGCAGGTGACTGGCCTCGCCATGGGTCGAAGCCTCCCGTCGATGACCGGCGTTGATCGTTGAGTGCCATTGTCGTGATCTGCTTTGTGCAGATAGCTACGAACGAGCTCGATATGTGCAAATTCAACCCCGCAAAACAGCAGTACGGCACGAGACCTCGAGATACAGCGTGCTAGTAGTTTTCCTTGAGCTTTGCGGGTAAATAAGACGTCCAACGAATGGGCAAGGAAAGGGACCTGAAAGAAAAGAGTCCCGTGGACGCGAAGACTGCAGGAAAACTGTAGATAAGGGTATATTGAATTAGATAAGCGCCGAGCTCACCGAACAGATGATGGGGTCTCTCTCGGCTATTGTATCGGTCACCATAGCATTGGGCCTGCGTATTGCTGAGATCAGTGGCATCCAGCGTATCACGTGTACGCGTCGGGAGATTAGGTAGTGCAGAGTTTTCTGCTCATGGCAATGTTAGACAGATGAGAGCAGCAGCGCAGCTCGCCGGTAAAATGAAGCTACCGTATGGGGTTATCTCGGCGCGTTCTTGCGCCTGCTGACTTAGCAGAGCCTTGGCACAGTATGCTCCATGAACTGCCTCAGGTTCCTGACACCTGACCTGCTCGCCATGCTTCGACTTGATTTTTTGGCGAGTCCGCTCGACGCAACCATGCTATGCACACTACCATCTCAATCTTTGTCCAGCCTCACCGCCGCATTGCTCTCAATGAAGCCCAGATCCACCTTGTGCCCTAGTAGCTCTCGGATGTTACTCACCCCATACTTAATCATCGTCGGCCTCTCCAGACTCAACCCAAACCCATAGACCCTCAAATCCTCCGGCAGACCCATAGGTAATAGCATCTCCGGCCGGAACATCCCACTGTTCCCAATCTCCACCCACTTGTCCAGCCCCGCATGAAAGCCGAAAACCTCCATACTCGGCTCGGTGTAAGGGTTATAAGCCGGCTTAAAACGCAAGTTCGTGATTCCCAATTTCTTGAAGAAAGAAGCCAAGAAGTCCATCAGTCCGCCGAGCGTGAGGCCGTAGTCGGCTATCACGCCTTCGATCTGGTGGAATTCGGCGAGATGTGTGGCGTCGACTGTCTCGTTGCGGAAGACGCGATCGATGCTGAAGTAGCGCGCGGGGCGAGGATTGGCGGCGAGGCGGTGCAGGCAGTACGTTGAGACGGCTGTGGTGTGCGTGCGGAGGACGAGGCGAGTGGTTTCGGCTTCGTTGTAAGGGTACCGGTAGCCTATGGAGCCGAAAGCACCGGTCTCGTGCACGGCGCAGACGTCGGACGCGTATTTGGCGTAGTCCAATTTGGAGGATTTGGAGGTGGACGTGGAGAAGGTGGCACTGTCTGCTTCCATTTCGTCGAGGGCAGCGTCGGCTATTGGGTCTGGACCCGGGGGGCCGGAGGATGGTGGGTCGGAGACGTAGAAGGTGTCTTGGAGGTCGCGGGCGGGGTGTTGTTGGGGTACGAAGAGGGCGTCGAAGTTCCAGAAGCCGGAGTCGACGAATCTGGGTGTTGTCAGTATTCTGCTACCGAGCACGTGGGATCATGGCATTCATACCTTGCTGTCGGCATCTCAATGAAGTCCCAATTGAAGAAGATCTTCCTGAACTCCTCGCGCACCTTGTTGAGCGGATGCAGAGCACCAGAGTTCTGATTTGCACCCAGTGCCTTGAAGTTGTACGGCTTGAAGTTCGCAGTCTGCCAGCTCCCGTCCTCAAGCATCTCTGCGGTGAGATCTGTGACCTCGACGGGTATCTCCTTCGCCCATCGTGGCCCTTTTCGTACTTTGTACGCGATCTGCTTCTGAGTTGCGACAAGCTTTCGCTTTTGGTAGTCTTTCAACTGCTTTGGATCCGGGAACGCGGCATTGGTCGCCACATGCTCCAATAGCTCTCTCGTAACGTCCTGCACGGAGTCCGCGATTGGTACGAGTGAGTCGCCGTCCTTCTTGATCCACTTCAGCTTGAAGGCATTGCCTTGTCCAACCTTGGCTGACTCGGCGGCGACTTTTTGCTACCGGAGCTGTAAGTCAGCTTAGCTCAGGACTTTCCGATGAAGCGACCGTTCACGTAACGTACAGGCAGTTCCTTAATCGACAACTTCCCACTCTCCTTGACAGCTTTCCACACCTTGTACTCATGACTCCCCTCATCTGCAATTTGCTGACCTTCTGCAGTGAGGACAACGATTTCGCGATCTTGCGTGTCATACTCGACCATCGACCGACTTGCTAACCGGTCCAATGCAGCTTTTATCTCTGCTTGCGGTACATCTGGGAATTGTGACTGTGTTTGGAACGGCTCGGTTGATTCCAGGGCCTCGAGTATGTCCAGCGTGAGATCTCTATTGCCATTGTGCAGTGGCACGGGCACTGGCCCACGTTGTCCAGGCATCTTGTATGCGCTGGAGGATTGTGGTAGACAGCAGGCAAATCCTCTTAGCTGTCACTCTCGAAACGCATATGACTCGCAGCGACTTTCTCCAGATTTCAATGTGACGCAGAGCCTCATCAGCACATCGACAGCGACTAGCCTCGGCTGATCCCTGCCAATCACGTTCCTTCCTGGCGGCGACTGCGCGATCACATGCAAGACACTGGGCCCAAACCATCTGACCTAGACTGAGCATCTTTCCTATACACTACTTTACAGCACCAGTGACTACGCCTCCAGGCCTACCACCCAGCTCTTCAGATCGCAACACCTGGACTTCCTACAGTATACTCACATACAACCACATCTGGCCGAGACCAACGAGCAATGCCTGGCGGAGAGGAGCCACTGTTGCGCCCTGGCTCCCCGACTTCCAACGACAGCGCGATAGCGGAGGAGGATGCTCTCCTCACGGGAGAGCGGACGGGAAAGCAAGACATCACATCCATCACTCGCAGCAAATGGCGGGAGATAGGCCTCTTCGTCTGGGCCCTACTGGCTACGGCTGCTGTCGTGATCCTGGCCGTCGTATATCAACACTCGCAGACCACGGGCAAGTCGGCAGAATCCGATAGCATACCGACTGGCAAGCGGAACCTCATCTTCATGGTCAGCGACGGCATGGGACCGACATCGCTGGCCCTCACGCGAGGGTACAGGCAGTTCACCGACAAGCTGCCTTGGGATGATACTCTGATCATCGACGAGCATATGATTGGCCAGAGTCGAACGCGAAGCTCTAGCTCGTTGGTCACGGACAGCGCTGCAGGTGCGACGGCGTTCAGCTGTGGAGAGAAGAGCTACAATGGTGCCATCTCCGTGCTGCCAGATCACACCCCTTGCGGCAGTGTCATGGAGGCTGCCAAGCGGCTCGGCTACATGACGGGTCTAGTCGTGACTACGCGAATCACTGATGCCACGCCTGCTGTATTTGCCAGCCATGTCCGTAGAAGGGAGATGGAGGATGATGTCGCTTTGCAGATGGTCGGCGAGACGCACCCTCTCGGCAGGATGGTTGATTTGATGTTCGGCGGCGGCCGGTGCCACTTTCTCCCCAAGTCGAATGAGCACAGCTGTCGCAATGATACCACTGACGTGGTCAGCGTCGCGAAAGATGCTGGGTGGAGCTATATCTCTTCTCGTTCCGAATTTGACAGCCTCGGCTCAGCGCCGTCGCTCCCACTGCTCGGCCTCTTTGCCGACCAGGATATTCCCTACGAGATCGACCGCCGCTTCCAGGACTCTACCTACCCACCTTTGAAGTCCACGGCCCTAAAAGCCCTCGAAGCTCTCAGTGCCGCGACCAAAGACACCGAGCAAGGCTTCTTCATCATGATCGAGGGCTCCCGCATCGACCATGCCGGCCACGCGAACGATCCTGCAGCCCAGGTTCACGAAGTGCTTGCTTACGACGAGACCATCGCCACAGTCCTAGACTTCATCGAACGCACCGAGACACCAACACTAATGGTCTCAACCTCTGACCACGAGACCGGCGGCCTGTCAACAGCCCGCCAGCTGCACCCAACGTACCCACACTACCTCTGGTACCCCAGCGTGCTAGCAAACGCCTTTCACTCTTCTGTCTGGACAGCACATCAATACCACCTCTACCTCGACGCCCTCTCCCACAACATCTCCGCCTCTACCGACGAAACAACACTCAAGAATGAGAAGCTCACCTTCCTCACCACCCTCGCCTCTTCAAACCTCGGCATCCACGACGCTACCTCCGATGAGCTGTCAACCCTCGTCTCCGCCCCCGCAATAGCAGCCTACAGCTTTGCGGACATGGTCTCCCGGCGCGCCCAAACAGGCTGGTCAACGCACGGCCACTCGGGCGCAGACGTGAACATCTTCGCCTCGAACCGCGATTGGGCTAAGGATTTGGCTGGTAATCACGAGAACACCGAGATTGGCGAATTCCTGCGACGGTACTTAGGTGCTGAGGAGGAGGTGGAGAAAATCACCGCGGAGCTGAGGGAGAAGATGGGCGTTACGCATCTGGGTGAGATTCCCCAGGAGGGCGAACGACTAGACGGACAGGACCATCTAGACCATTACCACGGCGATCACAGGAAGCGGTGTACCGGCTGCGGAGCCTAGGGTGCTGCGCATCATCCCGTCAACGCGAAGGCGAATGTGGCGGGGTTTCATGATCAGACGCTGGCCCATGTCAAGCAGCAACAGCGCAAGACGCATGAAGATGTTGCGACGTCACCAGCGTTCGATCTGGCTTATGTGGAAAGAGTGAAGCACGAGGTGGAGCATATGTGCGTTGCGTGCGAGGCCTGGGGGACTGGTGTGAAGTTAGCGAAGTATCTGCATTTTCGGGCATGGGTGGCGGGGACTGGGATCGCAAGGTTTGTGGCGTTGTTCGTGAGATAGGTGTCGCATTGCATGGGTGTAGGATCAGAGTGGACTCGAAGGACCTAGGAGGTATGAGTGGATGTGAGGGACCAGGGGAGGTTTCCAGGAGGCGTTATCGTTACTACATATACCCTATGACTTGAGACTGTACGCATGATACCTGATTTGATCCGCTCGATTTCGTCGTCATCCTCGCGTGGAAGAGCACACAGGTACCTCCGCTCTTTCCAAAGCTGAACAATCCTCGTGCAATCATCGACCGCGCCACGTTTCCGCGTCTCTTGTCGAAGCGCCGTAGAGAGCAAAAGGGACGCCAAGGGAGACTGTCCTCGACTCATCGACAGGACCTCTAACGGGCGTTGATACGACAGGAACTGGCTCCGAAGCGCAGTCTACAGTAGCATAAGAGACCTCGAGACGTTTGGAAAATTAGAGGTAGAGTCAAGGCATATGTCACATGATCTCATTCTCTTCTAGCGCCAGTGCACAGTGAATGTGCCGCTTTCCTCTACGCAGCCACACCAGTACTCCGCAGTGATAGCCACCCGCCCAAATCCATCCATTGCAGACTTTCTGCAGCTGACCGGAACAGCTGTTCGCCAAAACGCATTGAATGCCGCCTGCGTAGTCGATACAGCTCCTGAAAGAGCCAAAGTATACCTCCCGGCCGTGATCTCCCGTGGCCGCTTTTGCCCCATAGCCCCTTTCTATCCATACTTTTGCAGTAAAGAATGCAGACAGCCTGTCCCATGACTTCATGTCGAGTCCCGTTTTGGGTCTGCATTAGTCCCTATGCTCCTGCACAGGCGAAGGCGACCTAACAGCGCCACTGCGCAGCGACTCCCTCTGCGCGATCGATGCGTTCTCGCTCACATTCCCACTTGCGGCCTCGGCCGTACGACTTCCCATCGAAGCCGCAATCAGCGTTCCAGTGCTACCGCGAGGCGACATGCTCAAGCTCCCCAACCTCGCAGCATTCGTATCGCCATTCTGCTGTGGCTGCTCCCCACCAACAAGCGCACCCGAAGCGAACACCGCCCGCTCATCTTCATCGCTGCTCCCCGGCGAGTCCTCCACTCCAGCAGCATCAACGCCACTAGCGCGTATAGCAGACGAACTCATACTCTCCCTCCTCAAGCGATCAGCTTTGTCTCTGAGGATCTTAGCCTCTTCAGCCGCCCGCTGCGCTCGAACCTGCTTCTTCCACATCCCAGCGTACTTGCCCCTAGCAGACAGTAGCTCCTGGTGTGTGCCCTTCTCGGCGACTTTGCCCTCATGTAGGACGAGGATCTGGTCGCACATAGTGATTGTGCTAAGGCGGTGGGCGATGACGAGCATGGTCCTGCCGCGCGCGAGGGTCTGAAGAGCTTCTTGGATGTGCTCTTCGGTCTCGGTGTCGAGTGCTGCGGTTGCTTCGTCGAGGAGGATGATGCGGGGGTCTTTGATGATTGTGCGTGCAATGGCGACACGCTGTTTCTCGCCGCCAGAGAGACGTAGGCCGCGTTCGCCGACTTTGGTCTCGTAACCATCGGGGAAGGAGAGGATCTTCTCGTGAATGCTGGCTGCGCGGCACGCAGCGTAGATCTCCTCGTCTGTGGCCGACTGGCGGGCGTACTTGAGGTTGTACATCAGACTCTCGTTGAAGAGGACTGTGTCTTGCGGAACAACGCCGATGTGGCGACGCAGACTGTCAATCGTGACATTCTGCACTTCATGCCCGTCGATCTGCAGAGATCCGGATTGAGGGTTGTAGAAGCGGAACAGCAGTCTGAACACCGTCGACTTCCCACCACCAGACTCGCCAACCAACGCTGTGCTAGTCCCAGGCTTGCAGTGGAAGCTCAGGCCCTGTAGCGCTGGCTTGCGAGTATCGTATGTGAAGTGCACATCATTGTAGCGTAAGTCGCCCTCGCAGGACGGCAGCTCGAAGGCATCGGGCGCATCGACGACCGTCGGCTGCTCTTTGAAAAGCTCCAGCATGCGCTCGGAGTTGATCATGTTGTTCTGAATCATCCGGTAGAACGTGCCGAAGAAGTTTAGCGGTCCTTGGAGTTGTGTCATGTAGGTCAGCAGGGTGACGAACTTACCGACCTCCAGCTGCCCATCTGTCACTTGGTAGGCCGCGATGAAACACGCCACAATCAGGCCCGCCATAAAGACCAGGTTTTGGATCGTGTTCATCAAGGCTAGCGAGAAGGTGACGAGGTACTCCGCCTTCTGGTATTTCACAACGCCTCTCGGTACCGATTGAACTCGTACTCCTCTGCGTTAAAGTACTTAACAGTCTCGTAGGAAGTCATCGAGTCGTTCTTCACAGCGTCCTCCTCTCGACTGGCGTTCGTCGCCTGTCTGCGGATGTCGGCGCGCCAGGCCGCCATGCGGATTGTGATGTAGATGTACCAGAAAGTAACGACGGCAATCACAAGCGCGTAGTAGGCGTCGAAGAATATCAGGAAGTACACAATAGCCAAGCCCAGATCGACGAGCATCGGAAGCACGTTAAACGTGATGCTCTCCAGAAACGTGTTCAACGACGAACCCTTACCAAGCGCAGAAAGTACTTCTCCAGTCTTCTTGCCCAGATGGAACTCGAGACTCAGCTGGTGGACGTGTTCGAATGCAGCGACGGAGAGCTCGCGGTACGAGTACTGTTCAATCGGAATCCAAAGCACCTGTCGAGCTGCTCCGAGGAGGCCGTTGGACCCTTGAAATATGCGGAAGGTAATGTACAGCGAGATTGCCTGCCACGGCATTTGGACTGGGCCATCGCCACCAGCCAGGATCCTAGTGATGTTACCAGCCTGGATCGGGACCGCAATCTGAATGCCGCGTTGTATGATGACGATCGTGAAGCAGAGCACGAAGTAGACCTGCAACTTGCGGTCCTTGTATGGCCAGATGTACGGAATGAACATGCCGTAGGCACGGATGTACTCCCACCAGCTTCGCGAAGGCGTCTCCTTGGGCTTCTCCCATCCCGCGGGCACTTCGTGATGCGGTCCAGAGGGCTTACCATTTGTGGCACCGTACCCATTCACGCCGCCGTGCTCAGCACTGCCATTGCCCTGGTGTGCACCCGCTAGTAGACCTTGTCGCTCCTCTTCGTCCGATGCGGCTCTTTTCCGGGTCACCGCTTTCAGGTAGGTGAACAGGACGTAGAAGGCACCGAGGGCGATGAGTAGTATTACACGAACCAAGTCGAGTGTTACTTCCGTGATCTCCCATTCCGTCATCTCACGTTCCAGCTCGCCGCCGTGAGGGTCGCCGACTTTTGGCTGGCGATGCTCATGTGTGTACACGGCGAATGATGCTCCAAGGAGAATCGTCTCCATGACTGTAGCAACACTCCATGTTATGAGATGTGCCGAGGTCGGCGAGGGCTTCGTGTCAATGAGTGTGATTTGGAGGAGGGCGTAGACCATGAAGGACCCGATTAAGTAGATCTATCGTGTCAGCGTGCGAGTCCGCAGATGGTAGATCAAGTGTACTCACTGTCGGCGCTTGCCCACACCACCACCTATCCTCTCGACCCACCAAAGCATGTACGATTACCAGTCCGATATTCCCACATAGACTCAAGAGAACCCCAGCTTGAAGTCCGATGAATAGCAGTTTTCTCGTCTTGCTGAAGTCCGCGGCCTGCGACTTTGTATCTTCCTTCTTGTGCTTCTTTGGAAGCGGCTTGCCTCCTGGGCCCAGCTGGTCGGATTGAATCGTGTCATCATTATCATTACGGGCAGTTAGTATGCTCTGGATCGTGAACGCGGCGATGAACAGCACGAGCAGAATTATCGGGTACGCAATTTGCAGTTGCGTCAGCAGCCGTTGTGCTCGAGGATCGGCAGACCAGGGGAGTGAAGCTGTCGAGTGGACTGCATCGTGGTCTTCCATCATCGGTGCAGATCATCAGATGCGTTTCATGTGCTTGAACCAACAGGAGATGATCGGTCGATTCACCCCGGTCCGGGCAGCAAGCGAGTGTGGTGGAAGGAAAAGAAGAAATGGAAGTAATCGGAGCTTCAGTGCGGTTTCACTTCTCGTGCAAACATCGCGGGCTAGTGGTGAGAAAGACCAACCCTTCAGCAAGAGAGATGGCAGGTGTTCGATGTAATGCTGCAGTATGCAGGTAGCACCTGCGCGCGTGGTGCATCTAGTGTGTGCATGGTTGTGGCGTTCTTTGGCCCGACTCGGCTATGCAAACCTTGTGACCCGGCCAGTCAGAACTGGGCGATTCCTCATCCCAGCTTGTCATCAGCATTTTGGGCCTGCAAGGCGTTCCACACCTGTGATTCGGGACGCAGGCACATGCAGCCTGGCCGCTATCCATCATCATGCGTCCGTTCACCGACTCACTATCCGACAGAGCTGACGATTCCTGCCACCGGGGAACGACCACATTGGTTCACTGCCGTTGCCAGCACACTCGAATCATGCCGGGGAATGTTGCCACTGCATGACTAGATGTTGCCACTGCATCGCTGCACTGAAGGTCCTGGTACCCGGGTGGCCGCACCGACATGACGACTCAATCATAAGCATGCGATCTGCTGCAGTGACTTCGGCAGTCATGACCTTGCTCAGTCGCGTGGTCTCCAGATCGCGTGCGCTTCTTCGCTGGTCTTGACTGATGGTCGGCAGAGCTGACGGACCCTCTGCCGATGGACGAAATGCTGTATGGCGAGCTGGACGCAGCGTAGCGAGATTGTCGCCGAACTCCAGGATCATGGTCATAGTCATACTTCGCCCTCTCCAAGTGCTGATGAGTCCTGTGTTACTATCAGGCAGCCCACGACTGTCTCTTTGCACTTGAAGTGCCGAGAAGAGAGTGCACTCAAGGTCTGATGTGGAGCGTGATGACTTACGGCTCTCACCAGCACATCGGTCGACCGTTAATTTTCGTGGTCTAACGCAAAGGCGCCCCAGCACCAGCTTTCTATGACAGAGAGTTCCTTCACATATACGGAAGAGCGGGTACAATCGCTACGCCACCCTTTGGCGCCATGCTCTGACGACCAAGCACCATACATTGATGCAGCTGGATGACGATAGCATGCCGAGGGACCTTAGAGCGGTGTAGATGGATAGCGTCTGGACGTGGCCGGGGATCTCTCACTATTTCCGCTGCTATCATGTTGCAGATGTACCTTGATCTGCCTGCGTTTGTCGCTCACGCTCTTGTCCGAATTCATTAAAATCACTGGAACGGTTCTCAATGAAAAGATTGCGGAGCAGTGCCAGAGTTCCATGGTCCTTGCTGCAGAGCCGAGCATAGCTGCTTCTTGAGTCGCTCCGCTTTCGCAGCCTGGTCCGCGTGAATGTGCGCCGCAGCCCATGATCACCCTGTCGTCTTCGGCTGGCTGCTCAGAGTACATGGTCTGACGCTCGCAAGGAGCCGCAGGTAGCTTAGCTCCATGATGCTGGAGTCACTGATCTGGGAGCATGTTCGTGCGATAACGGATATCAGGTGAGAAAAGAGTGCCCGCAACGATCGTGACCAAGCCGGCGGCGCTAGAACCACTGCTCCCTCGTCGTCTACTGGACCAGTGCTGTAGTGCCGCAAGCCAGCTCATAGCTGTGAGTCGACCTGGACAGCCACAGCCGGTGTGCATCTGGACAAACAAGTGCTCTGCAAGGCAACCTAGCCAGTCCCTGATGCTGCCAGGCCGAGAGTAGCTTTCTCTTGCGCCAAGGCAATCATGCGATTGTCTGAGAACGATCCGCAGTGCCCAGTAAGTTGTTTCGTTTCCTCTCAACTAGCTCCCCTGTACGACGTGGCATCCTCGTCTTTCGACTCTGCTGTTCCCATTCAGGACGGTAGGGAGTGCTACTGTCGATCGCGTGGAATGGCCAAGCGTTTCAGAGGCATTGGATGCACCTTCGAGCCGCCTGAGTAGCCGAGTGGTCGCCTATGCGATCGTCGACCGGTCAGGATGAATAAATATGGCGGTATGAGCCGTCTTAGTAGTCCACAGAATGCCTGCAAATAAGTATTACGTGTTATCTTATGCGTGCACAGAGACGTAATGGACAAAGGTGGAGCTACAAAGGTGACAGAACGACGACCAAGCTTGCAAAGAAGAAGGAACAACAGGCCATCCTGCCTGCTCCGCCCTAGCGCTCACAGCGTCAATGAACATCACCTGCATGCACATGGGCAATTGAAGGCAACGTCAGCTGCAGTCACTACTTGAGCTATCCCCATTTGATCAACTCGTCAAGTAGACGACGGGTCAGGACTGACGACACAATATCCTAACGGTGGTGTGCTGGCTCGACGCGGTACAGCTGGCGGCCTCCAGGTCTATGGATTGACCACAAGACAGCAGGGCTAGATATAGTACAAACGACGCGATGCGAGACAATGCATGCGCCAGAGAGGTAGGTCCAGACTAAATCTCTCTCCAAGAGCCACGCAACTATGACCAAGTCGACAACGAGAGCCGCCCGCCATCATCGCACTGAGCTCTCGCTCTCTCACTCCCTCTCCCTCCCTCCAGTACCAATGCCAACAATATTCCAGCGCTGCCATTGGCTCGCTCGCGACTCTGAATTAGTACCGTTCCGTCACCGAGATGGTAGTCATCTCTAGCGATTATAGACAGGGCACACTGCTACTTCTCGCCGGCACTGCAACCAGAGTACTTCCGATCACGAATCGCGTGATACAAGCTAAAGCACCAACACACCTGGCAATGAGACCTAATGTCAGGCATTGAGCAGACATACCTGGCATGGCACCTGCCTCTGGGCCCAGAGTTACCATTTAGCCAGCACCGAAACTGTGGCCTCTTCATCGACACTCACGACCGCTGCGCCACTTGTGCGCCAGGTTAGATCGCACAAACTAAACCAATCTCATCGCCTTACTGGTCATGCCGAGTTGCGTGGCGGGTGCTGCTTGGCATGCTTCGCGTCGATCCTCATCACATGGCCATCGTGCCGGATTGGAGGGCGCTCTGAGGGTTATGTTGCGTGGAGTACGGAGAGAACGATCGAAGGAACGTTGCAATATGCACTACACAATACCTTACAGCTTAGCATTAGGCATATTCTTCATCGCCTGCCTCACTCCCAAATCCGCAAGAATCTCCTCCGTCCCTCCCAAGATCGCATCGAACTTGTACGTCCGATGGAACATCTCCACCAAGCTCCCCATACCACCTTGTGTGATCCCGCGACCGCCAAATATGTTGGTCGCCTCGTCGGCGATATCATGAGCAGCTCTCGTAGCCGAGAACTTCAGCAGTCCAATCGGACCGCCTAGACTCTTCGATTGCTGGGCGTAGGACATGGTGGTCATCTGATACGTGAGCGTCTCGAGCCAGGCTTGGTGGGATTCGACGAGGGCGATCATCTTGGCGAGCTTTTGGCGTATCACAGGCTGGGAGATGAGCGGTTTGCCGAAGACAAGACGTTGGTGCGACCACTTCAAGCACTCTTCGAGGACAGCCCGTGACCACTGGATGACTGCACATGCCATCATCCAGCGTTCGTGGTTAAAGTTGGACTAGATGGTGGTGGTCAATTCGTGGGTGGGAGAAAAGTTGCAAAGGCTTAGCACTTACCATGATCGTGATCATGCCTTTGTCGACTTCACCCATGAGGTGATCCGCGGGTACCTTGACATTCTCGAACTGGATATACGTCGTTGCGGCAGCAGTACTGTAGCTTGTCTTGATGAGCTTGGTCTCCACGCCCTCTCCTCGTGGGATGAGGAGCACTGTCAAGCCCTTCTTCGTCTTGCACCCGGTAACGAAGTAGTCGCTGAACATGCCGTTCGTGATCCACTTCTTCGTGCCATTGACTGTCCAGGTCTTGCCATCATCGCTCAGCTCGGCTGTCGTTCGCAGACCTTGGACATCGGAACCAGCAAAAGCCTCGGTGATCGCAAGGCACATCTTCTTCTTACCCGAAAGCACCTCATCGGTCAACTTTCGCTTGAGCGGCTCGTTATGCAGCCAGTGTTGTACAGCTGTGAGAGAGATGGTCATACCCTGCAATGCGATCAGCTCCGTCCCCCGTAGAATTCTGCCAGGCAAAAAGGGCACCTACCGCCATATTCCCATCCTGGAACCCTCTTGACCCTGTCCTAGCCAGTTCCTGACTAGCAATCAAGTCCGCGAACGCATCGAAGTCCTCTCCCTTCATGGTCCCGCTCAACAAATCCCTCCCCTTCAGATGCTCGCCCGGACCCAATCTCATAGCAAGCACATTCTCCTTCGCCATCTTGTCAATCAACTTCTGGCTAATGAACGTCCCATCCTTCTCCTTCTCCTGCGCCTCAGGCGTCACATGCTCGTCGACGAACTTCCTCAGCGCCTTCCGCAGAGCCCGGTGCTTATCCGTGTAGTAGGGGCTTGAGTAGGCCGGCGTCAGCCATAGAGGCTCTGCGTAGGGTACTTGGCTCAAGTCGCCGGGCTGCTGGTCGATCACTTCGGGGCTTTCGTTCTCGAGAGTGCCGATGCAGAGTGAGGCATACTTTTGAAGCACTTCGTGGCGATGGAGGTTGTAGAATGCTGTTGTGGCGTCCTGTCCAGCTACTTGTTGCAACACAACATTCCCGCCGGGATGTGCGTCCAGGAAGTCTGAAAGATCGTATACCTTATGGTCGACTATGCACCATAGATCTTCCTCTGAATTGTGCTTGCCGACTTCCTGACGTGTGAGTGCGGCCTTCATGATAGCAGATTGGAGCCTGTAAGACGAGTTGGGCAGACTAGATGAAGGCTGGGAGGCAAGACGAGATACTAGATGGGCACCTACTGATCTGACAGATGTAGAGAACTGCTGCTTTCTGTGTGTACATCAATGCTAGTAGTGACACCTCGATTGTGGCGCGTGAGACAGAAGCCGAGGTCGAAATCGAAACGCAGACGCAGCCAATAGGAGAATTCACAGTGCTCAGCAACACCGTGATGGCTACTGTTACTGTCTATGTAGGTATCGCTCTATCGTGTAGCCGTTCAGCTCTTCCGTATTTCATCATGACCTTCCGACGAGGCGCCTGGTGTACACTTCGTTGCAGCGACTTCTCCAAAGCAAAGCCATTCCTTAAGTGTGCTTCTCGTTGACGAGCGTGATGCGGTAACGCATTTGTCCGGTGTTAAAGCGCTTAATGGCATCGTTCGCCTTCTCCATTGGGAACAGCTCGATCATAGGCTTGATATCCTTCTCGACAACGAAGTCCAACATCTCCTCGATCTGAGCTGGCGGGCCAATCATGCTGCCCTTCAGCGTCACACCCTTGGCAATGAACGCGAAAGCTGTAAGATCCGGTAGCTTATCCTCTGGCGCACCGACCTGGACGAAGGTACCCTTAACCTTGAGCAGGCTGAGGTAGTCCATGAGCGGCATTTTGCTGTTGGAGACGGTGCATACGATGAGATCGAGGCTACGAGCGTGATGCTGAGCCCAGTCTGGGTCCTCGTCGGTGGAAATGTATTCGTCTGCACCGAGCTTAAGGACATCCGCCTTCTTTTCTGCTTTCCTGGAAATGCCAACAACCTTGTCTGCGCCGAGAGCTTTGGCAAAGAGAACACCAAAGTGACCGAGGCCACCAACACCAATGATGCCGACCTTCTTCCCTGGTCCACAGCCATTATCCTTGAGTGGCGAGTAGAGGGTGATACCACCACAAAGCATAGGCGCGGCATCCTCACTTGCGATCTTCTCGGGGATCTTGAAGACGAAGTGCGAAGTCGCGCGATGGTAGTCTGAGTAGCCTCCGTAGCTTGTGCCGCCTCCAGGGTACTTGTCGGCGAATGTGTTGGTGGCGTTCATGCAGTGATTCTCAAGTCCATTCTGGCACTCCTCGCAGTCACCCTTTTGATTTTGGCAGGAAGCATTCTGAGCGCCGACGCCGACTCTGTCGCCGACCTTGATGCCCTTCTCGACTTTCGACCCAACGCGAACGGCCTTGCCGACGATTTCGTGGCCAACGCAGCACGGGTAGGCGGTTGGACCCCAGCCTGCTGACAGAGTGTGTAGGTCACTGCCACAGATGCCAGCGTGAGAGACCTGGATGTCCACGTCCGCCTCGTCAAATGGCTTGATGGTGTCCTTGGGGAATTCTTGCCACACCATGTTACCCTTGGCCGACTCCTTGTCCAGACCCATCCATCCTTGGAAGGTGTACTGTTCGGTCGCCATATTTTTGATGTGATTGATTGATTGATTTGGAGGAATAAGACTTCTTACAATAAAGGGAAAACGTTGCACTATAAGAGGTGTGAAGCGAAGGCACGACGGTTCATATACTTTCTCCAGCTCTATGACATCGACGACGGATATTCTCAGGTATCACCGTTATCGCCGCCACCCCTGCCCCACTATGCGCTGCAGTCCAGGCCAACGGCAGTGAGTGTCTCGTCGGCTTGTCACTGCGGGACACAAGAACTTTTTCCAATGCACACTCATGACGTAAGGCCCTGAACGTTGTTCTCCAAATGGTACCTGGGGAAGCTGCATTGATCGAGATCTACATTCGCTACTCCGAAAGATTTGAATTATGAGACCGCTGTTATCAACTCGCTTGCGGCAGCGACAAGCCGCGGTGCTGTATCTGTGCGACTCGGGGTTCAACGCACACTTGGTGACGCGCCACATCTTTCTCGCCCATAGCGATCGACTTGTTTGCTATTTCAGGTGCGCCTGTAGTGGCACAGGAGAGATGAGACTACTGAAGAAGCAGAGGCACCAACGAGGGTACAAAGCAATGCAAATCTTCAAGTGACATACGTTGAAAGTATTGTATGTACGAAGAGGACTACCGCTTATCAAGCCTCGACTTCGATCATCTTGGGAGTCTCATCCAAGCTGATAGCGCTCAAGAGCTGGCGCAGCGTTGCCTGTGCAGCTTCCTCGGTCTTCCGCTGGGTAGCTCGGAGCGTGGGTCCTTTCGCGAGAACCTTGCCAGCATTTGTCGCAGCGCGGCAAAGCGCCAAAGCTACTGGCGCATCGCCCTTCATACCCTCAACAATGTCAACCTCGACCGTGCGCAAAGTTGGCACTTGCCGCATGATCCCTTCCAGCAAATCGACACAGAACCATTTGTATGTATCCTTAGTGCTATTCTTTCCCCTGAACCCTTCGAAATGCGGCTCGCTCGGGTCTACCTCCACGAACACTTTGAGCGTCCGCACGTTGATGCAGTCGCGCAGGCCGAGACTCTCATCCGTGTTCTGGCATCTTGGTGGCTTACTCCAACCTTGACCGAGCCGGAGATCCAACGTGTGGATGATAGCTCGATATTTGGCAGGCAGTCGGGCAAGAAGTGGCTTCTTGGTGTTGAAGAAGCGGCCGTGGTTTGGATAGATCCTCACAGGCTGGCTAAAGAAGACGCGAAAGGCTTCGTCGTACATCTGTCTGCCGACCAGGAAGGCCTGCAGCCGTGGCCGCACCAGATACCAGTTGATGTTCGGCTCTGTGGACACGGCGAGTCAGTATTGAAATCCACTAGCTCAAGTGTTTTGCGTGCCGCATACCGAGATCGAGTGGCGGCGCAGGCTTATCATCCAGACCCACGACCAGCGCCGCCGCCTTCTTGCCGTGATAAAGCTCGTGCACATGGCGAGCACTGATATACAGCGCCTCCTCATATATGCGCAGCCGCAGCTCCGATGGCAAATCGAAGAACCTGAACGGCTGCCTTTTCACCACCACTACCTCCTCCAACTCATCATCTCCGTCGCCCACGGGTGGTGAGGGCGCGCGAGAGGTAGGTACCGAGCTCGCCGGACTCGTGCCGGCGGTGTCGGGCTTCAAACGCTCAGCGTCGGTGGGCTTCGCGGAGGTCGTGCTGGTCCCTGATTTCTCCGCTTTTGCCTTGCGGTGCTTGGCCATTCGGGAAGTATTCACAGCAGCACAGGTAGGAGGTCGCAGGGACGGTGGAGAAGCTAGGCTCTTGATGATTCGGATTGCACGGGGTACAGTCAGGTCATCGCGTGACCTAAAGTTCATCCATCCATCGTGACGGTGGCGTCGGCGAGGGAGTGGTGGTTGGTAGGTAGAATACGATAAAGGGTACAGTGTTGGCAATGAGACATGTAGGACTCCTCTTTGGCCACTCGGTCTAGACTAGTAGGTACGTAGCGCGGGCTGTGTGTGCCGTGGCGAAGGATTGAGCAGGATGGAGATATCAGGCCAGCACGGGAGTCGACAAGAAAGTGTGATGATTCTGCAACTTCTTGGAGCTGACCTTGGTCGCTCTGCCTGGCAATTTCAACAAGCTGCCCAAGGAGGAGCGGACTGAGTGTCTATTTCTGCGCCAGGGGTATAAACTTTCATGGTGAGAGGGAAGAGAATGGTGCAGAGCGGCGGCGGGGTTTTCACTGTCTCCAGCGCACAGACCGGCTTATGTCAGCTTTCAATATCGAGGCTCCACCAAAATTGCATCAGAAGCCTCGCTGTCGATGACAACACAGCACAAGGTACAATCATACACCGGCATGTCCTTCACATTAGAAGTGCCTGGAGAAGCCAATCCCCTCACAGAGAGTCTGCTGATACATAGCTTGAAGAGCGCCTCTTCGTCCGATCCTATACAGATACAGACTGGGACTCAACAGCTCCAAACATGGGAGAGATCGAGTGGCTACTATGTCCACCTGCAGTCCGCGTACCTTGATCGGCGACTACCTCTCGAGCTGAGATATCTTGCAATCATCCAGCTCAAGAATGGGATTGACAAGTACTGGCGGAAGACAGCTACCAAGTAGGTCCATTCGGTGTTCCCTCACTGTCGTCACCCAAATACTACTAGCTGTTCAGGTCATCATCTAGAGATGGAACAGCCGTAGACTCCTCAACTTTCAACAAGATGAGCGAGTATCGCTGACTCTGACAACAGCGCGGTGCAGAGAGACGATAAGGACATCCTCCGTTCGCGACTGGCCGAAAGTGCCCTTTCCGAGTATGACAGCAGCCTCGTTCGTCAGAGCGCTCTAGTGTACGCTAAGATCGCACGCTATGAATTCCCTAGTGATTGGCCGGACGCGATCAATTCGCTACTGTCTGTTCTGCGGAGCTCAACAAGTGGCAAGCGAGAAGAAAATGCACTCTTGATCTTGCTACAACTCACAAAAGAGCTTTCAACAGCTCGCCTTGCTCGCGCACGACAGAATCTACAAGCCGCAACGCCGGAGTGTATCGCAGTAGTTGGTCAACGTTATGTCCCGTATGTGGAACAGTGGCAACGGGATGGCACAGCAGAGACCGCTCTGCTCGGCAGTCTCATCTGCATCAAAGTTCTGCGAAGACTACTGATTACAGGCTACGAGCATCCAAATCGCGATGGCGACGTGACAGCACTTTGGCGAATGTCGTGTCAGAACCTCTCCATTTGTCTACAGCTCATCGCGCAACCCAGTGTGCCGGGCCCTTGCAAGATACTAGTGCGCAAGAACATGTTACAGCTCGCAAAGTTACATCACGAGATGGCCAAGGATCATCCAGCAGCCTTTGCGTTGCTCCCAGACTCCGTACCCCTCGTGCAAGCATACTGGTCACAGATCAAGATTTATGGGCCGAGCTTTGGCACTCGCTCTGCTGTGCTGTCTACTGGCTCCCATGAGCACCAAAATGGGGACGATGGTGATACACCCGATACTGAGAAGTTCATTCTGCGGGCGATGCTGGTCGTGAGAGCATGCGTCAAGATGGTACACAACCCCAGCACCATCTTCAAGTATCGCCAGCCAATGGACAAGGAAGAGCGACAGCAAGCGACGGAGCTGATCAAGCAACACCTGCTGGACCCGGTGTTCGTGAAGGAGGTGATGGAGGTGGTGATCACGAGCTACTTCGTAATCAGAGAAATCGACCTCCGCGAGTGGGAAGAGGAAGCTGAAGAGTGGGAGAAACGGGAGATGGGTGATGGTGAAGACTGGGAATTCAACGTGCGATCATGTGCCGAAAAGCTCTTCCTCGATCTTGCCATCAACTACAAAGACATGCTGGTGAAGCCGCTGCTTGCCGTATTGTTGTCCGTCGCAACGCCCAGTAACGAGAACATTCTTCTGAAGGACTCGGTCTATACTGCCATAGGACTGGCTGCACCTGTGTTACACGATCAGCTGGACTTCGATGACTTCATTCGGAATGTGTTGGTCCAAGAAGTCCAGAAGACCACCCCCGGGTACCATATCCTACGACGACGTGCGTCAATTCTGTTGGGCCAATGGATTACAGTCAAAATTAGCACAGAGAGCAGGCCACTAGTCTTCCAGATTTTCCAGCACTTGCTCACTACGGATGGCCAACCACTCAATGATCAGGTTGTTCGAATTACGGCCGGACGACAACTGAAGAACATCGCCGACGACTGGGAGTTCAGGGCGGACCAGTTCCTACCATACGCAGACACCACTTTGAGCCTTTTGATGGACCTCGTGAGCGAAGTCGAGAGCACGGAGACGAAGATGGCCCTCCTCAACACCATTTCCGTGATTGTTGAGAGACTTGAGCACCACATCACACCATTTGCTGAACGGATTATCGGTCTTCTGCCGCCATTATGGGAGCAGTCAGGCGAAGAGCATCTCATGAAGCAGGCGATCCTGACTATCCTAGCGCGTCTCGTCGCAGCTATGAGAGCTGACTCTCTGCCCTTTCATCCACTCGTGTTGCCCATCATTGAGGGTGCCATCAAGCCGGGTTCGGAGACTCAGGTGTACTTACTTGAAGATGCAATGGACCTGTGGAGTAATATTCTCGTCCAAACACCGTCGAACGCAGCGTCCGTTGAGCTCCTCATACTGTCGCAGTACCTGTCCTCCATCTTTGAGCTTGGCTCAGAGAACCTTCGCAAAGGGCTCGAGATCGCGGAGTCTTACGTCCTGCTTGCGCCTTCGCATATGCTGACGAACGACGTCCACCGGCAAAACGTGACTTCGCTCACTGCGCTTCTCGGATCTCTGCGACCTGATGCCAATGGTCTAGTATGCTCCCTGCTAGAGACCACGATCCAGGCAGCGGGAAGTCTGGGCGGAGAGACCGCTGTACGCCAGGTAGTGTCAGATTACTGTGAATTTGGTCTTATGAGCAAGCTTCTTACCGGACTGCACGGCAGCTACGTAGCACACTGCACGACTGGGCCACTTGCGAAGGATCCTCCAGTAGACGGCATCGTTGAAACAGATTACTTCAGCATTCTTGCTCGTCTGGTGCTCAGCTCTAGTGAGACGTTCTGCCACGGTCTAATGGTCTCGGCGCCGAAAGACGCTTCGGGCAACGCAGAACTAGGTCACACCTTCACATGGCTACTTGAAGAATGGTTCTCGCACTTCGAAAACATCGGCGACCCTGCCCGGCGCAAGCTCATGGCTCTCGCCTTGACACAGCTTCTTAGTACGGGCTCGCCACAACTTCTGCAAAGACTGCAGTCATTGATGACAGTCTGGACTGACGTAGTCACCGAGTTGCACGACGAAGACGCTGGACCCATGAGTGACTCTCTCGTCCGTCGCGTCGATCGCTCTGAGACCGTTGCGGGTGTCGAAGGTCCGGAGGCTCCGGAAGACATCAGACGGAGAGATATGGCGAATTTGGATCCAGTGCACGCCGTAAGTCTGCCAGAATCCATCAAGTCGCGACTAGGAGCGGTGATGGCGGAGAACTCGAACTTCCAGCAAGAGTGGCTTGCGAACGTGGACCAGGATGTTGTCAAGGCGTTTGGTGCGTTGGGGATCATGTGAGCCACGGCGGCAACCACGCCGTTCCGGATCCTGAAACATTGAAGAGGCTTATTATCAACTCAGCTGAGCGTATGCCCCGCCTTGACGGTACCTTCACGAACAGCGTGGTGAACGCGAAGATGGCAAGGCACTCGCGCCTAGCTCTCACTAACGCTGCATGCTGGGCTTGCTGCACTGGCTGAGTCCGCAGATGCGTAGGAGCGTTTCGGACCTTTGGAGCAGCACAGGTAAGTCAGAGCTTGTATTATTGCATGATGCCGCCAAGGGCTATCTATCTCCCCTCGTGCTGTCAAACGCACAACGCTATTCAAGTCATTTGCAATCATCATCAGACCATCCCACTGATCGGCCCGTGTCCGCATTCAAGCAATCATAGTTCATCATATTGTCCCGGCCTCTAACGATTCTTCCGCCTACCTCCCACGACTCCGATCCCGATCTCTCCCCTCATACCTTTCCTCATACCGCTGCCCTCCACCCCTGTCCCTCTTCTCATGCCTGCTCTCCTGCCACTTGTTCTCTGCCCAGTTCGCTCCCAACCCCCCAACAATGCCCCCAAGAGCCATATCTCGCCTCTTGTCCTTCTTCCCGCCACTGATCTCCTTCCCGATCAGCCCTCCAATTACGGCGCCTGCGATAGCTACGCCAGCACCTCGTAGCGAAGTGTCGAAGTTCTCGTCGACCTTTTCTTTGATGTCGCCTAGCGGACCTTCGCGGGAGCGAGACCGAGAGCGCGATCTGGAGCGCGAGTCGGAACGAGATCTGGAGCGATTCCGTCGAGAGTGGCGGGATTTGGAGCGGTGGCCGGAGCCATTGCGGAGGGCTACTGCACCGGCACCTGCGCCCGCGGCCCATGGGTCACCAAGACGCTCGTTGCCGCGAGTTTCCCAGTCGCGAGGAGGCTATGAAGGGGTCAGTACCGTGGTAGGTGCCATAATTATCGATAGAACTTACGCCTCGGTACCGCTCAGTCTCGACGATCTCACGGTCGTAATCGCGCCCAGTGGCGGGATCATAGCCGCGACCATTAGACTTCACGCGCCTTCCGCTGCGCTCATCATAGTCGCTATCATCATCATCGTACCTTCCGCGCGAGTGCGAGTAGCGTCTGCCGCCGTTCGCGTGCGACATCTTAGTGCCTCTGGACTGTCGACTGCGCGTGCTACCGACGATAGATGGATGTGGTCGGCGCTTAGGATCGTCACGCTCGTCTTCGTAAGCTCTGATTACCCGTTCGCTAGTCTGGCTCTGGACTTCGAGTTCTCGGTCGCTGTAGGGATTGTAGTCTCTGTCGTTCGGATCGCGCTCAGGGCTGGGTAAGGTATTGCGATGGCGATTAGACTTTTGACGGGGTCTGTCGTTCTCTCTACTGTCTCTCCGATCGTTGCCGCGTTCCTTGGCCTCTGCCTGCTTAAGTTGTTCTTTCTGCTTTCCAGTGAGTCTGTCGTAATGTCCGCCTACTTTGTCGACGGCCTTATCGAAGTGCTTGGATGCAGTCCCGCGGTCTAAAGATTCAAGTGCAAGTTCGAGTCCGTCTTCCTGAGGCCTCTTGTGTCAGAATTTTATAATGATGAATTGAGTAATTCTGTCAGGCTCACCATGCGATAGCGGCAACCAGAGTTTGGAACTCTGGTGAGGCCCCAAGCCGGCAGGCGGATCTTATACCGAGTCCGATGACGCGAGGCGCAGCACACAACTCTACTATGCTAAGGTTCTGCGCCCGGATGCTGGCTGCGTAGGGATGCAGGGCTGACAAAGGTGGTGTGCTGATTATTGATGGGAGAAAGTGATGGGAGCTGTCGTCTCACCGGAGGTAATGAGGCTGCGTTCTCTCTCCTGTCGGTGGAATGGCGGGCGTCTGGCTAGTAGCTTTTACTCGGTCACTGTCAGGCACGTTGCCGTCGCCTAACCGCCAGCCATCGCCCTTCCACTGTGTCTTGGCGGGTATGTCATCTTGCAGCAGCGCTGATTTTGTGCGCCCACGTGGAGCGTGCACGGCGCGGGGCATTCATGTCACAGCCCTGTGGCTTTCTGCGTGGAGGCGGGGTGGTGGTGGCAGTGATGGGTCGTCCGGTGAGGAGGTGGACTTCCAGGTGTGCTAAGGAAGGTGCGATGGACACCTCGCTTCACTTACAAAACTCGTGATGGCAAAGCAATTACACGATTCTTCGCATGTCAACGGCGCAATTGTCGGAAACCATGCTGCACAGCTGGACCGCCATCGATGCGAACATTGGTTGGGCAATATATCCAGTGTATCATCTATCAAGGACAACCTTCACCAGCATTATGTCGAAATGAAGGTGTTGGGTGCCACGCCATGCCACCCATTACGCTCCCAATTCCTTGAGTTTCGCGTTTCGAACCAGTCTCCCCTGAGCCTCCACACCTCTGCCCTCTCGAAGAGGACTTCCATCACCCATCACCAACTTCAAACACGCTTTCGCTAGGACATTTGTCGTGATCACGAATGAAGGCGCCACAAACCTCATGACCACCCCCAGAAACCTCGTTCCTCGGTCCATAATACCCATCTTTCGCTCCATCAGGCCCTTCCCCTCGTCATCAATCACCGCCGGCCTCACGTTGAAGACCTTCAGTCCTGGCGAGTCCAGTTCGAGCAAAGCTTTCTCAGTCCTCCCTTTGACTCGCGCGAATAGCTGCCCCTTCTCCTCCATACTCGCGCCTTCGCCGGACATGAAGACGAAGTTGAAGTCCCCACTCTCGTTCAGTCCAGCGAAAGCCTTAACAGCAGCGAGCGTGTAGTCGTACGTGACCCTCGTGTAGTCGGCTTCGTTCATGCCCACTGCGCTGATGCCGAGTGCCCAGACGCAGCCTCTGGCGCCTTTGAGTTGAGCGAGAGTCTCCGGCGGATACGACGCGAAGTCATCTTGAATGATAACATTGGCTTTCGAGTGACCTTCAGCGAGCTTCACGCGGCGGCGGGAGAGGACAGAGATGCGAGAGATTGATGGGGAGTTCAGGGCGCGTTGGAGGATGGCGGATCCTGCCTTGCCTGTGGCGCCGGAGAGGATGATGTGCATGATCAGAGTTTCGAGGCAAGTCACGCTGGAGGCGCAGTTCCCACCATCATCAGGCCTGTACTCGACGAAGTCTACGACACGTTTGCAGCGTTAAGAACCCGGCTATATGTGCGGACGCACGCCGTTATTAGGCAACATCAGCATCACAGGAACGGAGATGAGTGAAGTTCTGGTCTCCGTCAGCCGCAGCTGATGAATGATCTCCTAGTGCCCGGTCACTGAAGATCTCCGATCAACATTATGCTACTATCATTTGCACTGCGTTGACTGTGCTAAACTTTACCACGATGCACGAGAAAGTTGCCTCGTTGGTATCTTCATACCTCTGGGACGGCGAAAGTAATACAGCATAGATCTCTACCCAAAAGCCTTCTCGACTATATCCGCCAGCTCCCCCAACGACATTACCCTCAACTTATACCTATACTCCTCTTGCATATCCTCAGCAGTTCTCCCCCATTTCTCTACAACCCCATACCGATCGACCCATACGCTCTGCATACCCATCTCCCTCGCAGGCTCCTGATCATGGAAGATGCTCTGAGCGACATGCAGCAACTCACCCTTCTCTGCGCCGAACTCCGATTTGGCGTGATCGAGCAGGTAATGGAAATTCTTCAAGTCGGGCTTGTAAGATCCGATGTCTTCGGCTATGTACCACGCGTCGAATCTGCAGCCGTTGAGGGGACCAGAGAGTGTGCCGTTGAAGGACTCGTGGTCGACGTTTGAGATTGGGATGAGCTTGTAATGCTTTGATAGTCGCTGGATGGCGTCCACGGTGTCTTCGAAAGCTGGGTAGGAGCCAATGGTGCTGCCATGCTTGATCGCGGCTTCTTCGACTTGCTGTGCAGTCAGCTTGCCGTCCGCTATCAGGTTCAACGCAGCAGCGTAGCGGCGAAGTCCTTCGGCATTGATGTCCGATTTCTTCATCGTTGGGTGTTCGCGCTCCACTGGGGTCGTGTAGAAGTATAGCCTCTCGAGTATCTCATCATCGTCCTTGGGTAGGTATGGGCCGATGGCAGTGTCGCGCGATGATGCTCTCATGCCGCCGTTCCAGTCGATCAATGTGCCGTAGATGTCGAAGGAGAGAGCCTTGAGCTGTTTCCAGGGAATGTCGGATCCCATTGCAGGTTCAGTACTATTTGTGGGAATGGAAGGGGACAGAAAAACGCATTGTTGGTACCGTGAGCTTACGACAATACGCCCTAAAAGATTTTGGAAGTTGGGATGAAAAAGTGAGTGAAGCAAAGATGGTTGTTGTATACCTGACCATCACCGCGCCCTTCCACATCATGTCCTACTGCAGTCTGTCATGCTGAAGAGCAGATCGGCACGACTTCGAGACTATCGTGGTTCGGAGAGCTCACCATGATTTTCGAGTGATCGACTCTCGTTGCTAGTATCACACCTTGGACTGAGGGTATTGGGACTGGTGGTGGCCACTTGTTTGGGAAAAGAAGAGACGCCTGTTCTGTCCAAGCGCAGAGTAATGCCAGAACCGACTGTGCTGAAGTTTGCGACGGTCGTGCCCATATATTCAGCACTGAAGCCTTCCGAAGAAGAAGGAGTAGCGCGTAGGCTCATGTACCAGGCGCTGCGTCAACGCAATACCAGGTGTGTGATCAGCGGGAAAGTTCGAAATTGAACTTCGAGAGTGTCTTCGATTATGCTTCGCCTCCCGCGTGTCATGCCTAATACCTAATGAACCGACTCCAGCCAAGTACCCGAACTCCTACACCATTCCTTCATTCATCACACTCATATCGCCCTCGCAGCCTCTCCACTGATATCTCCCTCCTCCCTCCTCTTGCCCCTCCCAAATCCACCTTCTCCAACACCCATGCGCTTCGCCACATACCTTTGTGCCACGAGTCCGACGCCCAGGCTGAGCACCTCCTCCACCCACTCTGCTACCCATTCCCTCGGGTCAACGCCACCGGCCGCAATGATCTCCTGAATCGAGTCCGGCAGGCCGTTCTCATCGCTCGCACTTGCGTCCAGCCAATCCGCCCAACGTCGCGGGAAGGGCTGCGAAAGTGACGAGAAGGATAGGCTGTGCAAAGGGTCGTGCAGGTAGATCGCAAAGGCAATCAATGGCTCGGGATCGGCAGGCGGCTCTGCGACGGCAGACTTCTCGTCCTCACCCCGGGCGGAGTCCGCGAACAGTGCGCTGTCTTCTTCGTACCCGATAGCCTGGATAGCAAGGAAGATGTCTGAGCTCCTCACCGGATTGCTCTCAGACAACACCTCACTAGCCCGCTTAGCAGCAGCTTCAACGCCACCACTCCGCTCGAAGAACTCCTTTGCGTACGCCTCAGCGCTCACTCTTGCGAGCCGAGTCCCCTCAACCACACCTTCCACAGCGCCCAGACTTCGTTGCAGACCCTCATCTCGCCACCAGGGCCCATCGCTCCACCCACTGCTATTAGTCCCCAGCACTCCACCTCTATAACCTTGTGCCTCAGAACCAGTGCGTCCACGACTCCTTTGCTCACTACCACGCTGTATGACCATCAATTCGCCTCCCTCGACCTGGGCCATCGTCCGTGAGAACACGCCATAGATCAGCGGATCGAGACTCGGGTACCCGACCACATCGTGCGTAGCGTGTATCTGTAGTCTCTCATGTGCTGAGATCGGCGGTGCAATGTGCTGGATCAGACTCGTGAAAGTCGGTAAAGCGCGACTTGTGATATCCGAGCCCAGATACTGGAGGTTCGACAAGTTCTTCCCGCCAATAGACCGTACTTGATCCGCCCAACGCTGCGCTTCTTCGTTGCCGCTGATCTCCTTCGCCAGCGTCTCGGCCTGCTTCACAGCTGCCGAAGCCGCAGAAGTCAAAGATCCCCACCAGCCTCCTCCTCCGCTAGTCTGTGCGACAGGAGCAGCAGCCTTCTCCTGCAGTCCTGCTTCATCCTGCCCCGGCGTAACAGCACGATGAAACTCCCTCCCCTCTCCACTCCTCCGCTCACCTCCCAGCGATGCCACACTCCGCCTCGCGCGATCCTCACTGCTCGTCCGCCCGCTCGGAGGCCCAGAAGAAGCAGGCGTGTAGCCCGTCTTCGTCGCGGCGCTGGTAGTCGAGCTCGCTACACGCGGCGTTGCAGGGCGGGACGTCTGTTGTGAAGGGCGAGCGGCGAGCTGGGCCTGCAAGTCACCGAAGAGGTCATCATCGCTGGAGACAGGGGCGGGTTTGGACGCGGGGACTGAGGGGGTAGCGGAGCGGGGTGGAGGCTGTTCGTCGACGCCGAGGTTGTCGAGGTCGGCGAGGAGGTCGTCGGCTTTGCGCGCCATGCTGTCTGTTGTGTTGATGTATAGCCTAAGGGCGTTAGATGTAGAAGTAGGCTAGATACGTGATCAGCGCGGCGTGATGTAGCAAGCTGCCAAACAAGCTTTCCCCGGAGTCGACAGGGACCAGCAGCGGGGACGGAGTAGGGGGGTGGCACAGCCGGGTCTGACAGTACATGCACTTCTCACTCCTCGGGCCATCAGTTCATGTGGAGCCTCGCGACTCCCCTGCCCCGCACACCATGTCAACATCTGCAGGTACACGTAGATTCAAACAATAGGTAGCTGACTTGGTCGCCCGAGTTTATCTTGTCTACTCCATCTCGTTGCTCTCCATTCAAGTAGACCAGCAAGTGTTGAGTACATTCGAGCAATATGGCCAACCTTAATCTGAAGTCCGTCCATCCCTTCCTTCAACATAACGGCACAACTCTCGACATCGACACGAGAATCGAAAGCTACACGCATGACCATGGCGAAGGTGCCATCCTTTGTATGGTCCATGGCTATCCTCAGTCAAGCTATATGTCCGTACTTACTTGCCCCCTCGACCCTGATCCCGACTAAGGCTTCCCAGGTGGCGTCACGTACCTCTTCCCTTGCCCAAGTGACGGACGAGATCTCACAATCAACAGGTCATCCCCGCCCTGAAAGACAACTACTCACTCTTCGTCCCCGAGCTCCCCAACTACGGCATCTCCACGACGTCCATGCCCTGGAACAAGCGCGACATGGGCGCTTTGCTCCTCCGCGCCATGCACGCCACCCTGAAATCCGGCTCAACACGCCCAATAATCTGGTGCTCCCATGACCGCGGCGCCCGTCTCGGCCACCGCTTGCTAACCTCCCCTTCCTCTCTGACCCAGAACATCAAAGCCGCAATCTTCATGGACATTGTCCCCTCGCTCGAGCAATGGAAAGCTTTCGCCAACCCCGCAGCAAGTGTTGCCTACTTCCACTGGCCTTTCCTGGCGCGCCCGGATGCGCCGGAGATGATCACCTCGATGGGAGGGGCGAAGTACTGCCGGCTTATCATGGAGCGCGGTAAAGGCCAGAACGATGACGGTGTTGCCAGCATGCAGTCCGATGATGCGTGGGATCACTACTGTGCTGTGTTTGATACGAAAGCTGCGATTGATGGGAGTTGTGCGGATTATACTGATGGCGCTATGCCGGAGTGTGAGGCGCAGACTGAGGATCAAAAGGCGGGGCGGAAAGTGCAGGTCCCGCTGCTGGTGCTGTACTCCGAAGGGAGCTTAGCAAGGATGCACGACGTGCCCAAGATCTGGAGAGACTGGGTGACAGGCGAACTGGAGTGTGTCGGGGTGGGCGAGGGCCATGGCCATTACTTCCCTGAAAGTAGACCGGAGTTCGTGGTGGAGCAGGTGAAGCGGTGGGTGGCGAAAGTCTTGTCGTGAACGCATAGGTATCAGCCGACAAGGGTGTTTCGCCGCGCTAAGCCTCGACCCTCACGTCTGCCCACAATCGCATCCAGCACCTGTCCTAGAGCCTTACTATCGTACCTCCCTGCCTGTCGTCCGTACACTCTCACTGTCTCGATCCCTAGCTGACCGAATGCCAACCGGTCGACCTTCGGACTGGCGGGTGAGTCCATGTAGATCACATGCGTGACATACTGCCAGTACTCGTCGGGCTCTGGTGGTGCTGCGTCTCTGCTCTCGATGCCTGCCCGTGCAACTGCAGCGACAAAGTCCAGCGCCGTGAATGGATTAGAGCTTGGCCCTGTCTCACGATCAAGCGTTCCATTCAAGATTAGGATTTTGGACTTCACTTTCGGGTCCGCGAGCGCTTGACCGACCCCTCGTAATACCAGGGACGGGATGATCGAAGTGAACAACGAGCCAATACTGTAGATCACCGTAGTCGCTTCATCGAGTGTGGTAAGCACGCGCGGATTAGCGGGCATGCGGATCTCCTGGCCGTAAGGGTTGATGTACCAGAGCCTTTCAACCCTTGCTGGCAAGTCAGCTTCGAGAGCCTTCGAAATTGCTAGTGCCGGCTTCCTCAATACGGGTAACGAGCCAGGCGGGTTGGCGTCTTCGATCTTATCAGCCTCCTCGGTCGGGTGCGGAGTTGCGTAGCCCGATCTTGAAGACAGCTGGGCTGGAGGCACAGGCACGGCGGCTGTGGGATGAGAAGGGTGCGAAATGTTGTTCTGGCCTGTGATCACGTCGCCGTTGGTCAGGCCAGCAGCTATATGGCAAGCGAAGTTGGTATTCAGGACCGGGAGGACGGAGACGTGAGATGGGACGCCGCATGTGCTGGACAGGAGGTAGACGGCTGCTTCGAAGGAGCCTGTGAAGAGGCGTGCTCTAGTCTCGTATCAGTAGTGCATCGCTGGAGACGGAGTGAAGATCACTTGCCCTGTGAGGAAGAGGTTGCCGACGCTCGCGCCACTCCAGTCGAATCTACTGCTTGGGCGGAGGCGTTTGACGACTTCAAGATTCATCACGTTGAGGAAGCTACGAATAAGCTCTTGCTTAGGCAGGCTCACACCGTCCCACAGCGGAGAGGCGGCTTCGACGATGTCCAGCCACTCGGCACGGGCAGTCTGGTAGTCGCGTGCCAGTCGGTGATTGAAGAACGCCCTGATCGCTACACTTTCGGCGCTCGAGTCGGGGATGAGACGGACAAGGCGCGAGCGTACGTCGCCGATACCTAGTACTGATTGATTAGCGCCGATGAACATACGCGATGAAGTAAGTCAATTAATGCTTACCAGGTCCACCGAACACCCTGATGATCTCGCTCGACGATCCGCCATTGTCACTGATGGGGATCACATAGCTCAAGGTCGTCTGGTTCGCTGCTCGTAGCTCTTCGAAGACATCGACGAGGTTGTTCGCTGCGCTTCCGCCTGAAAAGACCACAATGCCACCTCTACGAGTTGGAGAGGCAGCTCGTGTTGGCTTGAGGGGAGGTGTCAAGTTCGGATGATCGCCATTAACCTGCGCACCGTTGGTGTGGGTGGTAGCTTGAGACATTGAGAGGTGAGGACATTGTCGAGCATGGAAATTGCACATGGTCTAGTGCCATGCTTGACATGTGAGACACGAAGCTTGATACGTTCTTGGTGAAGTCAAAGTCACCCAAGCAGAAAGCCTGAAATAGGAAACAGCCTGATAATGCAAGGGAGGAGCTTGGCCAGTGGAATGATGAGGGTAAAACTAGCATTCATAACGGTATATACATTGCAGCGAGCGGAATCTGGCAGTAGTCGCCGCAACCCAGGTCGTGCCGGCGAGAGCGCAGTGACTCCACTCAGACATCCCCCTTCCTCTACCCACGCTCGCGTGAGCGCAGACAACAGCCAAGTGAGCCATCACACCTCACTCATCCCGACATCTCATCCTCCACTCAACTCGCCGCCGCCTCCCGTCCCTCGAACCCCATATCCCTTCCCTCCTTGACCCCAGCAAAGATCCCATCTGCCACCTTCTGCCCCTCACTCCCAGCATTCACACCACCCTCCCTCTCAGCCCTCCGTCTCCGCTTCTCCAACAGTCGGTCTCGTGTGTCGCCTAGATACCGCATTTGGTTGTCTTCCATGCCTTGCAGCCAGTAGCCGAAGCTTGCGCCGATCAGGCCGTAGACGGGGTAGGCGAACAGGCCTTGTCGGTAGAAGAAGGGGCGCATTTCGATGCCGAGTTGCCAGAGACGGACTGCGACGCCTGCATGAAAGTGTTAGAGGGGATAGGCAGGGGTAGGGGCTGGAGATGAGAGCATACCGAAGCCGGACCAGAAGAGGATTTTGGAGACCATGGCTGCCGAGATGTGTGTAGGCGTGCGCGCGATGACGGTTAGGCCGCTTCCTTTGCCCTACAGTATGCTTTAGACAGGTTGCTGGACTGGAAGGATCCAAGTAGCGCTGAAGGTGTAGCTATGGGCCTAACTGTTGATCTCTTGATGCTGTGTTCCAGAGGTGCATGTGCAGCTCCGCGTTCTCGGGACTGTTCCCCGCAGCTTCCGATGGCCACTTTCAAACGCGCTTCACGACAGTCGATGTCCACTTTCACCCCACCACTCCACGCGCTCATTCACCCTCCACCGCCATCATGGCCGCCACCGCCGCCGGCGCCTCCATGGCGGACGACACCGACACCTTCACCCTCCCCGCCCGCAAGAAACCCAAGATCTCCGAACTCCCCCTAACCTCTACTCAACGCGCGTCAATGGACAGCATGCTCGTCAAATTCAAGAAGCAAGGCGGCTTTGATGCAGTGCGCAAGAAGTCACTCCAGCAATACAACGAGTCAGCACAACGCGGCATCTTTGAAGCTACGCTACGGAAATTCACCGCCGATGAGATCGAGCGCGAGCCAGTGAAGTATCTTCGACCTGATCGCAGGCAGGCTGCTCCGCTACTGGAAGGTGCAGCGGCGAGAGCGGGCGTGTATGAGAGGACGAGAGGGGATGTGGATCAATACATCGAGATCTATCTCGCCGGGGCGGAGGCGCAACTGAGGGAGATTCGGCGAAAGGAGATTGGAGATGAAGCTGCAGAGGAGGAGCGGCTGCGAGGACTGAAGAGTGAGGAGGCTTATGCTGCCGAGGCTGACGAGCGACGCGAGGCGAGGGAGAAGAAGTATGTGGCTGATGAGAAGGCTAGGGTCAAGGCGGAGAAGAGGGAGAGGAAGACAAAGGAGCTCGAGGGCCTACGCAAGAAGCAAGATGAGCTTATGAAGGAGACGGAACGGCTGCAACGCGAAGCTAAGCGAAGGCAAGAGCGGCTGGAGTGGAAGAATGCGGAGAAGGAGAAGGAGAAGGAGAGGATTAGGAAGTATAATGAAGAGAGAGACAAGGCTTTGAAGGAAGCAGAAGAGAAGGAGAAGGCTGCTAGGGAGGAGAAGGAGAGAGCGCAGAAGGAGCGAGAGAGGAAGCATAAGGAGAGGCTAGAGCAGGAAGCGCTTGACCTATTGCTGCGAGAGGGCAAGGCGATGGCCGACAAGGCTCGAAGACCTGAACTGGAGCGCAGCGCTAGCATGGAGCCTCCACCGCACCTATCACGCAATCCGGCTCCAGTCAAAGACGACGCCCTGCGCTCACGCGGTCTTCACCCGACGTCTATGACCCTTCGTCGCACTGGCGATGAGTCTTCCCTCAAGATCCCCACAGGTCCCCGAGAACGAGAGTCCATCCCCACTGGTCCAGCGGCAGACGATGACCGCAATCGCCGTCCATCGACCCGCTATCGTTCGCCTACCCCTCCTCCACGATCTTCATATGGCCACAGTAGACGCGAGTCTCCTCCCGCACGTCCACGCAACCGCGAGGAGGAACCTCGTAGAAGCGACTACAGAGAAGGCACTTCCCGCCGCGAAGCATACTACCGCAGTATTAGCGAGGAGCGCGAAGCGTGGAAAGCTCGTCGCAGCGGCGGAAGGCGTGAACGAGAGCGAGAGCGCGACAGGGGTGAAGAGGGTGAAGTAGTCGAGCGACGCACAGTAGCTAGGAGTCGAAGCAGAGACTCCCGCCGCAGAGCCGAGAGTCCGAGGAGACGAAGAAGCCGCACGCGCTCCCCTCCGCCACCACCACCAGCAGCTAGACGGTACCGCGAAGATGGGCTCGTCAGACGGCGGAGCAGAAGTCGCAGTCCGGCGGGCATCGATCGGTATGTCCCTGGTGGCGCACCAACCGCTCCAAGACGTGCGCCGCGTGATACGAGTCGCGATAGGGATAGCCATCGACGAGACCGCAGTCGGGATCGCAGAGACAGCGAGCGGTGGGGCTCAAGAGAGGAGCCGAAGCGTAGGGAGAGGAGTCGTAGTCGCGAGCGGAGAAGGGAGAGGAGTGTGGAGAGTGTGAGGGCTAGGGAGAAGGGAGAGGTGCGGGAGAAGGGCGAGGTGAAGGAAGGGGAGAAGTGAGAGATCGGAGGGTAGGTAGGCAGGCAGGCATCGAAGCCACAGCGAACCCGGCAGCAAGACTCGTTGATGTTACTGTAGTAGTAAACTACATTGCTCAGATCCATTCTAGACCCTCAATCAAACTCTGATGCCTGAGGCAGTCAAAAAAGTTACCCACACCGCGCAGGCAAGTATCTCGACTCAAGCACCAAGTAAACCGTCATACCTGCAACAATACGTTCACCAGCTTCCCATCGGTACAGCACGGTGATGCCAGCACCTCGTACACGACTGTGCACCACAGCACTTGTTGTAGAACCACAGTAGCGCAGTGGACCAAGGGACTACCTCCCACCGCGCGTGCGGGCCATCTAAAATGACCTCGACCTATCCGGATCCACAATATACAGGACAGTGGTCGATCGATCAGCCGCCGGGTGGCTACGTGCAAGCTGGTCCCGATGCTGAACCCAGCCTTGATCAGCATACACAGCCGATCGATGGGGAAAGTCTCAGGGCGACAGAGAGTGAAGACGCAACTCGAAATGCAACCCTCACCGCGCCAGTCAACGCGCCCAGTGCTGTCCCAGGAGTATCCGCACAACGCACCTCGCGTGGCGGCGCGCCGAAAGCGACACCAGCTGAGCGCCAAAAGATCAAAGATCGCTGGCTCTCGGCGTGCTATGTCCCACGTACAAGCGCACCGCGCGATCTTCGCCCTTTTGCGACCGATGAGCTGCAGCAGTCGTATCCTCCCGAGGTGAAGATGCCTCCCATCATCGGATCGTGGCTGATGTATCCCAATAAGCGGATCAAGTACAACCCCTTTCCCGACAATATTGATGCTACACGGCTTAAGCTGTTCAAGATGGAGCAGCCGGTGTTGCTAAAGAACAGTCAAGAGATTGCGGACTTGCTTCCTCATGTGACCAACTTTTGGAGGCGAAGTGTTGGTCGAGTCTATGTTGCCGAGAATGGGACTCAAGTGGAGTCTTGGGGCTGTCGGTCGACTAAGCCGATGGAGCGGAAGACACGATCAGTTGGGAAAGGTGAGCGCAAAATGCTTGCATGCATGATTCAGGTCACTGACGGCACATTACAGGTCTCCGCGTCAAGGCGCGAAGAGTCACAATGTTTGAGGAGCAGGAACGCTGCAAACTGCGATTGCGTGTGCTCTCGTTCACAGATCACGCTGGCATTGGCAAAGAGCATGCCCACTGGGGCGTGCACTGTCACTGCATCCCAGAGTGGGTCTACATCTCCCGGGAGTGCGCGCCGGGCATCGAGCACACTCACGGCACAGCGATCATGGAGAAGTACCGTAAGTCCGATGCAATGCTATACTTTGGTCGACTCAAAGTCGAGGAGGGCTACGGCTATGGCGCTGTGGAGGACTGGCTGAGGAAGGAGTTTCCGGGTGCTACCGAGCAGATACAGTATGTGACCAAGACGGACATTGCGAACATGACTCGGCCATGGAGGCAAAAGCATCCAACTCACCCTCTGACTCTGAAGGTCGAGCCTGATACCGAAGAGGTGTCGATCATGAAGGTGCTGGTTGACGCTGTCGTCGAAGCACCCGAAGATGACATTCGCACAGTACTACGGGAGTTGTGCAAGGATTCGGAGGAGATGACCAACGTCATATTGGGAATGCTGGAGAAACGGAAGAGTGATCGCAACGAAGAAGCCGCCGCTGCCGCGACAGTAGATGCAGTGATGGACGACGACCCCGTGGAAGAGGCTACTCAAACGCCGTGGCAGCTGACGGAAGGCGCGCTCAAGACTCTGCCGTTCCCAGGCTTCCCAAGAAAGTTCGCGCCTTCGGAATCTGAGTCGTCCGGTCTTGAAGATGGCTCTTCGTCACGTAAAAGGGCTCGTGGCAAGGGTCCCGAAGGACTAAAACCGCGCCAGCTACCAGTGCTGCCGAATGGACTTCAGATGCAGAGCTCAGCTTTGCACCTTGCGCAACAGCCCCAGCTGCACGGCGATGATTCACTGGTACAGACTGCGCAGATGTCGCTCACCGACGGAACCATGCCTAACATAGCACGGATGCAGACTTGCTCTGCGTACGATCCCGCGCTCTCGATCCCGGCAAATCCTTATGCCCAGCCAGCCGTCGCAGCTTCGCCGCAGATGGAGCCCACGACTGCAGATCGGCGACTCAGCCAAGCCTTCTATTCGGTCACTTCGATCCCTGTGAGTCCTTCTGTGGACTGCACGATGCCTGACCAGGAAGCCGATTCGGGGCGACGGCCTTTGGGCCGTGGTGGGATTGCCGAGGGGGTACAGCAGGAGAGACCTTCATGGGCGCAGCCAACAAGTGTGGTGCCTGAAAAGCCATAAGTCAAAGGCAACTCGCTCAGTATGCGATTGCGGAGCTGAGAGTCTCGCATGAATCTACAATTTGCAGTCGTGGGATCTATAGCCGCTCGAGACTCTGCATAAGTACTAGTAAACTCAACCAGTGGGCGGTGCCCTCACGCTAATAGACACCGCACTCCGCAACGCACTGGGTTTCGTCGTGGAAGTGAGAAGCGCTCGTATGTGATCACGACGCTTTCGAGTGTTCTTCGCGTCTACATGAATCTTGCATCCGTATTATGACTTATCATGTAATGTGATTGCTGCTTCGCAGCAGAAGTTGGACAGTGCTGTGAGTGCCAAGGCGGCATTGAAGTGGGGCGGATCGACTTCTGGACTTTCGGACTCGGCCATCTGTTCCATGCACTACATGAATTCATTTCGCGACACGCAGCACAGGAGAAGCCGGTTGACATCATTTCCTGTACGCGTTCAGCCACTGTACATTCTATCGTATTCGCATTTGCCTACTGTATACCCTCTCTAGACTATGCCGCGATAGACTCAAAAGCCGCGATGTGGCAAGCAACCTCGAACACGGAGAGGGCCGAGTCCGACGAGGACAGCCATGGCAGTGAGATGCATGGTGTGATACGACCCCGTACCGAGTCTGCGCGTGACAAGATCGCGTTTCGGTTCGCAGTGTGCCCGGTTGGTGCGAAAAAGCGACATACTGACGCGCAATAGGTATCTTCGGGACTGGATCTCTGAGTTCAAGCCCGCCACCTTGAACAGATCAGCATTCCCATCGGATCCGTCGACACCGCTGCCGAAACCGCGGAGCTGCGGCGATGTGTCTCTCACCGGGTTCGCGCAGCTGGCGGCTTTACGCTTTACGGTGCGGCGTTGCCTTATCAGCATCATCACTACGTCTAATGAGTACGTGCTTGTTGAGGCGACCAAGAGTATCAGTCTCAGCTATGACAATATTGAGGACGAAGTCGATACCCCATGGCTGGGTACCTGCAGTTTCCCAACGCAAGATGGCATCAACTACAGTCAGATGCATGCTTTCCGCAAGGCTCGCCGCCTGCGGGAGGCCCCTGACGAAGCCGATTACTACTACAAGGATGGCTCCAGCGGTCACTCTCGCATTGTCAGCGATGTTCGAGACCGGGACGACCTCCAGGCCTCGCCATTCTTTGAGCGCGGGAAGCAGCACAGATTCGTGTTCTCCGTACCTCTGCGGGACCCGAAGGGCGTTCCTCTTGGGGCTCTCACCATGATCGATGACAAGCCACGCTACGGCATCTCTGCGGCCGAAATGGCACTCGCGGAAGACCTTGCAGACACGGTAGTCAGGCACTTAGACTCCGTCGTGGTCAGATGTCAGCAGCGGCGTGGTGAGCGACTCATACAGGGACTGGGCTTATTCAACGATGACAAAGATAGCCTCCGAGAGTGGTGGAGCGTCCACAACGATGAACGGCTAAGGAAAGCTGGACGTCACCACGTTATCGGGACGTCAATTAAAGAAGATCGACGCGCAAGACGAGCTCGTGCGGATGTAGAATTCGGCTATGAGAACGGCTCGACCGCGATTGAAGCAAATGTACGCCCCATGACCAGACACGTAAGAATAAGTACGACTAACGAGCTTTCCAATCGACAGGCTACCTATGTTGCTCATCAGTACCAATCAACATCAACGCGCGTGACGGATCAAAGATCTGAAGCGGCACATCGACCGAAATTGACACGAGACTTGCCCACTGCTGTGCGCAGCATGTCTAGCGACACAGCAACGCTGGCAGATGCAGCAACGAGATCGAAACAGACGACCGAGGCCAAGCGCGATTTCAACATGGTGAAAGAAGTGGCACTAACATACGCAAGAGCCTGTAACTTGCTGCGAGAAGGTCTCGACGTTGAAGGCGTCGTCTTCCTTGATGCATCTGCCATCTCTGCGCGCCATGCGAAACGTGATCAGCCTAGTGCTAATCGATTCCGTCCTGGAACGGATACACGATCAACCACTACTAGTGGCGCCAGTGGTGGCGAGCTGGCGCAAACAAGTGATACCGAAGATGGCGGGCAAACCGTGCCGTTAAGCAAATGCTGTGGTTATTCCGCCCGGGTCCGCTCAAGCATGCCCAGCGATCCTGCTTTACCAATCCAAATCCCCCAGGACTTTCTAGCACATCTCATCAAGTCTTACCCGCGTGGCAAGGTGTGGAATTTCAATGAAGGAGGGCAAGCTTACAGGACGAGCAGTGGCGAGGATTTCACTACTACTGCAAGCAGCGGTCCCAGTGGCGCGGAGCGCAAGCGTCCCCGCACCCGCGATCAGCGTGATGCAGAGAAGCTTGCAGCCATGCTGCGTGGCGCGAAGGCAATAGCTCTGTATCCCATATTCGACAGTACTGCAGATAGGTGGCGGTCTGCAGGGCTCATCTGGACAACAACTCAAGACCGTCTCTTCGACGCAAGCGAGGACCTGCAGTATCTCGCAGCGTTCGGCGCCTGCATCGTCAACAAGCTTTCACAGCTGGAGACTGTAGCAGCAGACCGCACAAAGTCAGCATTCATTGGCAGCATCAGTCACGAACTCAGATCTTCTCTCCATGGCATTCTGGCAGGAGTTGAATTCCTGCAGGAAAGCGAGCTTACGACGTTCCAAATGGAGATGGCGAATACGATCAGCATGGCGGGTAGAACACTGCTCGACACCGTCAATCACATTCTAGACTATTCCAAAGTGACTAGCTTTACGCAGGCGCAGCGAACCGAGAGAGTTGTAAATGATGGCGCACGGCGCAAGGCCCACGGTAGCGAGGGCCATGTCGGCGAAGTCGGAGTAACAACAGATCTGGATCTGGCACGACTGACCGAGGACGTGCTGGAGTCTGTCGTATCAGCGTACAGGTTTCGAGAGCGAGGCGGGTCGACTGTATCGCCCATACATGAGGAGAACCAACCGCCCTCAAGCCCAGTCTCCGAGTCTACTAGCTTGACTAGCTTTTCCGGGAGGCGCAACAGCGAGGTCGCCGTCATCTTGAACATCGATCGTGCTCCATCTTGGTTCTTGACCATTTCAGTGAGTAGATCGAGTTCTGTATCAGACTTGATTTCGACTTGCTAACACCCTATCAGAGCGGATCCTGGACCCGCGTACTTACGAATCTTGTCGGTAATGCTCTGAAGTGTGGGTACACCCTTTGCTGACCATCTGTTTCGCCTTGCGAATACCCCGTAGCACAGCAGCGAACAAATTGGCCTAAGCACTGACATCAATACAGATACCAAGGAAGGCAGCATCTCCGTCTCACTCCAATTCATCGAGACCCCTCACACGAGTGAAGACGACACCGCCCGACTCAAGCTAACTGTTCAGGATACCGGTGTCGGCATGAGCCGCTCTTTTGTCGAGCACGATCTCTACACTCCATTCAAGCAAGAAGACTCGCATGCGACTGGTACTGGTCTTGGACTTAGTATTGTGAAACAGATCTGTCGAGATATGAGGGCAGACATTCGGTTCGACAGCGAGAAGGGACGTGGCACTGTTGCTACAGTGGAGCTCGAATTACCGTTTGCCACCGGGGTGCCTAGCAAGTATGATCTGCTACAAGATCTTAGTCCACGGCGGATGCATCTCTGCAGTCGCCTTGCTGGAGGTCTAGACACGCCAAGGGCGAAGAATGCTCAGCTGGTCGAAGAGAGCGTAAAGTTGATCAACAAGAAATGGCTTACGTGGCAGACCTCTACAGGTCCAGCGATTGCTGATGACTCCGGTCCCACTGTTTTCGCGATCACCGAGTCTGAGCTACATGACTGGATCGTTCAGCTACCAAGCTCACTTGAGGAGATGTTCGACGTTATCACCACACGGGGCGCTTACTTGCTGGTGCTGTCCTCGAAGTACCAGTCTACATTTTGCGAGCATCCGCTTCCTATTCGAGCGTGCTTTGTACAACAACCGTACGACCTTGACCCATCAGAGAGATTGAACCTTACTGACAGATTCAATAGCATCGGTCCGGCGAAGATTGCCAGGATCATCCGCTCGTCAGAGACCACGGACTGGAGCGTCGTTAGTGCTGCCAAACGCAAGAGTGGTACACGATCACAGGTATCCTGGGGATCCGGCCAAAGTAATCGACTGTCCAGCTTTGCTTCGCCGGCTTCACACGGGCCCCAAGGAAAATACGGCTACTTTCCAGACAGTCCTTATTCGCGCGTACTGAGCGATGTGGTGGATAGCAAGCATGATACCGAAGGCACAAGTCTGCCCTCTGAAGAGCCAAACAGCATGGTTATCAGTCCGCTAGAGCCGAAGGAAAATACCACACTCCAGGCGCACATGAAAGTGCTCCTTGTCGAAGACAACAACATCAACATGAGGTTGCTCATTGCCTTGTGTAGAAAACTCAAATTGGAGTACTTCACGGCTGAGAATGGCAAGGAGGCTGTGGAGAAGTACACTTTACTGCATCACAGTCTGTTCCTCGTTCTGACTGATCTTAACATGCCTGTACTGGACGGCACTGGGGCCGCGAGAAAAATTAGACAGTTTGAGAAGAGAGAGCGACTGCCACGGTGCAACATTACGGCACTGTCTGGCGTTACGGACACCGCTGCACAGGATGACGCCAAGGCTGCAGGGATTGACAGTTTCCTGACGAAACCGATCAGCATGAAGGACTTGCAGGCTTTGATACAGGACCTCAAGGGCGACCATGAATGACGCACTGGTCTGGCTCGCACTATCAGACATCCTTCTGCAAAGCATGGGGACGTCTTCCTATGCACTTCCTAATGAGATCGCATCACATCGGGTTCTCGGCGCCAGTCGGAACATGCCTCATACCGCGGAACAGTGCTTGGGGATTGAGCTCTACCGCCGTGAGTACAAGAACAGGCACCACTGCTTTGGTTGAGTCACAGAGGCTTAGAGTATCGCGACTGTGGAACCGATCACGATTGGTGCCGATCGTAAGGCTCTCGTCCACTTGATCGACCCGATGCAGCATAATTCAGGGTGCGCGCATGGACAGCATCTGCTGCAGATGAAGCCATCTACTTTGGACAGGATCACTTGGCTACAACCAGTCTCGGAGCTCTCGTGGAGGGAGAGTCATGAAGCTGCTGCATACAGTATGCTCGCGAAAGCTCCAGGACAGCACATCTGTCTTGGCTGCAGCAACTTGCATGGAGTGCTGCACACAATCTTGGCGTGCGGCATGCCTGCTGGAACATGGAGCTTCGCACGTGCATATATGGCACGCAAGGCATCAGCAAGCGATCGGTCATACTGCCGCACCCTGTATCTGATACCGCAACGCATGCGATACGCCGGCCAAGCTTGGCTGCAGAGAGTAGGTAGCTGAGAGCTGTGGGGCCGCATCCATCGCTCGCTGCGGTACGCGTTATTGACTGCAGCAATCTGCTTAAGGAGAGGCAAGCTACTATGTAACGAGTCCAGCACAAATCAGTATCGCGCTCTCGTCAAGGACCATGTTCTTCCGGAACCTAACGTCGAACCCACCATCACACGATGTCGTTCCTCAAGAACCTCTCGAAAGGCTTCGACGAGCTCAAGGCAAAATCCGCAGACGACGATCACGCCAAAACCGGCCACGCCCCAGAAGCAAAGCGAGGAGAGTCATGTGCGTACTACGGATCTCAGCAGCCTCAGAGCGGGCCAGCTCCCGGATTGAGCCACGCTGGCGGAGACCAGCGGCAGGGATACGGAAATCACCTTCCACCCCAAGGTTCTCTTCCCGGTGCACCTACGTGCCCACCGGGCTGGTCTTCTCAGTGGAACCAGAACCAGCAGCGATGGTTCTTCACCAAGCAGGCGACTGGCCATTCAAGCTGGAACCCACCAAATCCAGGCCACGGAGACAACCGCGGATTCATGGGTTATATAATTGCTCCGCAGTATGGAGCTCAAGCGCCGCAACATAGCTTGGGAGGCCACGACAATCCTTCATACGGCGCTGGCCATGCTCCTCACAGTGGTGGACCGCAGTACGGGCAGCCTGGCCACGGCCATGAGAAGAAGGGCGGCAACAACGCAATGCTCTACGGAGCGGGAGGCCTAGCTGCGGGCGCTGTAGGGGGCGCCCTCATTACCAATGCAATGGGTAAGCCTTCGACGGGGATGCATGGGCCGTGAATACTTTCAACTAATGACTCCCAGATGATGATGATCACCACGGTGGGCCTGCACAGGGTCCGTCACAAGGCTATGGTGGCGATCCGAGCTACGTCCAGGGCGGCTACGGGGCGCCGCCTTCTGGTGCTCCACCAGAAGTACTCCCTGCCACGGATGCCGACGGCGAAAGCGTATCGAGTAGCGACCGCGAGGAAGTGCAAGATGCGAGAGCTGACTATGAGGAGGCAGTGGCAGAGGCCAGTGAAGGCAGTAGTAGTGATGCAGAGGAAGTCGCCGAAGCGCGTGAAGACTACGTTCGTATGATCTAGCAACGCATTCTACACATTGTACTGACATTTTACGCGACTTCCAGGAAGAAGCCTACGAGGAAACCTACGAAGACTGAAGATGGAACAGCTCACTGGTGGGTTTATGTAGCTCGCCAATGCAGCTGTAATGTGTCATGTCGCGTACACTTCCTCTCACAAGTACCAATCGCCCCTAGCGCGATCTCGCTCACACCTCGAGGCCAGCTTCGAGGAAATGTGCTATACAGGGGACGACCATCAGCAGTGCCGCTGACCACCGGACCTTCGTGGCCATTGATAACGCCTAAGGCTTCTCCACAGTGCAGTATGACCTATGTGTCTTTGGCGGGCTGACTAGCAGAGTCGATAGAGAGTATACGTGGCCGCAAAGGCACAAAGCCAGGCCTATGCGGCCGGATAAGTCGAGCCATTCATGAAAGTCGTATTCGTCCATTCACCACTCAACTACAGAGACATTAGCTTACGATGCACGAATGATGGTCTGGCATGAGCAGAGCACGTACATGCCACGCATCGATCTTGAGCAGAAAGCTGGTGTTCGTACTTGACACAGCGCTAAGAACGCCGACTGCGACGATGTTGTTGAGCCAGTAGTACTTGCTATACCCGTGTTAACCCGGCGGTGGTATTAATCAGCATAAAAGACTTACAGGTCACCGGTCTCAAAGGCGAGTCGCAGATGCAGGTTGCCGTTAGGTTGTGCTGGTCCGGAAGTCCTGCTCCTCGATCAGCAAACGCGATCGCTCGGCGCTGGAATGGAGAAGTTGGCAATACTGCAAGAAAATGTTCGCGCCATCATCAGTCTGCACATTATACCGCGTATCTGCGCTGAATATCCCCGTCGATGGATCAGTCAGTCCCCAGTCTGCACCAACATCGAGGATCTTGCCTAGGAAGTGTCAATGACGCTACTCTCAGAAGGAGAAGGCCCTCAAGATTGTCTAACACACCATTGATCCTAGGACCAGTGACATTGCCGCCAACAATGGGAATCGTAGTGCGAATGCCTCGAGGTCCTTGAGAGTTATATATGTTGTTGAGACACTCGACGTAAGCCGTGTAAAGGTATTCGAGACCGGGCGCTTGGGGCTGGGCAGGGTGATGATGCTGAGAGGAAAGCGCGGTGGCAGATACTGCGGTAGAAAGGGCTACAAGCGAGGTGAGTATCGGATAGCGCATGATCGCGATTTGTTGTCGTGGACTTCGGGCTTGATTAATACAAGAGCAGGGAAAGTCAGAGGACGAGAGAATTCAAGGGAGGTTGCTTTCTATATGGTATCGTGTTGCTCATACTGGTCTGCCCGGGTATATGCAATTGCTCGAGCCTCAGGTACAGACGTGACGTCTTGCGGGGAAGGCACCTCATCCCAGTAGCAGATCTCGGTTGTGGTCCGAGTGAGCACGCTTCCCGGCAGTTGAAGCGGTTTGCTGAGTGACTGAAGCCACATGCCATTGCTCGAATGGTCTCACCGCCGGCCCAGCTGCTTGATCATACGATCGATGTCCAACGCACTCTGCCCGTCAGCCTTGTCTCTCAGCTCCTCAAGCATCTTCCGATCCTTCGCCTTCAGAGCTTCTTCACCTGCCTTCGAGATCATACCGCATTTGATCCACATCTCCACCCTCTCCGCTACTGTAAGGGAAGTGCACTTCGGGACGAACAAACTTGCGATCTTGGGGCTGCCGGCACCGAGGATCTCGTTGTAGTAGTGCTGCACAAGGTAATGTCAGTGTACCAAATATGCGTGAGGCAGCGGAACAGTCCCGACCTACTTCCCATCCGATGGCGCTTTTACGCCCTTTGCTCAACTCTTCCAGTTCCCTCCAGTCACGCTTTGCGACTAAAGCCCTGAGTCTGACCCACGTATACGCTTTCTCGCCCACCTTGAACTCCGTCTGCACTTTCACGCTACGCTTCATGTTCCCCAGTCTGATCAATTTTCCGATAGTCTCGTTCACGCTCAGCCCAACGAAACGCTCGCCAAGATCTTTCTCGAACGCTTCCTGGAAATGCACTAGCTTCATCGACTCTTCGAGATATGCCACTTGAGCAACGTGCTCCTTGCCGGTGTCACGAAGCAGTTTCGCAGCCATCTTGATCTTGTCAGCACACGAGTCGATCGAGCTTGCTGCCAGAGCTTCGGACAAGAGAAGATTGCTGCCATCGACTCGACGGTCGTCCTGGTAGTAGAGGTCCTTAAGCAGCTCCTGATCTTGATCGATTGCACTAGCCTCCACTACAGCAGTTGCCACAGGGCGAGTGTTGATGATGCGAAAGAAGGACGCCAGCGGAGTCTTGCGCTTGACCTGGAGCAACACGTAGAATACCAGATCGGCGTCACCAGACTCGATCGCCTTATCCAGAGCTGCGTTTTCCTCGCCAATGCTAAGAAGAAGTGGAACCTGCTTCCCAGCTCTTGGTTCCTGCTCGAGAAGCTTCACTGCTAAATCCTTGCGGCCTTCGTCATGTGCAGCTCGTGCTACTTCCTCGAACGAGATTCCGCGTTTGCCATTGAGCTTCTCTACGATCTCATGGCAGATGTCTTGCTCGTTGGTAGTAGTAGACCGGACCTTCTGCCGCGCCCAGTGTGTGTAGATCCGATCGACAGGCAAGCGCAGATACTCTGACACGCGCAATGCAAGCAGATAATTCTGCCTGTTTGCAAGTCGCTGTACCAATCGCTCCGGTGTCAGCTGTAGGTACTGCTCGTACGACAAGGGGATGCCGACCTCGAAAAATCGGACAGCATTGAGTACCCGCAGGGCTTCTGTCATATCTACGTAGTCATCGCTGTTGTAGAAGTCGTGGACTGACTTGCCAAATGACGCAGCTTTGAGCAGCTGCTTTTGCCATGTGATCGCATACTCTTGACCTGCAGCGCGGATGCAGGAGTCAACAGCTTCATCGAGATTTGGCCGAATCAGCTGGATGTCATCGTTTGCCTTGGGCGACTTTTGCTCAAGCAGTGATGCAGCATCAAGCAGCACTGATCCTGGTGAAGTCGAGCCAAGCCGGAAGACTTCCTCGGACGCATCAGGCACTTTCTGGATGAACTCGCATACGTCGTTTGTGAGCACCCTCAACCCATCGATGTCCGGTACGATGTGAAGGAAACTGTAGTCATCATACTTCGTAGCCGACCCATTTGGGCCAACCAGATGCAACTCATCCTCCCAAGCCAAGACTACGGCGTTATTACCACACCATTGCACTTCTCGTGGTGGCGTCTTCACCTTGCTCTCGTACTCCGAGAAACGGTCTTGAAAGTCGGCACTGATGACCCAGACCTTGCCATCATCGGTGTAGAGGGCTATAAATTTACCATTTGGCGATACCGCGATGTGGCTGAATGGCCCTGCTTCGAGCTGCCGATCCTCGCACTCAGCTGCATCTGCCACGTGGATAGTTTTGTTGATGGCTAACACCACTTCTACTGAGCGTGAAGCAGTATACTCAGGCGGTATGACCGCCCAGCTCGTAACTTCACCTGGAGGCGGAGTGGCCAGTTGATGTGGTCGCGGCTCATCGTACCGAGTGACAGCGACGACGGTGTTGTTTCCCAGTAACGCGACTAGCCCACTTGTCCAGAACTTACAAGAGACCACGCCGTGTTCCTCAGCGCCGTGTCCTAGACTGAACGACGTAAAGTCCGTCTGAAGGTCGACGTAGCTGCGCACAGTCCCATCCTGGGTCACCACTAGCAACCTCTCTTCATCGCTCCAACCAAGTCCTTTGATGCTCGCTTTGTCCCAGGGAATCTGCCGTATCAGATGACCTGCACAGCTGTATATATCGATCGACCCCTTCGCGGCTTGGGTGGAGCGGACCGAGTAGATCTTGCTGTCATCGCGGTACAGCGCTGTGAAAAGAACACGTCAGCCATCGGCCGACAACACGAAATGGGTGGCGGGCATACCTACAGCACCACTATACGGAGCGCCCGTGACGATGTAGTTCTCGAGCTCGAGTGTGGCCTCAAATACGGACGTGTACAGCTGCGTCCTGCGGTAGAACTTGTCGCCTACTCGTCGCCAATCAGCCGTGGGCTTCGACATGGCTGCTGTGTCTTCAAGCAGCGCATGCGATTTGCCATGTACTACGACATCGGGTGTCGAAGGAATGGAGCTGTGCCTGCGTGAAAGTCGAGATGCTTGTCTGCACCAAAGTTATGCATGTGATCTAGTGAATTATGCACGGAGCTGATAGCCGTCCTGAGAGACTCTTGCGCGATATAATATCGACTGCAACAACTCTCACTTACATTTCATTCTCCCCGACCCCTTATGTGGCTAAGAGTCTTGGTACTGGCATAGCCCTGTCACTTGGTTCTGGAGGCTGTCAACACTATGGTACTACAGGCGGTTAGAGGCAATCGACCACTGCTCAATGGCGAACGTACAAGGCATACATAGTTTCGAAGAGCTGAACGATCTGGAGTTGGCGATCGTCCTCTCCTTAACAGCGCAACAACACTGTATCGTCTTCGCAGATGGATCTACCGATCACCTACTCCGTGAGCTGCAAACAACCATCGGGAACAGATTCGCAGTGCAGAGCGCGACGGTATCATGCACAGCAATAACAACAGTTGACGAATTGAATGAGAGTCTACTTGTAATTGACGATAGCTATCAACGATCGCCCTCCGACGCAGGCGAGACCTATGCCGACTCGCAGAAGATCGAGCTCGGCCGCGCTCACCACGAGTTCCCTGGCAGGAGACATTCCAGTAGCCCTAGCAATGGGCTTGACAATCGAACTGTCGCCGACATTGTACTGGCACGCAACATCGACCTAGCCAGCGAATCTGTCCAGGTGCAAGTCCTGGAGCTGCTTCGATCGAAGCGCGTCTTCACTCGGACCGCGATGCATACTGCGCCAAGCGGCTTCATCATGATTGCGATTCTCTCAACGCCTGGGGGAAGAATGACCAAGCATCTACATGACATGTTCGCCACTTCGCACATGCATGAGAAGATGAGGACCGGCCCCGTACAGCTTATAGCCCCTGAGCCCCTCCGTCGAGCTTCCTTCATGCAGCGAAGCGACATCGAGCAGCTGCGGAGTCTGGCAGCCACCGTTCATATGACTGCTGAGGTTGCCGCGTATCTGCACAACATCGTTCTCTTCATGCGCCTCTCACGCTACATCATGGCGGGAGTAACGCCAACTGCGACAAAGCATTTGCGCTGTGTTGCACACGCTTTAGCTCCACTCCATGGACTCGACTACGTTCCACCGAGCTTAGTCGCTCTGGCGGCACGGATGGTGTACGGGCATCGGGTAGTCCTCGCGACGCCGCAAACCGAACGCAGTCTACAATGGGGCAGTGATCCGGACGCAGTGAGCAGGATGCTTGAAGGCGTGACTGTTGATGTTGTGATAGACCGGGTTTTGGAAGATACTGATGCTCCTCTGTGATCCTGCACCACAGTAGCCCATGGGGTCTAGATGCTGCGCAGTACTCAGCCCTACAGCTGCGGTCTTGGCGGCGCCAACCTCGAAACAAGGGCAGCTCCGACCGCCTACAGCTTTCCTTGAAAGCTCACCGAACAATTCCAGCATATGAGAGGCTGCCCGAGCTGTAGCAGTCAGATAATGCAATGAGGGATTGTTGTTCACATTCCCATCGAGTCTTACCGGCGACACCTCACAACAGAGCGTGCTAGACGTTGACGACAGCCACTTTGCCGGGGCCCGGCTTGTGTGCTTGGTAGTGGCGTTCACAAGATGCAACGACACACATCTTTTGCTGTGGGCAGCGAAGGCGATATGGCGAGCACGACGCCGCTGCTCAACTCGATGCCACGTAGTGGTACCGCAACATTCGCAAGCATGCCGCGCCCACGCCGTCACATCAGCACCCCTACTGGGAGCAACTTTCCTCTCTACAACAGCCATCGCAAGAAACCTCGACGTTGGCCGTTGGCGCTTCGGTTTATCAAGGGTGCGATTCATGCCGACATTGCGATACCTGTGCTTCTTCACTCAGCTTTCGCGGCGTTGGTCACCTACATCGACCGCATCCGCGAGGATCACATCGGGCTACCTTCGAGCATTATACCGAGTCTCTCCATTGTTGTGGGTTTGATGTTGGTGTTCAGGAATCAAACGAGCTACGATCGCTTCTGGCAAGTGAGTTATAGAGCGTTCACTCCGAGACAGACATCATTTGCTAATCCCATACTAGGGCAATGTGTTCATGACACAGATACAAACTAGCATACGCAACCTGACTCGGTACGTAGAATGGTCTCGTAAGTGTGCTACGTTGTTCTAGGCTTCTTACTGTTTTCTCAGATCATTCCTCGCCGGCTCTCACACCACTGGCAAGAAGACGAGTGACGATGAGCGCGCCGACACCGAGCGCACAGTCCGAATCCTGCTTGCCATGATGTACGCAGTGAAGAACCACTTACGCGCAGAGTGGGGAGCCACGATGTCAAATCTTCCTTTCCTACTACCTCAAACAACGACAGAGCTCGCACGCCATCGCCGAGAGAGCACGTCCACCCAAAAGCCGGAGTATAGTGAGCTCCTCTCAGCGGGTACGACCAGCTTCGAAGATCGAGGGCTAGGGCTGCTATTGCAGTTGAGCGTACAAATCGAGGGCTACATCAAGCGTGGCACTGATCGGGAGTGGTGGCATGCGCCTGTTGCTGCGCAGATGACGGGCCAACTCAACACGCTGGTATCGGCCTACGGGAGTCTAGAAACGATCCATTTGACTGGCGTGCCGGTTGCATACCTTATTCACCTTCGCCAAGTGCTGGCGCTGTTCGGTATCCTGCTACCTTTTGCACTTACTGAGGAGATGTGGTGGATGACGGTGCCCTTAACGAGCGTTTTGATGTTCACCCTGTACGGCATCGAAGCTATCGCTGAGCAGCTTGAAGATCCGTTTGGTATGGACAAAAACGACATCAAAGTGGACGCGATCGTCGAGGACTTGAGGGTCGAGACAATGGTGCTATTAGAGGAGTGGAGGCGTGGAAGTCTAGTAGGGTCGCATCGGTAGACATATGATCATCTGGTCTCCAATCCAATAGTTTGTGCAGTCTCGGAGCATATAGGGCTATTACAGATGGCCTGCGCCGACTATGGGTGCTCATATGGTACACGTCTAGCCATTCGCGAAGCCACATTGCCTTTCTTGGCTCCACAATGAGTATACGTTCTGCGACATTGTTTGCACGACCTGAGACATTGTCATGCATATGTCACCGCTGCATGTCATTGCAACCACGTGCTGGTGTGCCGAGACCTCAAAGCTCGGCGTAGATGGCGACATACTTTGACCTCCCCTCTCGACTCTTTGAAAATCCCTCCAAAATGTCGCGCTAGAGCCTCCCAGTGACCCATACGCGATGCAGGCTATTACACCAGACATTCGACCCTTGAGACGCCATCTCACTGGTCTGCGAACATTGCTGCGGAAATGGCAGCACATGTTACAGCCAACCGGAGACAGAGTCTCGAAGATCGCTGTAGTGGATATGCTGGTCCATAATTGGTATGACTCTACACCTCTCTTATCGAATCAGCGCTGACCATGTTCAATCAGGTGGCTCGGTTTCACGTCTTTCGGCGGCCCTTCAGTGCACTTTCAGATCTTTCGACGACTGTACGTAGAGAAGTACCAATGGCTGGACGAGTCACAATACGCGGAGCTGTTCGCACTGTGTCAAGCTTTAAGTGGACCTGGGAGCACCAAGGTATCTGATTGCGCTCACTGATGCGGTGGAGCCATGTTACCTGACACGGTTAGATGCATCTTGCGATCAACATGCTACAATATGACCTCCTCACCGGCGTGCTGGCATTTCTTATCTGGTCTCTACCTATGGCACTGGCAGCGTTCGGACTGGCACTGGGAGTACGCAACATTGGTGCCGAGTTGCCAGGTCCGGTGTATGCTCTATTATCAGGTCTTAACTCCGCCACAGTAGGCATTATCGCTCTTGCTGCAATTCAATTGAGTACGAAAGCCATCACGGATAGGCTCACGCGTGTACTCGTGTTCCTTGGTGCTGCAGCTGGTCTGCTCTATAATGCACTCTGGTACTTTCCTCTCATCATGGTGTGCGGCGGTCTAGCAACTGTTGTTTTCGACCTAAGGCTCTTCCAGCGGACGTGGAAGGCCATGCGGATGTCAAAGCCCGGAGATGATCGCGTTCCGGAAGAGCACGAACTCGCAACGCCCGTAGCAGCGGACAGCGCCCCCCAGATCCATGCAACACACGCAGGCAGCTCCCACAAAGATGCTCCTAGCGTGGATGCAACCCCAATTCCCACCTTGTCCGCCACTCAAACACCTGCCCCAGACCGTACGTCCTGGAAAGTGGGCACCGCCATTATAGCTGCATTCTTCGTCTCATTCATAGTTTTCATGGTCTGTCGAGGCACCATCGGTGGCACCAACCGCGGCTTCGACCTCTTCGCTAATCTTTATCTCGCCGGTACTATAATCTTCGGCGGCGGACCTGTGGTGATACCCCTGCTACGGGAGTACATCGTTGCGCCAGGTTGGGTGAGTCCTCGAGACTTCCTATTAGGGCTAGCCATCACACAAGCCTTCCCGGGACCAAACTTCAACTTTGCTGTCTACTTGGGCACTCTGGCAGTGGCGGACACCTCGATTCCGCCTGTGGTGGGCGCGATGATCGGCTTCGTCGGGATCTTCACACCAGGTCTGTGGCTGCTGGTTGGAACGACGAAGATCTGGGCCACGGTGAGGAAGGTACACGCTGTTCGTGCTGCGCTTCGAGGCATACATGCCGCAGCTGTTGGGCTTGTCTTCACGGCTGTATACCGACTGTTTCAAATTGGATATCTTGATGCGGAGGCGCAAGGCGGTAGCAGTCTGAGCAGGGATGGATGGTGGGTGGTCATTATCGCTGCGGCGTGCTACGGAGGGATGCACTTCCATCTCAGCCCGCCGCTAGCGATCGTTCTCGGGGCGATCATGGGGCTGATCTGGTATGGCGTTACCAAGTGAGTGATATGGGAAGATACGGGCATCGAAGCCGTTTGCCTGAGATTCCAGTGTACATACAATATGATTCGATGCGACTGCACTCAGTCCCAAGCCATCACCGCTTTCTCGATGATGGGTCGCACGATTTTCCTCCCAGCTTCCTCATTCTCATGCGTCCACACCATCTGCCACCTGCCGAGCTCGTGCGCACGATGCCACGGCTTGACATTGAGTGTCTTGTCGGCTTCAACAGCCTTCTTGACCGTCTCGAACAGACTATCAGCCTGTGCCTCATTGATGCGAACATCGCTTCGGACGATCAGCACGATCTCACGAATCTTGTGCTTCTTGCCGTGACTGTCTTTGACCTTGTGCTTGTTCAACGCAACGGAGATGTCTGTTCCGGTTTGGGCAGTCCACGCAGCTTCGATAGCGAACCAGTCAAAGAGCTCCTGGAACTCGGTCTTCATGATCTGCGCGTCAAGTGAAAACGGGATAGACGAGAAACCGAGGCTGACTGTTGGAGTGCGTGGTGAGGGAGTGTCGACCATGTCACCTTTCCAATCGCGGCGTAGTAGATCACGGATGTTGAGGTGATCAACGTCTTTCTTCGCCCGCTTGAGAATGTCTGCAAGATGTTGCATTCGGTCGTCGAGGTTCTCCTTGTGCCAGTTGCTCCGTTTCAGCACACGTTGGGCAACTTTACGATCTCGGTCTGTTGCTTCCTCGAGGCCCTTCGAGTCAATCGCAATCGCACCAAGAATCAACTCGAGTAATTCATGGGGCATGTGGTACTCTTCGGGCAATGCTTCGAGCTCGTCAAGCATACGCTCGGCAACGAGAGTAGTGCAGGAAGCCACCTTCGCAAATATTCTGGGCGAAGAGTCAGGACCTGCGCCAAGATCCTGGTGATGGTCGAAAATGGACAGAATTGGTGCACCTTCCCACTTGCGAAGTGGTGCTGCATGGTCAACAAGCACAATCCCTTTGATGTCTCTGGACAGCGTTTCCGGGTCCTCAGGCAGTTCATCAAGAGTCAGCAGGTCTGAATGCCCGCTGCTCATCTGAGACCTGTGCAGGGCAAGTGTATTCTCCGGGCGCAGGTCTAAAGCATCTGTCGAAGTCTGTAGCAATGCGATGGCTTGCACTGGGTGCGAGGTGTTCGCCGTCGAGTGCTCCAGATGGTACGCCCAGGTCAGTGCAGCAGCCATGCTGTCGAGGTCGCCTGCTTCGTTGCCCTGAACATGGATCCAGCGCGAAGACAGGCCCTTCTGCCAGTCAATCAAATACTCCTTCTTGTTGCCTCTGCTCCATTCGGAGAAGTGGCCAACGCCAGTCTCGATCGCACCCGCAGCACGTATCGTAGATGGCCGCACGACCTTCTGCACATTGTCAGACGGCGCCGCGTAAGACGCGGACGCGATCGCTGTGAGCGTCAGAAGTTTTGACGTTCTCATCGCTGCTGCGTGTTGGTGTACAAGCACTCCTTCACAATGCTGCTCATTCGTCCTTCAAACTTGCGAGGAGGCAGACTTGGCGCGGGGACGCTCCGGTTTAATCCCCGCGAGCGCCTCTTGGCCAGCCATTACTACAGTACAATCAAGCTCTCTCTCCTCAGATCGTCCTCATCGACCTGATGAAGGTCGCAGTCCAGCGTTTGCGCTACTCTTGCTGACATCGGCAGACGACGCATCGTTCAGGTACCAGCTCCGAACAACACGCGGCCCTGTCCGTTCCTCTGCATGTAAGCGAAATCATTTCCCGGAGCGCTTGTTACAGACCTCTCCGTGTCTTGTTTGGGAAGCACCGCATCTCATTACAACAGCAAAATCGAACAGAATTACTTCGAACGCGACACGCATTGATGCATCACAGCGACGGCGACCCCAGCATACTTGTACGCAGGCTCAGTCAGACACCAGGATCACGCAATAAATCGCCATCTCATCGGCGTGCTGAGGCATAGCAGTCGCCAGGAATCATCTCGGTCAAGCGAACGCCCGCTATGCGGCTAAATTGTGGCACCGCGTGATAGCCGCAATCAATCTGCAGCGAAGTCAAAGTCACCTTGTACGACCAGTGCAATCCGGTACTGCTCGACCGCGGACCTCACCCTCCGCACGCGCCGACCCATGCTGAGCATGATGTGCAGGCGAAGTAGAGGCTTTAGATTTCAGGGACCGTCCCCTGCATGTCATGCGGGCAGCTATGCACGACCCCAAGATCTACTATTGTCCGTGTACTATACGGCGTGGCCAGGATAGGCCTACGGGATGGATGATCTCCCCAGGACAGCGACTGCCGCCACAAATGTTGCATGTAGACAGCGGCAATGCCAAGGGTATGGGCACTTTCCTGGCCAGGCTGGCCAGCCCGACGGTCCGGACATTCTCATAGCGAGATCGCGTTTGCCACGCGCTGCACAGCGTGACTGATCCAGGCTCACAGTAGGCCACTCGGTAGACGACGGCTGTCCCAAGTCGAGACGGACGCGGGAAGTGTGCGGTGGACCATGCAACGCTTCTCAGAGGTGAATGTAATGTATAAGTACAGAAGTCCCAGTCCTTCCTGAAACATCTTCTCCCTGTCAGTCAAGCTTCCACTTTCACCTTCTCTAACATCTTCGATCGTCTTGAACTCTTCAACATGTCTGCTTCTTTCGCTTTGGCAGCACTGGCGCTGAGCGCCGGTGTCTACGCCCAGCAACCCGGCACTTTGACCACGGAGACCCACCCTAAGATGAGCATCTCGCGATGCTCTGCTGGCGGTTCCTGCACCACTGAGCAGCACACTGTTGTGCTTGATGCCAACTGGCGCTGGCTGCACTCTACCAGCGGGTCCACTAACTGCTACGATGGCAACAAGTGGAGCACCTCGCTTTGCCCCGACCCAACGACCTGCGCTGCCAATTGCGCTCTTGACGGTGGTGACTACACTGGCACATACGGTATCACTGCCAGCGGCAACTCCCTGAGCATGAAACTCGTCACCGGCTCGAACGTCGGCTCTCGTGTCTACCTTATGGACACCTCGGACTCCAAGTACGAGATGTTCAACCTGCTCGGTCAGGAATTCACGGTCGATGTCGATACTTCCGCATTGCCTTGCGGTTTGGTGAGTCTGATGCGCTATGGGTCTTCGGGAGCATGAGCTAATAATCGACTAGAACGGTGCTCTCTACTTCGTGTCCATGGACGCCGATGGTGGACAGTCCAAGTTCCCCACCAACAAGGCTGGTGCCAAGTACGGAACTGGATACTGTGACTCGCAGTGCCCGCAAGACATCAAGTTCATCGATGGTGTGGCCAACAGCGCTGGCTGGACCGGCACGACCTCCAACTCTGGAACTGGTAGCAACGGTGCCTGCTGCTCCGAGATGGATATCTGGGAGGCCAACTCCGTCTCCACTGCCTACACCCCTCACCCTTGCAGCCCAGTTGACTACGAGGCTTGCACCTCCGATGCTGAGTGTGGTGTGACCGACCGCTCATCCGGCTTCTGCGACAAGAGCGGATGTGACTTCAACAGCTACCGCATGGGCAACACTTCCTTCTACGGCCCAGGCAAGACCCTCGACTCCAACAAGAAGATGACCGTTGTCACCCAATTCATCACCAACGATGGCACCAGCAGCGGCACTCTCACCGAGATCAAGCGCATCTACGTGCAGAATGGTATTGTGTACCAAAACTCGCAGTCCAACATTGCTGGTGTCACGGGCAACTCCATCACCGACTCCTTCTGCGCTGCTCAGAAGACTGCTTTCGGCGACGGGAACGACTTCAAGGCCAAGGGTGGTCTCGCCGCTATGGGTAGGTCGACTGAGACGTTCCGAACATCCTTGACCGTTCACTAACATCATCTCAAGGCAACGCATTCAAGAAGGGCATGGTCCTTGTCCTCTCCATTTGGGACGATTACGCTGGTGAGCCTCTATCTCTTCACCGTCTCGTGATCTATCTGACAAAGTCACAGTTTCCATGTTGTGGCTCGATGCTCCGTTCCCCGCCACCGCCGACCCGACCGCCCCAGGTGTCACCCGTGGCACATGCTCCGCCTCCAGCGGCAAGCCAGCGGACGTTGAGAAGAACACCCCGGGTGCGACTGTCATCTACAGCAACATCAAGGTCGGTCCCATCGGCTCCACCTACTCCGGCACCCCAGCCCAGGGTGGCAGCGGTGGTTCCAGCTCCTCATCCAAGCCAGCGACTTCTTCAAGCACGAAGCCGGCGACTTCTTCTTCGTCCAGCAGCACCAAGGTCAGCACCACCACCGCCGGTGTTACAACAACAAAACCGGTGACGACAACTACAACAACCAAGGCCGCAACTACCACGACCTCGTCCGCTAACTGCGCTGCCAAGTACGGCCAGTGCGGTGGTAAGGGCTGGGGAGGTGCCACCTGCTGCGCGTCTGGCAGCACCTGCAAGGTCTCCAACGACTACTACTCGCAGTGCTTGTAGATATGGAAGCTGGAAGTCAAGGACAGGATGCATCATGATCAGAGGTGTTGGGGAAAAGTAGATGGGAGCGAAGAAGTTTCTGTAACACACTGCTAGCCAGTATTCAATCTATACTATCACTACCTACACCTTTTCTCACCAAATGTCTGAAGTGTCTTGTGCATCTATGCGACTGCTCGTAATGGTGAGATCATCATATGCACTACTGCTGAGCGGCAACAATTCGCTCATGCCGTGACTCACGAAAGCAGCATTCGAGTATCCACCTTCTTCGGGTAATGACAACGCAATGCACTTCTTTACTCAGCGAATTCGACCAGTGTCCTCGAACGCATCACTCTGGTGCGGTAGCACTAACTCAAGCACACAACTTCGGTGTCACGATTGGAGCAGAAAAGACTGTACATGCGTTGGATGCAAGACTACACTCCACTACAACTCCGCCTCCCCATTCTTATCGATCAACTTCCCACTCAAATGATCCATCTCCCCTTCAACAACTCTCAACATCACATTCCCTCCAGCGCTTGGATGCCCCGCTCCCATCGCCTTCGCCATCTCTGGTACGCCACCCAGATTCGTGGCCAACATTCCGGGCAACACAGCCCAGACTTTCACTCCATCGGCTTTGAGCTTGTGCGCCCAGTCCAGCATGAGCATGTTCAAAGCTACTTTGCTCGAGCGATAGCCGATGACCTCGAACTTTGGCGTTGGCTTTGGCCAGCCCGCCGGCTGGGGTGGAGTGGGGAAGTAAGCTCGAGAGGCTTGGTTGATGGCCGAGAGACCGGCGACGAAGATCAGACGTGGATCATCGGAGGCGAGGAGAAGGGGCGCAAGAGTGTAAGTCAGAATGTGGGCGCCAGCTACATTAGCGTCGTACGCTTTCGTGAAGGACTCGCGAAGAGTGCATTCTCCGCGGAGGTGTGGGATGTCGAAGTTGGCGCCTAGAGGCCAATGTCAGTGTTGTATAGATAGAACTGAAGGAAGAGAAGCGTACCAGCGTTGTTGATCAGCACATCCAAGCGACCAGGTGACTTCTGGATCTGCTTGAACGCTTGATCGATCGAGTCGTCACTCGTCACATCCACCAGCACGAGCTCGGCCTTGTTGGACGCCTGTGGACATTCGTCCTGCAATGCCTTGAGCGCGGCGTTGCCCTTGTCAAGAGATCGACTGCCGAAGAGGACATGGTATGGCTTGGTAGACTGGAGGAAGGCCTTTGCGGTCTCGTACCCAATGCCTGAGTTAGCTCCAGTGATGAGCACAGAGCGTGGAACGGCCATGGTATCGTCCTTACTTCGCTGAACGATGACTGCTGGTGAGTCTTGAAGCTGAACTGTCGAGTTGTGTGCGATATGGTTCTGATACCGGCGCAGCACCAGTGCTCTTATATTGCACTTTCGACAACCGCTCGCTGGATTATCCGTTTTGGGCCTAGACTCGAATCCTCGGCTTTAGGAGCTAGGCGCTATCAGCGAACTGAATGGGCAGACTTTGTCACTTTGCCCATCCTCGTTGCATGTAATCCACGGCGATTTGATGCAAGCCTGGCTCATCTGCGAAAAAACGGAATCGAGATCATGCTATACCTGTATGCAGCTTCCGGTAGTGCCTGCTTTAGCAGCTCGACACACTCCCTCGCCAACGCTAGCCCAAACAAACTGTGGTTTCTGCACTGAGCGAGCAAACTAATGGGATACATCTCAAAACGAGCACTCAAGTCGATACTGCATGGCTAGACCAGTGCCTGCCGTGCGCGGAGCAACGTGGAACAGTCGTCTGTAACGCTCGACAAAGCAGCATTGGCTCGCTGCTCTGGACGTTGTTGAACAGATAGCAAGCCTCCAGACGCTTAGTCTTGGAAAATCTGAGCAGTTTCGAAGAGTGCCGCCTGTGTCTCTCGACGTATCTGAGCCACGGGTACTGCTCTCGCGAGCTTGGCCATAGCATCGATGCGGTCCACTGCTTTGCTAGTGAGAGACTCATCTCGACAAGTATAGCAATACGTCGTAGCTCTATCTGACAGATTATGAAAGCTTGACATGCTGTGGTAGGAGTACTCTGATAGACGCATAAGCGTGTCCAGACTTGGAGAGAAGCGGTCAGGAGATATCGATCATGGGAAAGCCACTCACCAAAAAGCGTTGATCTGGTGCCTGTAAATCATAGATCATCAACGTTCCGCTAGTACAAAGCATTTGTCCCCTGCTGCCACTCTTAAAATGCCGTTGACTCATCAATGCCGTCGCTAATTCATGTGAATCGTGTAGCCGACCCTTCACCTACAACGACTGGACTCTCTTCGTTCTCTGGTGTCACTCTGTGGGAGACTTTTCTTCCCAAACCTCTGCCAGGGGCTGGCATCCTACCCCATCCCGTTCTCCTGCCCGAACTTCCTCAGCAAGCTCGAGTCCTTGATCGCGACATGATACTCACCGCCATACGCAACCCAGCTGACGCTGTTGTCAAAGTATTCGTGTACCTCAGTCCTGAACATACCGTACATCGAATTCATGTTCGTCTTCGTGATGCGATGGTCTCTCGGTACGAAAGGCTTCAGGCTCACGACCTTGGCACCTTCCTTGAGATCAAGGAACTTTGCCAGAAGGTTATCGTTGGTCGCTGCTGAGAACACTTGATTGTTGACGAGTACGACGTCCGCTCGCTTGAGCACTTCGTCGATCTCCAGACAGTCGAAAAAGCTGCCGTTAATGAGATTGACTTTCCCGGTCGACAAGCCCCAGAGTTTCGTTCGGGCAGCGAATTCGGCTTTCTGAAGCTCGGCGGCTTTGCAAGGATTTGGCATCTGCTCGATTCCCCAGCTTTCGCAGCCGACTTGTAGAGCTGTCTGCAGGACTATGTTGCCAACGCCTGAGCCAAGATCCACGAAGATGTGATCGTGCGAGAGTTGAGTGACATTAATGATCTTGTTGACTAGAGATGGAAGCAGTTCGCCGTAGACGTCGTCAGTGCCGGTCTCGTATTGCTTGAGCGACTCTACATGGAGGGAGACTGTTCTCGAGTAGATCTGGTTGTGGATCCGTTCGAACCAGTCAAGTGGTAGTGTAGCCCGGCTGCGGAGCTCGTGCTGTATTGATCCGTCTTCGACTAATGCTTTCAGCATTATGTTGAAGTCCTCGATGATATCAATGTACTTCTCGACATCTCCTTCGTTCTTTGCCCGAAGGAGACCCTTGGAGTAGACGGTCTCGTACGGGCCGGTGACGATCTCATGGCGACCCGGCTTGATCGTTCGTTTCACGCGTTCCGGTAGATAGTGATGACATATGATCCTGATCGTCTCCTCGATGTCGTCCATCGGCTTATACTCATCGTCGGACTGTCGCTTCAGAACCTTGAGCTCAAAATACTCTTTCCCACATGCACTTGGGTATTGCAGTCCAACCTTTGCAGCAACGCTATCTTCCACAATCATGGCAGGCTTGTACAGCAGTTTGCTAGCCGTCAAAGTCCTGCTATGAATGAGCTTGGCCGTCTCTGCAGCACCATTTGCGACCAAGTTCCGTCGCGACGTGACGTGTGTGTCGGCGGAACTAATGCTGCTCTTGGCGCGCTTTCTCGTCGACGCATCCGAGTCACTGTCACTATCGCTCGCGCTGGAGCTGCCATCATCGTCGCTGAACGCTGGCTGTGGCGTCTCACTCTTTCGCTTCACTCCGCGCGATCCAGGAGCCAGTCGATCTCTAGCATTCCCGGGCACCGGCTTTCTCGAGGCTATGGCCGTCTTTGACGGTCTCGAGGTCAAGGCTGGCTGCCTCGATACAGTAGTGGTCGAGAGCTGAAATCGGTTCGAGGGAGGCCGCGCAATGGGACCCGAGGGTCTCGACGGTATTGTGGGTCGCCCGGTGATGCCAAGTGGTCGCCTGTTAGATTGAGGCTTCGCACTCGCTTCTGTCGGTCTGGATCGCCCAGTGCCTCCCTGTGTCGGGGTCTTGCTCTTTAACGATGCATTCATGTTGACCGCAATAGCGATGCCTGCAATGGTATGATGACCGTAGTAATGAAACCAGGCTGATGGGAGAAGGAAAGATGATAAGAACGCTGAGGATGCTTATCACGAATGAAATGCCAAAGGTCCAAAAGTTGATGCAAGAAAACACCTCGAGAAGCCTGGTGGCACGAGGAAGTCAAGGGCCGCAAACAGATGCATAGAAGGGGCTAGCGCGCCCCAAGCGGCTCCGCGGCGCCTTCCGCCCCACGCGCCTGTAGACTTCTTCCACGCGTGAGATCCGACAATGTTCTCTGTGTGCAACTGAGTCCTGGGGAATGAAACCTTCGAGACTGCCACGCGCTATATGGGGCGCAATCGCTCGAGGGTCCTTGAGACTGACCCGAATTCAAGTCAAGTATCTAGTACATCATGGAGAGCACGATACCCGACAACGCTACGTGACGTCAAAGATGAAGCGATTGAGTGACCTCTAGCAATTCGCCGTCGCTCGAAACATGGCATTGTCAGGTAATGTATCTCATCTAAGGTATCTCTGAACTCTATATGTATCCTCCCATTTTCGTCGAGTAGGTCACAATCCAGCCTCGTAATCCGTCCGTCACAATTCCCTTGCCTTGTGTGAGTCGCCACCATGCCAGACAATCCCTCGGTCCCAGGCCCGGAAACAAACCTCAAGAACACCGTCTTGACCACAGCTGCTGGTCTGACCCAACCTTTGGCTCCTCTGAGGAACATCTGCGCCCACCTTAACGCCTTCCACACTTTCGCCGACCGCCCCGGCCAAGCAGTAGAAACAGACCACTACTGCGCCCACGTCTCCAACTCCGTTCGACAGTGCTTGCTTTACGACTCCGCGGGACCCAACGCCCGCCTCATAGGGATTGAGTACATGATCACGCCCGATCTCTACGCCGGTCTCGAACCCGACGAGCGGAAACTCTGGCATAGTCACGTCTTCGAGGTGAGATCCGGCATGCTGGTCATGCCTAAACCTGCTACCATGCCAGAGATGGCGTGGGAGATTGCAGAGAAGAAGGAAATGGAGGAAGTTATCGGGCTGTACGGGAAAGTCTTCCACCTCTGGGACACCCGCGACGCTTTGCCACTAGGCCTGCCGAGACTGATGACGAGTTTCACTGAGGCGAGTCAGGTGGACGAGAGCGTGTGGCGCGAGAGGGACGAGAGGATGGGAATTGATCGGGGAAGGAAGGTGGAGGGGAGAAAGGGGGTTGAGGAGCCAAGTGTGCATGCTGATGCTGATGCGGCTTGGAAGGGGAAGTGAGAAGGCTCCGTCTCTACCATTGCACGATACCGGGATGTGCTGCTAACAGCATTGCTGCGGTTGTCGAACACTACCTCATGTCCAAGGAGAAAGGACTCTAGAGAGTCAATTTGGGTGACAGCCTGCAGCTTGTCTCTCTGCATTGGCGATGTGTACTGTGGAATCATTTTAGGACGTAGGCGTCAAGAAGCATACTACAGCTGAAACTTCGGGTAGACAATGGAGCGAGAGGAAAGTAAAGTAACCGGAAAACATATAATTATTACGCTACTCGCACTTTTCTGTCCGCAAACCCTAACACTATCAATCCCATCGCTACTGTGGTATCATGCAACGTCAAAGAGATGAACCCACTAGCAGCCATCCACTCATATGCTCGATGCTCAGTAACGATCATCCAATACACACTTCTCATACCGTATTCTCGCACTCGAAAAACAGCTTTGCAGGGGTATCATTCCGTAAGCCAATCCAACGACCTCGTGGCGATGTCAAGTTACTGGGTCAGCTTGACAGCCGTTGCGCACTGAGCACTTAGGCGTCGCCGCGGAGCACGGGGTTGTTCTGGCCGAGGAAGGTGCCGCTGGTGCCGGTACCGGTGGTTCCGCTGCCGGTTAGACCGGAAGTGCCAGTGGTGCCAGAGGGAAGGGCGCCGGTGTTGGACGACAGACCGCTGGCGAGGTTCGAGTTGCCGGAGCTGAAGGCACCGTCGACCTGGTTGGCAAAGCCGCTGTTGGAGGTGCCGGTTGGGCCGTTGTGCGAGGGGAGGCTGGAGGTCTGACCGCCGGTAAGACCGGAGCCAACGCCACCAGTGAGTCCGGAGCCTTGACCACCAGTGAGACCTGAGCCTTGACCGCCGGTGAGACCGGAGCCGTGGCCGCCAGTGAGGCCGGAGCCACCAGCAAGCCCGGCACCAGCAAGACCAGCGCCGCCAGCACCACCAGCAAGACCGGAGCCGATACCACCGTTGGTGCCGTCGAGGTTGCTTGGGCCACGGGTGCCGCTGCTGGTACCGCCAGTGCGGCGCGAGAGCTCGGAAACCTTGGGAAGGTTGCTGGACTCGCTCGCACTGCCAATGCTGAACACAGGCGACTCCCACTTGTCGCCCTTGGCGGCGAGCTCCTTGTACTCGGTCGCCTTGGTGGAGATGCCACCTGGCAGCGCGATGTTCTTGAAGATGGAGTCGTGCTGGGTGACGGCCATGTTTACCTTCTTGTCCCCAGCGACCTCCTCGGCCTTCTGCTTCTTGTCCAAGAATTGCTTCTGGAGCGCGTTGAAGTAGCGCTGGTACATGTTCTGGATGTGCTCTGGGTCTGGGTTCTCCATAGCCTCTTGCTGCGCGCGGTCGGCCTCGATCTTGGCCTTGTACATAATGGCATCGAGCTGCTGCACGTTGTCCTTGATCTGCTTCTCGATGACCTTCTGGAGGACGGGCTTCATGACCTTAAGGAGCAGCGGCTTGAACAAGTTGAAAAGCAGCTTGTGGTTAGACTGCTTCAACTTGAGCTGGAGGTTCTTGACGTCAACTTCGACGTTGTTGATCTTGAAGAAATGAGCACGGTCGCTCTTGTCCGCAGTCTCCATGGCCACCTTGAAGCTCAAGCCGGAACCGCCAAGGAAGACGTCCATGACACCCTTATCGGTGATGCCTGGGAAGCCTTCCTTCTTCTTGACATAGTAGGACACATCGCGGAGATCGCACTGCACGCCGGATACGGACAGCATGACCTTATTCTTGTTCTTGCTCGCGATGGACTTGCGTCCCCAGCGCCAGTAGTTGTCGCTGCCGAACTCGAGCACGTTGGGTGTAAGGTTGTCACCCTCGATGACGAGGTTCTCGACAATCGCATCGATCATGTGGTCGGAGTACTCAATACGAGGAATGGGCACGTAGCGGATGTTCTCGAAGATCATCGGGAGGATGACCTCGGTCAAGTCCTTGACCAAATGAGGCTTGAAGGTCGACTTGCCATTCTCATCATTGCCGAGATCCAGGAAGAGCTTCTGCATGGCATCGCCAAACGCGCGATTCTGCGGGTCCTTGTCGAATTGGTCGCCGACGTACTTGAACTCGTCGACAATGCGGTCGGTGTGGTTCTTGTAGCGATCGCGGAGGAGATAGTGGCCGTGATCGTACAACTTGTTCCAGTCCTCGTTGGAAGAGTCCTGGAGGATATAGCCCTGCTCCTTGAGGCAGCGGCGGATGTACCTGTTCATGCTGCGGAACCAGTCCTTCAGCTCTGGATCCTTGTCAGCATCGCGGTAGATCTGGTTGATCGAATCGGTGATGTCGTCGAATGAGGTAGAGTTGGCGAAACGCTCAAGAAGAGTCTTGAGATCTGTCAGCATTGTTCGCTGATTTGAGATGAAGCCTACATTAACACACCTTGAGGTCAGCTTCAGCCAAATGCACTTCGTCTTGGTTCCGGGCACCTTTTGCAGAACTTGATCCTTGTTGGGCAAGGTTCTGGGTGTGTCCAGAGTACTCCTCAGCGAGTCTGAGGAGGGTGTCGATGGCTTGCGAGTCTAGCACGATGTCAGCAGAATATCTTGCAGGTATGGGTGCGCAATATCTTACAGTCCTGGTGGCCCTGAATCTCGACGACCATCTTCTTCAAGCGGTACACGACCTGCTCGCGGCGCTCCTGAGGCAGCTTGTCCTTGAAGTACGCGTTGGTGCGCTCGCGGTATTGACGTGCCTTCTCCTTCTGGTCCTCGGGGATGTTCTGGCTGGCAGTGTCCTTGAGGTTCTGTGCAGCGACCTTGGCACCAGCTTGAGGGTTGGTGGAAGATGTGCCCTGTTGCTGGTCTTGCGCGGCGCGGTCTGCAGCAGCTGTGGGGTCTCTCGAACCATCTGGGTTTGTGGCTTGAGCCGCATCCCCAGCAGCCTTGTCAAGGTCCTTCCGGCCGATGGGCACCTTGGACTGGATCTGTCCGCGGATGTTCTCCCTCGAGAGATCGGGTGCCTCGTGCCACACGTTGTCCTCTGCGGGCTTGTCAAGTTGAGACAATGCGTCCTCTGATGGGTTGACCTTGTTGGCCGTCTTCTGTGCGGCATCTCCAGCAATGTCACGAAGCAGGACAGACGCGTCGCTGACTATTGCGTTATTAGTATAGGTCGGGAGGATGGGCATTGACAAGAGACTTACGAAGCTTGCGGAACTGGCCGTTCGTGATCAAGAGTGTGCCGAGAGTGCGAAGACCCTCGAGTGCCTCATTGCCGTGCTGCTTTGCGGTGTCCTTATCGATGGGAGCAGCGATACCGTGCGCATCAGCCTTGCCAATCTGCTGCGTTTGCCAGATGAAGTCCTGAAGCAGGTTGCCCTGGTTCTTCGAGAGCATGAGGAGCTTTGCTTGCTCAATGACGTTGCGGAGGTCGTGGACCAGGGTCTGGCCATCGGCAGAGAGCTTCTTATTCGGCTGCGAGAGACCTTGCCAATGCAGCGCAGTGTTCATTGCCACATCGATTTGCTTGTTCTGCGCGGTTGTCAGTGCTGATCTAGTCTGAATGCGTGAGCTTGATCGAACTTACTGATGGGACTTTGCCATTGGCGAATGCTGTGAGTATTCATGTCAGCAAGCCCTTCACCTTCACGCGTGGAAAACGCGCATTTCACAGGTATTGCTCAGTCGACAAGAACTTACCGGAGTAGATGCCATACAGCTGCAGCTTCGCGTTGATATCTTTCTCCTTGTTCGCCGCGTTCACCGGCACATTCACCGCCTTGGAAGCCATGATGTCTGATGGTCTGCGGGAGGTTGAGGGATATTACTGAGTATTAAGGGGTATCGTATCGCTGCTGCTAAAGTGAAGCGCAGTAAAAAGGGTATCTCTGATGAAAGTGGGTATGTGAGGTGGAGAGGAGGATGAGGGAACTGGACGAGGTGATGTGATGAAAGGTTGGCGCACGCGGAAGAGAAAGCTGGACTGGCCTTGCCTCCTGCCAATTCCCCACGGCAACGCGACGCATTGACGGCAACGCCTACGTCACTATGAGACCAGACTTCCACCAACTCGAACTTTTCGCGTGCAGTGACCTCGGACTGTGTGTTCTCAGTCTGGCTACCAGCACTCTCGCGTTCAGCTATGCGTTTAATATCTCCATGGAATGACTGTTGTTTGCGCTCTTGACCTGATCACGACCATCGAATCTTCACCACCTGCGCAACGTCCACGAGTGCTCCCAGGCTGACGGGAAATCCTCGCCAGATCGCTGCCAGGATATGCGCGCTGCAGAATCACCAGCCACACGTCATCGCTGCAAATCGCTGATCTCAATCAATTTTGACGCTTGGGAGCGCCAACGTCTCGACACCAAGTTTGCTCCCTCCAACGGCTCGTCACCGACACGTAACACAAATCACCAAACTCCTGTCCAATGCTTAGAGCAAAGTCTCGAACTACGCGACAGTATCACGACAGTATGGTGGACTAGGTCTCGGCCTCCACACGCAATTCGAAACTCAATCCGCGACTGTGCTCCAGACCTTTGTTCCCGCGACTCGTGGCTGTCACGGGGTATTTTAGATTGTGGCTTGCTAGCTGCTCGCGCTACTGACTAGTGCGGACTAGTGCAGATCGAGCGTGAACCTCACTCCTTATTTTGGGAATAGACATCGTGCCGTGTCGACGACGACACGTGGAAACGCCAACGCCGACTGGTCCGAGTAAGCGCGCGCGTGCTGTCGGAGAGAGAGCCAGCAGTACCACCAAAGCGTGGCCACAGATGAGGTGTCGATTCCGTACGTGTTGAAGGGTACATGCACCAAGTCGGGGCGCTCTCCGACTTCGATTTGGTGTCGATACCTCCTCCTCTCTAGATGTTCGAGGGGTTATTTGTGCGACTATCAGTGCCCTTGCAACAGCACTACTCTATCGTGCACCATTAATCGAAGAGACTCTCTATTGGCGTCAGTTTCCGGATGTCGTGCTTCTCATGGACACGACACTCTAGCGATTCGCTATTGCAGGTGGGTTCTTCATGGTAGCACAATAGCATTCATCGGACCTTTGAAGGAGGGATGGGGCGTCCACAGAGATCGTGCAGAGAGATTATAAAGCTGCCCTCGCAGCCGACAGTCAGGCAAATACGGGTAAGGACTCGTAAGCACTGTTCTCGTTCAGTCATCACGCTATCTGTACTCATCAATACTTCCTCACCACCCTCCCACCCACAGGAAATCGACTATACCCTCCATCTACCCCTCCCTCCCCCACTCCAGTCTTACTTCCCGGAAACCCATCCGCCCTCGCCTGCATCTTCACCCGTTCCATCAAGTGTGCACTCGGCAGGAAAGGTTGCTGCAGCTGCTTCACCAATTGCACCCTATCATCGTCGTCATAGGCATGCAAAGCATAGTGCTCTCTTATGAGTCGCTGCGAGTCGGGAAGCGAAGCGCAGTAGACTTTGTGCGTGCAGCCTGCGAGGGCGCAGTTCCAAGTGTCGTGTTGCAGAGGGTCAGGGATGTGGTCCAACGACGTAGGGTCGGGCGCACCGCTGGCGGCGTCCGAGGGCGAGGATGGGATGTCAATGCCTTCATCTTCATCTTGGGCGTTGGGTTGTGGTCGACTTTGCTGGGTGGTCCGTTGCTTTGTGGGTGCTGGTGAGATTGCGAGCTCGTCTTCTTCGTCCTCGTCGTTGATCAGAGGCGCTTTGACGCCTTTGGTTGTGCCTTTAGCAGCCTTCGTCGGCTTAGGCCTCAAGACTGACCTTCCCTTCATCGCGCGTCGGGCACTCCGCTCACCATCGTCTTCCGGCGTCCTAGGCTCACTCTCCGAACTCCCAGCTCTTCTCCTGCGTGCTGGCGATGGTCTCAAGGGCTTTGCATCTGTCATCTGCGACGTCCTGTCAGGCTTCCGTGATCTGCCCACTGCCTTGCCCGAGCTCATCTCACTCGTCTCTGGCTCCACCTGCCCTCTTTTCCGCTTCAGTCCACTGCTTCCAGAGGAACTCATAGACGCTTGCCGGACACTTTGTGACTGCCTCTTGGACAACCCCACGCCCGTCAACCTCGCCTTGACAACGTCATGCTCCTCCAGAAACATCTCCTTGAGGTGCACATACAACGGAATCCTCTTCCAATTGATCCCCTCCTTCCCCGCAATCATACTCGCAAGCAAAAAGTCCTTATGCTTATACACTCTCTGCCTCGCCTTCTCCACACCCACCCCCTTCTGCCCATCAGCATACGCTTGGAATAATTCCGCAGCCGTATAACCCGGCAGACTCGCGGCGTTCTTCCTCCCGCTCGCCGGCCGTCGTTCCCGATACGCGTCAGCGATCCAGTAGAACAACGTCACAGCCTCCGTGATCTCCTCCCACATAGCCTTATAAGCCCGCGACGGACTCAGCGTGAACCATCCCGCTTGCCCAGCTGCCCAGAACAAGACTCTACCCTCTTTTGCTTGGCCATAAGCGTACATGCGCACCTCTGCGATCTCGATCAAGGGCGCGCGCTTGGATGTGCTTTTGAGGAGGAGCTTGGTCTGGTTCTTTGCTACGGGTTCGAGGTAGCCTGTTAAAGAGAGGGAATTGTGCGCGCTGGCTTCGAGGAGGTTGGCCGGGGTTGAGGGATCGGAGGAGTGGTAGACCCGGACATCTTTCAGCTCGAATTCGGGCCAGTCGTCGGAGTTCTCCAGAGATTCCAGGCGGGTTTTCAGGATTGAGGACTCCGGAAGGGGTTTGGTGGTCATTGTGAAGGGGAGGGAGGGGTGTCGTGACGCATGGAGATTGGAGCCAGTGAGGCGACCGAGGTTGACGAAGCGAGGAGGGGCTAGAAGTGCATTGTGCGGAAGTGTGAGAGATAGCTACCAAGCTGCGCGTGAAGTGAACCAGAAGCGCGTCTGAGAGCTCAGAGTTTGCTTAGTCATGCATGAGCTTCCTCAAATTGCTTGCATGTGAATGACCGTGATGGCACATCAACACTAGCTATCGTCATTCGACAGTTGCCAAACGTCCCACAGCAGAGATTCCTTTAGGGGCATCGCATATACTCTGCTGCGCGATCCCTCGATGCCAGTCCGCGACACGATCTGGAAGTCTCTCGCCGACATCTCCAAGACCGCCTCGACCATGACCTCCACCAAGATCCCAGAAGGCTGCTTCGGTACCGTAGGGTTCTAGTCCCTGCCACCAAAGCATCATTCAACTGACAACCCCAGCTATCAACAAACCCTGCGGCATTACCTCCGCCCAAGTAATCCGCGACGTCCAAACGCACTTCAACCCCTCGAAACTCTTCAAACCATGGGTCGACGCCGAGCGACAACGCCAAATGGTCGAGTCGCACAATCAGCGCAAGAAGCGGTCCAAGAAATTCGTCAAGCCCGTTCAGATCAAGATGGGCCATGGAGGGACACTTGATCCCCTGGCGACGGGGGTGTTGATTCTAGGTGTAGGCTCAGGCACGAAGAGTCTCGGCAATTTTCTGGCGTGCACGAAGAGCTATGAGGCTGTGCTGTTGTTTGGGCGGGCGACGGACTCGTACGATACGGAGGGGAAGGTTGTCGCCAAGAAGGGGTTTGAGCATGTCACGAGGGAGAGTGTGGAGGAGGCTATGGGGAAGTTTAGGGGCAAGATCATGCAGCGGCCGCCTATATTCAGCGCGATTCGGATCCAGGGGAAGAGGTTGTACGAGTATGCGAGAGAGGGGAAGGAGGTGCCTGTGGAGATTGAGGAGCGGCCTGTGGAAGTTGAGAAGCTGGAGATGGTGGAGTGGATGGAGGGTGGGACGCATGAGTATCATTGGCCGGAGGCGGAGGCTGGGAGGGAAGAGAAGGTGTTCGCGGATAAGATCTTGCACTTTGGGACAGAGATCACGCCGGAGCCTGAAGTGACTGCTGCGGGCGTGGTGGAAACTGGCGAGAAGCGGAAACGCGAGGTCGTCGACGACGACGAAGGGTTCGACGAGGACGCTGCACAATCGCCCAAGCGGCCCAAGTCCAGTCCAGCAACCGAAGCACCACCCCAGTCATCACCAGCCACAGCCCCACAGCCGCCATGCGCCGCCCCCGCATGCCGTATCCGCATGACAGTAACCTCCGGCTTCTATGTGCGCAGCCTCTGCCACGATCTAGGGCTCGCCGTAGGCTCCCTTGGCATCATGGCGTCTCTCATCCGCTCGCGGCAAGGAGACTTCGAGCTGGGGAAGAATGTATTCGAGTACTCCGAGCTAGCCAAGGGCGAGACGTTCTGGGGTCCGCAGGTGGAGGGAATGCTGGAGGAGTGGACGACGGAGTTAGCGGAGGCGGTGGCGCAGGCTGCGCCGATGGCTGGGAAGGTGGCGAAGGGAGAGAAGGGGCCGAGTGGCGGGAGGTATGCCGATGGTGATGCGGTGAAGGTGAAGGAGAGGCAGGTGGAGGCGGAAGATCGGGAGAGAAGACGGAATTCGAGCTCGGTTGATGCTTGAGTAATGCATAGCGTTCGTCCTGGCCAGCTCGTGCTGGAATGTAAGATATAAGGAGGCGTAGATACCCACAGACCAAAGCCTGCCCATAAACGCCACTTCATGCAAGCAGCCAATTGAGATTCAACGCCTGGCTCGATTGATGCGCCTCCACCATGCTTGCAGAATAAAACCTACTCCTCGCCATCAGAAGCCGCCTGTGCACTCCCAGCTTGTATCGTCGCCTCGAGATTATCGAGTCGCCGCGACATCTCGTCCACTAAACTACGTTAGACCCCCATTAGTCCACGTATAGTCGGGATAGACTCACTTTTGCTGATCAGCTCGCTCGACAGTGCACTGAACTTTGAGCCAAGCTGGTTCAGCAGATCATCTACGACGGAAACGAGCTCGGAGGCATCTGTTTCTGTAGACTAACAGGGTGTTAATAAGGTTCGGTGGAGGATGGGAAATTGGTAGGTTTACTGGTTGGTTGAGATTCAGCTTATTTACTTGCGCGGAGAGAGTCGCGTCGGAAGACATGGCTGCGAGCGTTGGGCGCTGTACACGCTACGCTACATGTGACCTCCTCGCCGTCGTTGCAGACAATAATGCATGGGGTTCAGGGAAGAAGGAGGCTCGGCGGGATGTGGAGGCGCGATCTTTCAATGACTCGCGTGCTGCCGGATTCCGTACCCTAGCTTTGGACTTTTTCGACTTCGAATGTCTGAAGTAGCTCAGTATCTGTGAACATATCTCACCTTTTTATCCCCGACACAAACCACAATAATGGCCAAGAAAGAGAAGAGTCTGAAGGCTGCGCTGGAGCGACATCAGGGAGTTGATCATAAGCTTGAGCGTCAGAAAAAGTTCCAGAAGGATGCCGAGAAGCGGAAGAAGAAGCAGCTGGAAGTGCATACAAGTGAGAACGGCAATGGAGTAACGTCAAATGGCGATGCGGCACCTGCTGTGCAAGCGCCATCCAAAGGCAAGGCTCTGCGTGCTGAAAAGCCAGCTGCAGATGCTGCAGAGGAGGACGAGGAAGCAGACGGCTGGGTATCCGACAACGACGATGACGAGGACCTGGAAGCTGCCGACGAGCGCATATTCGGCGCTGCCGTCGGCGAGCTGAGCGATGAATCCGAGTCAGACTCCGGCGACGAAGCCGACGAGCTTCCGAACGGCGTCCCTCTCGACGACGACGATGAGGACGACGAAGCAGAAGAAGACGAAAACGACATTCCCCTCTCGGATATCGAGTCCATAGCCTCCGAAGATAAAGGCGACGTGATTCCCCACCAGCGCCTCACGATAAATAACACAGCCGCTCTTACACGAGCTCTGAAATCCTTCGCCCTGCCCTCTTCGCTCCCCTTCTCAGAGCTCCAATCTGTCACGTCCGCCACACCTCTAGAGATTCCAGACGCTGAAGACGACCTCAATCGCGAACTAGCCTTCTACGCTCAATCCCTGCACGCTGTCAAAGAGGCACGGGTCAAGTTGAAGAAGGAAGGCGTCGCTTTCACGCGGCCAACAGACTACTTCGCCGAGATGGTGAAGTCCGAGGAGCTGATGGGTAAGGTGAAAGCGAAGCTCGTGGACGAGGCTGCGCGGAAGAAGGCTAGCGGTGACGCAAGACGGCAACGGGACTTGAAGAAATTCGGCAAGCAGGTGCAAGTCGCGAAGCTGCAGGAGCGCGCTGCGAGCAAACGGGATACGATGGAGAAGATCGGCCTACTGAAACGGAAACGTCAAGGCGCCGAGCTCGGCAGCGCGAAGGAGGATGATATGTTTGACGTGGCTCTGGAAGACGCTGCTACGACCGCAAAGAAAGACAAGGAGGATCGGAGAGCAAGTGGGGGGCGTGGGGATCGGGAAGGGCCGAGGAAGAGGGCAAAGAAGGACGAGAAGTTTGGGTTTGGAGGGAAGAAGCGGTTTGCTAAGAGTAATGATGCGAGGAGTTCGGGGGATGTGAGTGGGTTTTCGGCGAAGCGGATGAAGGGGAAACCTGGCGGGAAACCGGCTGGGAAGGCGAGGCCGGGGAAGGCGAGACGGGCGAAGATGTAAGATGGGTGTTGAGGAAAGGGTATGCATTGGGCTGGCGCACTACTGGAGGACGTTGTGTGAGTACACCCAGATACCACTATTCTGTTGCTTCCTTTCATCCTTTCGTTCGCACGTTCGTTCCTCCAAATGCCTGAGCAGTCACCCGTGCTCCTATCAGCTTGGCCACAACAGTGAAATCTGTTGTCCCTGCGAGAGGCTCGATGCATGGGAAGACAGTAACAGCCAGCCCTCATATACCCCTCGCTCACGGTGTACGCACGGGGCACTCCAGTGAGTGTGTCTGTGCAAGCGCGGATGCGCTACAGATCTGCGAAGAAGAGATGTTGCGCGCTCCATAGCTGCGGGAAGCCTATCTTCGTCGTCCTCGAGGGACGTTAAAAACATTTCGCCTATCCAGGAGATGCGTAATCAGATGTCTTCAAGGCACTTGGTGACTGATTTGAAACAATCCGCAAGCTCCCAAGTGCTGATTGAAGCTAGGGACTCTACGAACGCGCCCATGGTCCGGCCGCTCAGTATAGCTCTCCCTTCCTCGCGACTAAAGCGCTCGCTGATTTCGACCGAAGTAGCGAATCCTTCATGCGTAACGTACGTCTGTTGCCAGCTTCCTGGTGGTACCAAGTTACCGCTGGCGAGGGATTTGAGTAGCTCTCGAAGACCGTTGCGATCGAGGCTCTGGACTGTGCCTGACCACGGGTAGAGTAGGACTAGGACGTGACAGTCTTACGGAGTAGGATGCCGGCCGATTTCGGGACAATAATTGCAGCCGAGCCTATTGAAGCACTTGAGATATTGCGCGCAGTCTTCGAGCAGAGGATTTAGAAATGGGTCCTCGTTGTCTGGGAGTAGGAACATCTTCTTTTGCAAACTTATGGAGCCCGCGATCGTGCCTGCGAACTGCTTGCTGACACGCCGCAGTACAAAAAGCTGCCGCATGTAGACGGCTTCGCACTCCAGTATCGCCTCAAGGAGCTCGGTAGTGGCGGAGACTTCTTTTGCAGCGGTGCGCTGCACGACATGAGTAGGCTTTGATTGCCCGGGCGCATTGGCGATTTGGCCACAGGAAGTTGGTGCCTCGTTGTTTTCCTTTGCCTGTACGCCCGAAACCTGGCGAGCGGCGGACAACGCCTCAGCCCTCGCTGATGCCAATTCCTGGGCTGCCCATTTCGCCAAGTCGTCTGCTTTCTTCGCCATCTTCTCTACCTCTTCGAGCACAGCGGCAGCGGCCTCCGCGCGTTCTTGTTTGGCTGAGCTCATAATGATGACCCGCAGAGGACACGGACTTGCGCAGTCTATAACTATCAATGTTATCGGCTTTCAAAGATTCGAGGAACGACGCTGCGCGCTTACTAAGGAGTCGTCGCCGTAGGTGGCGTGCCGTGTGTGTGTTCACGATACTGGAGATGAGTGTTCATGTGTCTGGCAGAGTCACTCTGGACCGCGATGTGACTTCACGGGTTGAGCGTTAGACAATATGGAAAGCACGACTGACTCCACCCACCGTGCAAATATTGATTTGCTTGTGTTACCTAAGCCCTTCTGTCCTTTCACATCCTCAACTTTGCCATTACACTACTATGCTGCTCTGCGAGACTCTTGCTGATGTCTTAAGAGAGCATTTGACAACGATGCTGCGAAGAGGATGACCGCGGCGTCGAGCCTAGGAGCATTAGTGGCGTTCTTACCCATTCTTCATCCACCTTCTTAGACTCATGAAGGGCTCCTAGCTTCAGCTCAGCATTGGAGCTATTGCTGCCACTCTTTCAACACCGCCCGGCCCCTCGCACCGGCACTTCCTCATAGCAGACTTCATTTCCCTGCTGCTTAGATATACGAGACAAGTCGTGCCGGATCCTTGCTCATCCCGTCCTTGAACAGACTAGAAGCCTGCACAAAGAAGCGTTCCAGCTCCCGCGTGCTTACGACCGCCAAAGATCTCACGAGCTCGCCGAGCGTAACACCCGAAGCCCTGTAGAGTCCCCTTTCCTCCAGAAGACTGTGATCAACGGACATGTTCAGCTTCGCCGCGTTCTCGTAGATGAGCATGTTCTGCCACGATCCCGGCTCGACCGCATCCCCAGCAGCGAACTCCATGAGCCGCGCCCGCTGAGAGATCCTGTTCTCCGCAGTGTCATCGTACCCTACCATCATCTGGATACTAGCGGTGGGTCCTTCTTCTCCGAAGTAAAATGATTTATCGTCGAGGCACGCAGTCTCGAAACAAGTGAAACATTGTTCTTTGTCGCCGAGCAGTGGGTTGAGGAAAGGGAGGAGCGTTCCGTCAGTGAAGTCAGGATCGGTGGCCGGTGAGGGCCACAGCTTCTTACGAAGAGCAATGGAACCCGTTATAGTGTTCTTGAAGCGTCTGTTGGTACGTTGGAGGACGAAAAGCTGGCAAATCGAAATGGCTTCATCAGCCAGGATTGCCTCTGTGAGCTTGGTGATAGCGAATATTCTCTGGGATGCTGTGGACGTATTCTCGAGGGATGTGATCGTTGTGCTTGTTGCCAAATGTCGATCCACGGTGGCTGCTTTCTGCGTCTGTTCTGACATAGAATCTCCCGCAGCTTGCCTCACCACCTCCTCCGCCACATCTGCTGTCCACCGAGCTTGCTCTGCGGCGATCGCAGCTAAAGCTTGAGCATGTCTCGCCATTGAGGCTGATGCCAATATGAGATCGTCGTTCGTGCCCTTCATCGTGTATCCGCCGGCCAGCTTTATGATGGAGGCGTTCTAGAACTGCGTTAGCAGACGGTTGAAGGGTCGTCCAATGAGTTCATGGCAATACTTGTCACTTACAGATCAGATTCACAACGGTGGCGGGTAAGTGAAAGGCAGTGAAGCTCGGCGTGACGTACGAGTCAAAGTGAAGTAGGTGTAATGTCGCAGTTAGTCCGAAAGCTAATACAACGCCGTGGCACAGAGTGAAGACGGCAGGAACGTTCGGACTGGCCGTTGTGCGACCTTCATATTTGTGTCTATTCCATCGTCGGTATCGCCATGGTAGAGTCTCACTGCGTAGCAACAATCGATCGAGCCATGGTTTTGCGCTCCAAACACATCCACGTACATGTCTTCAATCCGCCCAATAACCGAACTTCGCCGCTGCGGCTCTAGCGTACGTCTTCGCAATCATCATGCGGTGAGCCGATATGTGATGTACCAGCTCGCCCATGGTGCTGTTTGGAGGAAGGAAGAAGGCTTCCTGATTAGGACAGCGATCGCTGGGATGCCAGTGCAGGCCGACTATGATGCGTGCAGGCAAGGAAAAGTTCAGAACCCACATCGCCTCCCAAGATGACACCTTCTTTGGTTCAAGACTGGCAATTCCACCATCCACCTCAAGTCCTGCGCGATCGATGAAGCTCTGAATGCTCTTCCAGTCCCAGGAATAGTCATAGGATGCAGAGCCGCACTGAATGACGCACATGTTGTTACCCACACGCAGGTTTGAGAACTCGAAGATCCTCAGGGGATCGGGAGTCAGGGTTGGGTCGCTTAGAAGAGGATTCATCATGGCATATTCCTTGATGTCGGTGCCAGGGGCGATGCGAGGCTTTGCGAGGAACATACGCTCCTGGAAGATGGCTGAAGCACTGATGGTGCGCTTGAAGAGCTTGTTGACTGTGGTGAGCACGAAGAGTCTCAAGTGGTCATCCTCGTAGAGTAGTATGTTTTCGAGCAGCTCTGGCGTCCCGAAGACTTCGCTCGCAGAACGACAGGACTTTTCGTATATCTCATACGGTGTTAGTGACGCCGTAGCTACACTGTGATCGACATCGCTTGTCGGGTGTCCGAGAGACTGTACGTCGGTTGTGGCGGACTGGTTGAAACTCCCAACAGGTGTAGCGATAGCCATTGCAGCGGCTGCAGCGGCCATCTGGGCAACAGCGGCCGCCATCCGAGCAGCAGCATCTGCCATTGCTGAGGCCGGCGCTGCAGTCGGTAAGGCCGTGTTACAATCCTTTTCGACGGGCGCTGACATGATGGGAGCAGATCGCCGCTCACTTGGCGATGACCGGCTTAGTCGACTTTGTGGTCTGTTTTGACAGGTCAGCGCGAGGCGAAGGGAGCAGAGTACAAGGAGCTGGTAAACTCACAGGCGTTGCGTAAAGCTTACACGCCTCTCTTCACCATGAGACTGTATGTGGGGCATGTGTAGTATCTGATGAATCAGCAGTGTGAAGGAAAGGGGGTCAGCTAAGATGCTCAATGTGTGTGTCTACGTGGCTGGCAGGCACGACCGAGGAGTCAAGTGACTTCTGCTTCCATCCTCGAAACCCAATGACACCCGGACCCTTCCACTTATCCCTTCACTCGGTCTTGCAGTCTCATTCCGTTCCCCTCAGACCCTCTGCTGCTGTGCCTTGCCACGCTCATGCAGCTTGCAAATCAGATCGTACGGAATCGTGCTGTCTGCAGGGAGCACAACGTTCCTCTGCTTGCGCCAGTCATCGATGTAGATGTGCACTGGCATAGACCGAGCACTGATTTTGGTCTTCTCCCAACCCGGCACACTACGACCTCTGGCACGTGTAACCTTGAGATAGTACTCGACGTCCTGCCAGCCGCCAAAGTGAGTGGTGTGCTCGAGATCATCCATGTCGTGCGCGGTGACCTTGGCATGGGACAGATGAGCGTCCGTGTCCATGACACTGAGGTCCATTCGGTGACCACACGCCAACAACTTCACAAGCGCGAATTCCTTCAGCAGTGGGTTGAAGACGTCGACCGCGAAATCCTCATAATTGTCCTTGTCGACGTCCGAAAGGAGGAACATTCTCCTCTTGAGCTGGACCGATGACTCGATGGTCTTCTTAAAGAAGCGATTGACACGCTTGAGCTGGAAGAGTTCCTGCATCGTGAGGCCTTTGGTGATGATCGATTCAGTAAGCTCCGTGACACCGAGCACTTTCAGAGCAGGCTCGCATGCTTTCAAGTAACGCTCGTAAGCTGTCACGATCTTCGTAGCCCTGTGTTGGGTGCTGTTGACCGATGATGAGGGCCTTGCAGGGGGGCGGGCCTGCAAGGACTTCGCAGCAGCTTGTGCCAGATTGGCAGCAGAGGATGCAAGGAGAAGGGTAGCGGCATCGGGCTGGACTGCATCGCGTTGCATAGCCACAGCGTGGGCGGAGAGTGCTCCGGCGGTTACTACTAGAGATGCGGCAGCGGTAGCGAGGGCGGCGTTTGGAGTCTGATCGGCTCCATCATTCGTAGTCATGTTGCTTTTGTGCTCCGTTCCGGCTGTATGCTAGGTCAATTGTCTGCAGGTACGTCGATGTTGAAGTTTGGCATGAGAGTCAAGAGAGTAGTCTTCGTGATCCGAGTGGGCTGAGGTGATATGTTAGCCTCGCTTACCAGGCGTGAGTACAAGCTCTTTACCCTACGCGCTCACTCAACATACCTGGCGTCACTTGGTGCGCAAGACCTCATCATCACTCTGAGATGGCTTAGTGTGCTCACTGAGATTGCTTTGAAAGATGTTAAGAACGGCCTTATTTCTCAGTCACCTTTCCGCCTCCCCCGACTTCGACTCCTCTCCCTCACTCCTCGCCCATCACCCCTCTTCGGTGCAAGGAAGTCTTCGGGCAGGTCATTCCAGTTCGCCGTGCTACCCTGAGGCTTATGCACCTTTCGCAGCTCCTCGTCACTGCTAGTGTCATACCCGTCCGGGCTCTCTTCTGCTTGTCGACGGTCAAGAGACTGCATCTGCATTCCATTTGATGCGTACGAAGCCGGTGTGGCGCCGAAAGCAGGGTTTGAGTCCATACGAGGTGGTGGTGCCTGTGGAGGAGCGGTGAAACCTTTCCCTGGCTGCCAGCGGAGATCTCTGCCTCGGGGCGGTCCGAAGCCTGGAGCTACAGACGGCTGGTCTTGCCACTGTGTGCGCTGACTTAACCGCTCTGTCCGTTCTCGCGAAATTGCATCTCGAGCCGCGATCCATGAAGGCGAGACGTCCCACTGCCAGCCATCGCCTGTGGTGTTGCAGACTGGTAAGAACCAAAGCAATGGCACTTCGCCGAAGAGGTGCAGAAGGTTCCGCTTCCAGCCGACGTCGAAAGCGTTCGGGAGCTTCTCGCTGTCTTGCTCGTCGAGGTAGGCGTCGTACCGGTCTTGCTCGCGCTGGGCCTCCATCGAAGCGTATGATCGGCGCATGCTAGTGTGTGCGGGTGACTCGATGCCTGATCCTACCCCTGGCGAGGGCGTTGCAGAAAGCCGGAACTCACCCTCCTCTGGACGGAGCACACCAGGAAGAGCATTGGCATGGATCTCCTTGAGATGCTCCGTCAAAGTCAGCTCTTCATTGTCCCTACTCTCTCCTTCCTGATCCAGATAGCGACGTTCTGACTGATGTCTGAGCTGCTGTGACATGTTCTCCTTCAACGGACTTAGGTAGCGTGTCTTCTCCAGACTTTCGATCGTCGTCTGTCCGGTCACTGCGAGGTAGATGTGCCAGCCCGTGAAGCCAGATAGCACGATCCCGATAATGCCTCCAATCACTGCCAGCATGATCGTATTGACCACTGCGAAACCCTCGTCCATCTGGACGTTGTCGACAATCTCGGCCCAAACCCAGCCAGCGCTGACAGCGAAGCAGACCCAGCAGTAGAGGGAAGTGTAAATCAAGAAGAGCAAGAAGGGCTTGTAGTTGCGTAGTCCAGCACAAGTCGCAAGCCAAGGGCAGTGGTGGTCCATCTTGAGCACGCACTTCCCGCAGGAGGAACAGTGATGCGATCGATCCGGCTTCAGCGTTTGGCACTTCTTACAATACCTCTGCTTGCCACTCGATTTCGCCGTCACTGACGCAATACCTGCTTGCTGCTCCCCTGTCTCGGCCTCGAATGTTGGCAGTCCCTCATATCCACCTGGCTTCCGCTTTCCAGCAACATCCTCTCTCGGGTCCAGAGGTGATCCAGGGTCCGTGAACACTGCTACGCTGTAGCTGACCACCGCCAATCCGTACAATGCAATGCCCAGCACCGCCTCGAAGTATCCAAACCAAACATGTTTATGCAGTATGCTAACCTTGACCTCCACCCAGATAGCCCAGGAGGTCAAGCCGTAGACGAAGAGAAGGGGGAAGTAGGACAGTGTCTGGCAGCAGGCTCGCTCGATCCGACGAGCCCAGCTCTTTCGTCGGCGGTGGAAGGGCGGACTGCGGGATGGAGAGTCGGATGCCAAAGTGGCCATGTCGACGCGCTACGCCATGTTTGCCTAGTACATGTGACCTCGTTTCTAAGGGTTCCAGGCCTGCACCGTATGTCTGATGTCGGTGGTGGTAATACAAAATTGCAACCGGCCACAGATCCAGGTAGTCGCTGATGAAGCCGCTAAAGTCAAAACAATAGTGAATTAGGAGATGGAGAATTTGGAATCTACATGGCAGATGCAATGGACGTCCGCGTGTACTGTCGCAACCGTCCTGATCGGGCGTAGCGTTTGCCAAGAGCTTCGTGAGAGTGAATGAAGTCGGACCTTTGATGCTCTCCGGAGCACCTAAGTAGTCACCTTGAACCACCATTGCTTGTTCCTCGAACTACGATCTCACCTGCGCACTTCGCAACCATGACCTCCACAATCGGCATACCGATCAAGCTCCTCAATGAGGCCACCGTAAGTACAATGCTCCAATCACTCGCAAACTGCTTTGTGCTTACAAGAGGATCGCAGCTGACTTCAAACGCAGGGTCACCAAGTCACAGTCGAGATCACGAGCGGGCAGACGTATCGGGGGAAGTTGATTGAGGGTGCGCATGACAAATATCAAAGCAAGAGCGCACATAAACTAATAAACGAGGCAGCTGAGGACAACATGAACGTACAGCTAGAGAACATCAACGTCACACAACGCGATGGACGAGTCACGCATCTGGATCGAGTGTATATCCGCGGATCTCACGTGAGGTTATTCATTGTGCCGGATATGTTGAGGTAGGACTTTGGACGAATAAGACTTAGGGAAGGACAGGACTGACATCAACACAGGAATGCGCCTATGTTCCGGGCACGGAATACTCGAGGACGTGGTGTCGGTTTGGCGAGAGGAAGGGCGACGGTGAACCGGGCACGAGGCACAGGACGAGGTGCGCGGGGCTAGGGCAGGCACAAGCAGGATATGACGAAGTGTACCGGAGCACAGTCTGGAGCACGATGTGGGAAACGCAACACTGGATGGCGTTGACACACCGGACTGGATATGGTCGGAGGGAGACTCTAGTCGCGCCCTGAAGTCCAGGATCAGAGCGGTCGAGCCATCGATCCACTGGCGCGCGGAAACAGCACAGCGAGGGCTCGGCAGAGAGCGCTCGGCGATAAAGCGCCACTGGTTTGACGCAAGGAGGTAGCGTAGCGATGATTGTAGCAGCACAAAAGTCTGCAGTGCGAGCTGTCCAGCCAAGGTAGTCCAGCACCCTCAGTTCAACGTCACGTGATATGAATTTGACCTCATGCTATCCACTCCCTCTCGATCTACAAGTTTTGTATCCACAGCCATGCAAAGCACTCTCTTCCGCAATGCCCACACCCCGTATCCTTCTCCTGGGCTCGCCGTCTACTCCCTTCGCAAAGCTGCTCACAGACCTTACCGGCTCCGCTCCCCATCCCAATTCCTCCGGATCACTCGCTGGTGTGACCCACGAATGGGATGTCAAGACCCAATATTACAATGCAACGATTCCGATCTGGATAGATGAGATCGTGGACATCGATGAATGGCAGACGGAGTTCCTGCGACCTGAGGCGAAAGAGGTGGTGCAGGCAATAGGAGCATGGGTGTACTGCTTCAGGCACGGACTAGATGGCGACTGGCGGGAGACCGCCGAGAAGACAATGAGAGCTGTACAAGCTGTAGTTGAGGAGCATAGGGGGTTTGGCGAAAGTGGCGTGATGCTCGCTGTGGGCATGACGGACACCGGGGGTCTGATGACTGAAGATCAACGAGCGAGCCTGGACGATGCATGCATGGATTATGGCTTTGAGCTCGTGGACTATGGAGCCAAGGGCAACAATGAATTCGGAGAGAAGCAGGGCTTCGAGCGTTTGAAAGAGGCACTGGAGACGAACGACTGGTCTGGCACTTTGGGAGACGATGAGGAGGAGGGACTCGACTTCGGTGAAGAACTCGACAACGACTCCATCGACGGCCTCGACATACTAGGAAAGAACGAAGCCGAGTTTACCGCCGAGCTGTTTGGCCTCAAGACCTCCCTCCTCGCCTCCGACTCTGTCTCCTCCGCTGACAGCGACGCGCCTGATGTCGAGCATGTTGTGCAGGACCAGGCTGCTGAAGTCGATGATCTCGACTTCATGATGAGCAAGCTGCTTGCCGTGCGCGAGCAGAGTGCCGACTTGCCGATTGCGCAGAGGAAGAAGGCTGCTGCGAAGGCCGTGCAGGAGCTGATGAGCCGCGACGTGGCGAGCATGGGTCGAGGGACTGTCCCGGATTGAAGCAAGCTGCACGTCATCGCTGCCATACATATTTGCGCCCTCGAATGTCGCTCTTGCAAATCGACGTTTCGCGTTCTGCAAGGACCAGGAACTCCGATATGATTTCGCCGAATGTCGGATTACCCATGCTGGAGAGCCCTTTCGAACTGTGCTCGGTTGATATCATCAATTTTCTCGTCCACACTTGGACTCTACATGACTTGCTTGCAACCCGCAACCCTGCCCAGGATTGAGTTTGTGCGGCTTGAGCTACCCTAGCGACGATTGCGGGACCGTAGCTCCAGAGATTTCGCTCATGAGTGATTCTGATAGCCAGAATTTCGTCTTTCCGGTCCCATGAGAGTACGGGCCGGCAACCTTTGCGTGGATAGACTTCCTGTACTTATCGAGACCAGTGAAGAACTGTAAAATCTTGCTACTTGTTATGCAGGAATTAGGCACGATTGCACCATCGTCGTTGGTGTCCGGCTCCAGGAACATGGCTCTGCGCAATGGAAGCGAGTCTCTTACTGCGCGCGCGCAGCCTCGATTAACTATCTGGAGCTTGAATACCTCGATCATGCCGTGCGGCTCGTCTGCTAGCGCGACTTGGAGCAAGACCATCTCCAGAAGCTTTGGAATGTCGAGAACGCGCTCTGCAGCACTTCGAAGAGGTGGCATTCGAGGCCGCGTGGAAGGCGATCTCATGTGATGGCGCCTTGGGCAGCTTGACGATGACGCTGAAGCCCAGCTTGGTACGATACTGACCGATGCTGAGACTGCACGCGGAGGAGGAGCTTGAGCTATCGGTGATGCTGACGAGTGGTGAGAAGTAATGTCAAGAGGAAGAGGGGACGACATCCAGATCACCTCAGATTCTGGCACACGGCTCTACGAAGCTTGGCAGAAGTTAACGAGGAGGGTACGATACAATGTCACCAATCGGACGTATGTTGAGCATTCATTACCAAATCTTGGGACGTTCCTGTGCATCTGTAATTGCACTCCCTAAAGCGATTCTTAGCATGCGTCGTGTTGAGAGGCTGGCACATGATACGGCTCTAGGCTGTATCTTCTCGAAGCACTCTCGAGCCTCTCAAGGAAGCAGTAGTCTGGTGCTTTACTACTGCGGCTGCGCTGGTACGAGCACTGTCCACAGCTCAGACATCTGGAGCGAGAAAAGATCCGTGCGGCCAAGGTGGCCTGACTTCTACTGTTTCAGCAGCTCCTTCGCTGCTCAAATACGCAGTGTAAATACCTGAGCATCCTTCCGTCTATCCGAGAATCGATACGTCCTGGTGCGACAAACAGTCAGCCCTTTGCACTGCCTTTCGGTACCAAGACTGCCATCCCGATGCCACGAGATCACAGAAATCTTAGCAGCTCGGAGCTCTCAAGGTGGCATGTAAGCCGTACCAATCTCGTTGGAAGCCTACCAGATGCTCAAGGCTTAAGGTCTTCTTGGGTGACACTGGTGATCTCGTCAAACAGCACAACCGGCGACACCCGCAGAATACCCTCCGGGAATGGGTTGCATGTCAAGTAGCTCGCTGTTGACACGTCATTGGTGTGGCCTTGGTTATTCCTGCTACGCGTTAGACATAGCTGTTCTTCTTTCTCTTCAGCATATCAGTTCCCCGTTACCTCAATGTTCTCGCAGCACGGTCGATGACATCTAGGGCCTCCGAATATGCGGCCGCGATGTCTCCATAGGTCACGCCGGCGGAGAATTGCCAGAATAGGTCTAATGTCGTATGACCACAGTCACAATCGATGCAATCGATGCTTACCTCGACCCGACAAGGTTCCTGAAAAATCCTCATCTCGGTCCACGACTGGGTGAGCTTTTTCTCAATAGGCCGGCCTGTGTGCTGTTCGACTCTTGTAACTAAACGGATACCATCTTCTGTCCAGATTTTTATGCACTGCTCATTCGCCCTTCCACTTCCATACACCTGCAGACTGAAGCTCAGGCCATCTGTGAATTGCCAATGGTAGTGGTAAGTACAATTGAGCAACGGATTGGACAGAAAGGGATTGCCATTCCCGTCCGCGATGGGTGTGTCGTCCGCCAGCCACATTGCCTTCCGAAATGCGCTGGAGTCCCTGATGGTGTTCGCGAAGTGTTGATTGACTCTTTGCCAGACGAAGAGATGCCCGAAACGGCCATTCCTGCACTGTGTGGGGTACGTGGTTGCTAGCAGAGTCATCTCCAGGAGCTCCGGACTGGCGGACACGAGCTCTGATGCGCTGTGCTGGTTGCATGATGGGGCTACTGTTGATGTTGTATCTTGATCATATGCCTGAGCCGGTGCCGCATCCGAGGAACTGACGGGGTCAGGTGGTACAGATAACGGTCGAGCTTCCATTTTGCCACTGGAAGGTCTGATTGACAGCAGGCCGTGCGACAGAGTGTAGGCCTGACTTGTGGCTAACTGGACGTGACGTCGAGCCTCGAGGTCTTGCGTTGAGTGGCAAGCGGTGGAATAATGTGATGTGGCGGAGATCAAGAGAGGTGACAAACGACTTACCTGACTTTGCGAGACCTTGTCGGTCAGGCGCGACCCGATTCAGTCACTTCAACGAGATCCTGGAACGCTCCCTCTCCAGTAAAAATTATCATCAGCTTTGTTACGGATGCTCCCCAAGCTTCTTGAGTCTTACTCTCTCACCGACGGAACGATCAAGCACCCCACTGCCGCAGACAGACCGATAGAAGCATTATCCACATCCCATACTTTGAGAGAGGTGGAAAGACCTCCTATCTGTAGTGCTCCGTGTTGGGATACTGATTGGGTGATCTTGCTTGCTTGCGCAATGCGACCTCCGAGAAGAAGTAGGTATAATAAGACTTACACATCGGAGTGGTGCGAAAGTGCAGTCAGGTGTTGAGGACCGTCCAACTGTCCACATCTCTAGCTAGACCCAGTCATAGCTCTGAGGTCACCTCAAGGTTCATCCCAATCATGTCAAGCGTCTCCTGGTATCATGCCCTCCAACCTAAAACCAAGTCCCAAGTACGCCGCTCAAACCCACACCAGCCCAGTGAAACCATACTGAGCTCATTCCAGCCTTGCGCCTGCCTCATCGCCTGCCTTCACACCAAAACAGCAAATGGCTGCGCAGCAGCGAACAGCTCCACGGTCTCCTCCCACTTTTTCTGCGTAGCTCCTTTCGCCATCTTCCCTTTTCTGCACCGACACTTGCCCGCCTGGCATGAAGTCTTCTTCAGCATGGAAGGTGCCTTCATAACCTGAGGTGAGCCAAGGGATGTGGTCTTTGCCTTGCGATTCAGAAGGCGGTCCTTGAACATCGCGGCGCGTGAGCGAGATACACGGTCTATCAGCCCATCTCTCAGCATGACGGCACGCTCACGAGAGAGAAGCAAAGGCTCACGGATAGCGCGCTGGATGCTGTACGTCGTGTTGTTGACGAATGTCGACAGCTCGTTGGAGATCAAGATGAAGTCCCGCCCCATCTCTTGTGCTTCCTTGCGAAGAGCTTGCGAGGTTTGGTTGCTAGCAGCGGAAGCTTTGCTAAAGACTGCACCAGCGGTATTGACGAAGAGGCTGAGTTCTCGTGAGAGCTGTGTCGCTAGCTCAGTGGTGACGTGTGTGGTCGCAAGAGCTCCAGCACCGACTGCATTACCTATGTTAGAAGCCAGGGAGTGCACTACCGAGCGAGCAGCTGTGACCTCCTTGGAGACCTCTTCCCGGATCTCCTGCTGTAGGCTCCGCTTGCGACCAAAGTAGGAGTATGTCGTATACACTCTAGGTGCCATCCCGGCCTTCTCGGCGCGACGGAGGAACACAAATTCGAGAATGCCGTGGGCTTCCTGCGGCTCCATAGTGACATAAACGACCCCATCGATAACGGCACCGGCTGTGTAGTGTGCAGTCTGAAGTGTAGCGCCGGCACGTTTGACTTTCCAAAGTGACGTCGAAGGCGAAGCCTGCGAGACATTCTTGGGGAGCGAAACAAACAGTGTGTTGTTGATGCGTTGTGTAGTTAAGCCTGGTACGCCGTAGATGGATCTGCCGAAAGATCCATGGCCGACGAGAGTCGGCTCGGGGAGCAGAAACGTAGCGTTGATGTACTTGTAGGACTCAGGATACCCAGTAGAGGCTGAGATCTCGGCAAGCTGGGTGCGGCGGAGGGTAAGATCAGATGGCGGGTGCATCCATCCGATGGGGAACAGGCTATAGACAGAGAGCAGGAGGAGAAGTGGTGCCAGCATGATTGTCACTCGCAAGACCTTTGCGAATGGCAACAGGTCTCGACGGGGGCTGTAGTTCGAGATGGGCTTGCTGAGCTCCACGTTCGGCTTCTTGTTGTCGACATGCGGGAATTGGTACATGGTTGACTGGCGAGGTGTCTCGAGGTCCTCTGAAAGATAGCTCTGACCGAGTGTCTCCCTGCGGGCCTGCCCCTGCTGTGCATCATCCGTGATCACGACAGAGTCGGCCAAACGTTGAACATCGGGTTTCGTCTCCTCCACATCGATATCACTGCTAGCATCCGGAGTCATATTCTCTTCCTCGTCAGACGACTCGTCTGCGATACTGACAGTCTCACACGTCGAAGCATCATCTACCATGTCGTAGTCATCGCTCAGGGAGGTCATGGAAGCCTCCATGTTGGCGAGACGCTGTGAACTCAGTGCTGCTGGAGGTGTGCGTTCTCCAGGTGGTGGGCGAGTGTCGATGACCGTACCGTTGTGTTCGAGGTCTGGGAAGCCGAGCTCTGAGAAATGCAGGTCGGGGAGCGGAGCGTAGGAGGAGGGGGAGTCAGTAGCGGAGCTGTCCTTCCTTGTCAGCCTAGCCATGAGTGAGCGAGGTGATGGGGACAGCTGGCGTTGTGCAACAGTATGTGTAGGAGAGGAATAGATGTAGGTCTACGATCGGGGAGAGATGTGTCATTCGAGGAGGGACACCTTGAGGCTCGACCCGGCTGTGTGGTTGCCTTGGGGCAAGGTGGGGTAGTTGATCACCTTCACTACTCACCTAACTTGACAGTGGTGATGACACTTGATCGGCAGTCAAAGTTGATATAGAGGCAGAAACGCGATCTCGTGTTGGGAGTAGTAAGTATCTGCTATGGATGTGGGAGCTGATTGTGTTGTAAGTACAACTCCATACAGCTCCAAGGGCTCATGTGCTCCAACAGACAAGGATTGCCCCACTACTTCGCGATAACGCGAGATCGCGTCGTAGCCCGATAGTGGTCGGGCCCAGCTACCTCTGTCTCTCTGACACGGATCAATAGGATTGTGGAAAGATAGAAGAGTCCGCGTGATGGATAAGCACGTACACTGAACCGGAGAAGGTGGTGTATCGACGAGTTATCGTGTTCATAGCATAGCAAGAGCGATACAGCACACCCCCCATGCACCTCCGCTCTCGGCAATCGCAGCCGCGACGCGCCGCGCTAGACCCTAGAATAGCATCGTTGTGAACCTCACGCTATATGCGCTCGCGTGCTTTGTATGATCTTTTCGGCTGGCACGATGAATGGCGACCGACCGTCGCGGAGCTCTGATCCCGCTCCTGATCATTACCTGGATCATCCTCTCGCCATCGCCGCAGTATGACAATCGCGCGGTCATCGGCAACACCAGGCCAAAGATCGAGGATGCAATCCCGGAGGAGCAGCACTCGTTGGAAGTGCTGAACAACTCTACGTACGAGGCATCGCGATTCAAAGCAGACCTCAACCCGCCATGGCTGGGACTCAACCTGACTGGCTTTGAAGAGGACAGGGGGTATGCGTGGGACGCATGGCCGCACATCAGGGGACTCGCGAGTCAAAGCACAGAGTGGTGGCAGCGCGCCATACGAGGACACGCAATTGCGCCGCGTCCTGTGCCTTTGTATGAGAACGTGACAGGATATGTGCAAGGCAAATGGGCGCGTCAGGCGCTGCCAGAACATACCAAGGCGCCCAGCTTGAACTTGACAGCTTATGCGCCGGAGAACCCCTTTGGACCAGTGCAGTCGAGGGACTTCCAAGGCAATGTCACTGGTGATGCTGGAGATGTGCAGATCAAGCTTACACAGTCCGCGCTGGTAGGCGAGACACTGGGCGTATCAGTCAATGTCACTGAGATGAAGATTAAGATCACGCTCTGGGACGATGCGAACGAGCACGATCAGATTCAACTACGTGGCGTGTACTTCACCGAAGCTGCGTTCGGACTCGTCTCAACTACCAGCGACAAGTTCGCGGGTATCTTCGCGTTACCACATCTCATGCCGAATGACTACACCTTTAATATGTCCCGCACTGTACTGAACAAGTCCATCTCAAAGACTATAGCAAGACAGATCAGTCGCGACACGACCTCGTTACATCCCTGGAGCACCAGTACCTCCGAGAATAATCTCCAAGATCCTTTCGTCAGCCCTCAGTGCGAGCTCATCGTCTGGCTGCAACAGGAGGAGCCTGTCTTTCCGCCTGCTCAAAAGTACTCTACAGGCTTCTTGTCATTCCTCGAGCGTGAGCTGAAATTCCCGACTGGTGCCTTTCTGCCTCCAGTACCCGAGATGCGCTTCCGCATGACCGCCTTCTCGCCAGACTGCGGGTACATCATCACCTCGGCTGGTCCACCAACGCATTCGCCAGCCGTAGCAAATCACCTCACAGGACCGAAGATGCCAGTGCAATCGAATCGTGGACTGCATGCTGTGCTATTGTACACTGGCATACTCGGCCTGCAAGTTCTGCTGCTGCTCCGCCAGATGCGAGAGGCGTCCACGCCATCCACACGCAGCCGCATCAGCTTCTACACTATTGCTGGCATGGCGTTGGGCGATGGCTTTGTGACGCTGTCGTTCTGCACACTCGGCACTGTGCTTGACGGGTTGTCGCTCAACCTCATGGCTGCTGGGTTTGTAGGGTTCTCAAGCATGCTATTCTTTGGCATGAGGTTCTTGATCGACATTTGGGCTGTGCATGCACCTGAGCTCAGACGGAGGGAGAGGGTCGAGGTCCAGGCTGAGCTCAGGAGAAGGGAAGAGATCATGGCTGAGCTCAGAGCGGCGAGGGAGCGGAGGGCCGCTGATGCTACTGCTGCTGCCGCCGCCGCCGCCGCTGCCGCTGCCGCATCAACTACGACTACGCCCTCAACTCAAGATGGCGTATCGGATGTAGTCATCACCGCTGAAGCAACTGTCGAAGCCCAGCCGCCTTCTCAACCCACTGTACCACCTGTTGCACAACCTGCGCCAACCGAAGCCGAGCTCACGCTTCCCCTTCCAGTCACAGCCGCCCGGCCTCTTGACACCGGCGCAACGCCAACCTTCTACATGCCCTCCGACCAAGCCGGTCTCCTCCCAGCTCAACAAGCAGGTCTCATTCCAATTGCGCCCCTTACTCCACTAACCGAAGACCAAACAGCCCGCCTGACAGAGATGCTCACAGACGCGCGAGTACCAAGCTTCGCCTCGATGTACATCCGCTTCTTCGTCCTGCTAATCGCACTCGTCTTCCTCTCTCTGAACGCCGCAGGCTGGCCTTCGATAGCGCAGAAGATCTACTACACCGCCATAGCTTTCGTCTACCTCAGCTTCTGGGTCCCACAAATCCACCGCAATGCCAGGCGGAATTGCCGAAGAGCGTATGAATGGGAGTTCGTGCTGGGTCAGGCGGCTCTGCGACTCACGCCGTTCGTGTACTTCTACGCTTATGCTAAGAACATCATTTTCGCACGGCCAGACTACATAGCACTCGCTGTGCTGGTGATCTGGCAGTGGCTGCAAGTCCTCACACTTCTGTCTCAAGCCTTCCTCGGACCTCGCTGGTTCCTTCCAGCTTCCTGGATGGAGCCAGCTTACGACTACCACCCCATTCTGCGCGCTGATGCCGAAGACTCTACCCTTCCTCTGGGCTTTACCCCGTCATCGCCGCTTGCCGCTCGTCGCGGCTCCTTGCCTGCGAAACCCAAGGCCGATGACAACAACGCTGTCGGCAGAGGCAAGCGCCTCTTCGACTGCGCCATTTGCATGCAGGATCTGGAAGTACCTGTCGTGGAAGCTGATGGGGGAGAGGATGGCGGTCTGGGGACTGCAGGCTGGGTGCTAGCGCGAATGACCTACATGGTCACGCCCTGTCGACACGTGTTCCACACAGGATGCCTTGAGGGATGGATGAAGTATCGACTGCAGTGCCCGGTCTGTAGGGAGGGACTGCCTACGCTGTGAGTGTAACACTGCTCACTGAACCGACTTCCACTGCCACTGGATCGGTGGCACTTCAGTCTAGACACCACACAAAGCAGACTCAATTGTCATATGATGTCTCAGGGGTGTCGTGCCACTTTCCATCATGGGGAGCAACTTGCTTGCTTGAGTAACGATGGATCTGAAAGGCCATCGGCTTGTCTCCCGTGAGCACAAGCAAGCAGGACATCCGAAACGTCACAACGCCTTCGCTAATATACCACAGGCAGACCCGCAGTCATGCCTACATCATCTCGAACACGTCACAGGACCACGAACACATTGCTTTGGACTCCATAGCGTGGTACTACCAAGCTCGCCAGTCACATGGCGTCTGTCTCTTCTCATGATACAGCGATCCTGGGCCCATCCAGCCTCTCACCACGACGCGCTCACAAAGCAGCGGTGTCGAAGGTCAACAACTCCCCTTCCGCTGTGGTATCAGCGTCACCTGATGATTCACCCTTGGATCTGGCCGCTGCCGTGCATGCACATACACTCCTCGACTCCGCACTCTACCTCCTCGCAGACACCACAGCTCATCTCGCTCGCCTGCCCTCGTCCCACCCCTACGCCGCGCTTCACGTCACGCTCTGGACTTTCGCAGCCGGCAGCTGGACGCATGCGCGATGGAGTGCCGCGGCGGTGATGGCACGGAAGAGGTTGCCGTTGTGGCAGGGGTGCGAGATTGAGGTTGTGAGAGCGGAGGAAGGGGTGAGGAAAGTGGTAAGATTGTTGATGGGCACAAATAGAAACAATGAGGAGGATGTCGGTCAAGCTGAAGATGAATCTGGTCTTGGAAGAGCAGAGTACTGGAGAGATGGCAGGGATTTGATGAAGATGTGGGAGAAGGCGAAGCGTGGTGCAATGCGTTAGCAGGAGTGCTAGAAGGTCCTTGATGTTTTACCGGCGGAACGACTAGTGGTCGGGTGACTCCCAAAGGAAGCGACTGCAATGAAGAGAATGATTTGTTGTCGGGCTGTCCCTTGCAGAAGCACTGTATACCAACATCGGCCCTTGCTACCGTGCACCGCTATCATGCGTGTTTCCTGTCATCCCAGACCTCACCCTGCGCCAGTGCTAATACTGCAGTACAACAAGTGAGATCTCCTCCATCGTTCACCGACCTTGCCTTCAGCGTACGTGGCATGCTTCCTCGAATTTGATCGTGCCCGTCATTCTCGCCCTGCATTCAGTCGTATGGCGCGTACCAATCCGGTTATATCTACCCAAGCTACTTTGCTTCGATTGTTCGCTCAGCCGACGGACTGGTAAAGCAGCAGCGGCTCGCCTACGTGCTCAATCTCGGGGATGGTGCATCGGAGGTCGAAGGCTTTCGAGAGCACGATCTTGAATATCTGCACGTCATGTCAGCCTGCAGCTATGTCGCGATCTCGGATCCCAATCGCGCGGACTCACCTTCTGCACATTGATACTGTGACTCGTCGAACTGAAGATCAAACTCGCTTTCATTGCCTTCGCAAATCGCCTCGCTTGCAATGAGATCTCCTCCTGCTCCTCCCGCGGAAAATTCACGAAGTGATCGTATTTCGTGCCCACTAGGAAGGGGATTGCAGTCTTGTTGAAGCCTCGTCCTTGCCGATACCACTCCTTTATGGAGTTCAGTGTTGATTTGCGGGTCAGGTCAAACATGAACAGAATTGCAACGGCGTCGTTGCATACTAGCGGGAGCATATTGACGAACTCGCGCTGTCCACCGAGATCCCAGATCGAGAAGGTGATTTCGGTGTTGCGGATTGAGATGGTTTTCTCCATGAAGTTCACGCCTGCGTTGGAAGTCAGTACACAGCCTGGAACATCTGGCATATCCAACTCCTGAATGTCACGATGTCACTTACCAAGCGTCTGGATATAATCCTCGTCCCAACTCCCCTCCACATACTTCACCATCAGACTTGTCTTTCCAATTTGCGCATCCCCCACCATCCCTACCTTGATCACCACACTGGCGTTCTTCTGCGCCGCTTGCGCCTGACTTCCGCCATACTGACTTCCTGTCCCCTGACCCGTGCTCGGTGGCCTACTAAGCCCGTTGCCATTCTGTTGTTGCTGTGACGGAGCTTCGCGGTCTGGTGTCGCATCTGCGGAGTGTGGATATGCGCGCGAGAAGCCAGTATCCGAGTAGGATGTCTGAGGCCGAGGGTCATAGGTCGGTTGCGCTGTGTGGAGGGAGGAGGCTGTTATGGTGTGCATGCTGGCATCGTCGAGCGGGGTGGGAGGATTGCTGCCAGCATTGGCTTGGGGGTCGTGGTCCATGGTGGGCCGAAGAATACGAGTAAGAGCCAAGCCTGGCTAGAAGGCGTGTCTGGAAGCCCAGATACTCCCGGTCGTGTGGTCTCGCGCGTGGTGTGCTGCAACGGTGCTGCAACGGGGGACCAGGAGGTCGGGTGTAGCCCAATGTGGGGGTGTTTGTTTGTTGGGTCAGTTGCGAGCCTTGCTTCGAGCCTGCCTGAGACAAGACGAGACGATCGCGTTCCTTTCAAACGCTTCCGGGATATGCAGAGACACGAGCTATTATACACTACACTGCAGCGATTAGGAGACAACGCAGTGCCTTCGAAGATGCAGCTGAGAGGAGCACCAATCGCTGCTGAATGTGGGATGCTCGGATTTGGCTCACGGACAGGGAGCGGTAGTGTTCCGATGACTAGCGCGTGTCTATCGCGTCACCCAGAGCGCGACTCTTAGATTGAGCTTCAGACGGAGTGCAGGCAATGTGATTGTAGATCACGCAACACTGCACTTGCCCCTCCACCATATCCATCATGCCTGGGGTAGTAATCCAACCCAAGGCAACACTGCCAGCCAAAAGAGTGCTTCAAGACACCACTAGCTCCCGCCGAAACGAGCAGCTCTCCCCATCCAAGCGACGAAAGCTGGACGACGGAGCAAAAACCTTCAAGAAGCCAGCGCGACGAGATGCCAAAGGGAACGTCATTGGGTCTAGTCAGCCCAAGAGTCAATTCGAAGAGGAAGTTCTCGAGAAGTTCACCCAGGACATCGACACCTTGAAGCACAGCAACTCGGAGAAGGACCAGCAATGGACGAGACCACCTTTGGGTGACTTCAATGCAAGGAGCGATACTTTGACCTTCCAGCAGATTGATGCTGAGGAGGGGACACTGCACGGCGGGAAGACATGTGTGAAGTTGTTTGGTGTGACCGAGACTGGCCACTCCGTCCTGCTCCATGTCACCGACTTTCAGCACTATCTCTATGTCGCTGCTCCGACGCAGTTCACCAGGGGCGATTGCGAGCCATACCGGGCGTATCTGGAGACTGCGCTGGCCCAGCATCAGTCAGCTATTGCATCCGTGCAGATGGTGATGCGAGAGAACATCTACGGCTTTCAGGGCAACCAGAAGAGTCCTTATCTCAAGATTACTGTCACGGACCCACGATTCATCAACCGACTACGAACAACCATCGAGCAAGGCAACGGCAACTACAAGGGAATGTGGAAATCTGTCGACGGCACGATCTTGACGTTCGACAGTATTCAGTATGTCCTGCGGTTCATGATTGACACACACGTAGCTGGCATGTCATGGGTGTCGGTCAACCCACAAAAGTACCATATGCTGCCTGCGAACGACCGACACTCGCATTGCCAGATTGAAGCACACTGTCATTACAGGGATCTCATAGCCCACCCGGTCGATGGTGAGTGGCAGAAGATGGCACCTCTCCGAGTGCTGAGCTTCGACATTGAGTGCGCTGGTCGCAAAGGTGTGTTCCCGGAAGCGAACATCGATCCAGTCATCCAGATTGCCAATGTGGTCACTCGATATGGTGAAAGCAAGCCCTTCGTCAGGAACGTCTTCTGCCTCGATACCTGCAGCTTAATCGTCAACACGCAGATCTTTGAGTTTGGAGGCCAAGATGCCGAGCAGAAGATGCTGATGGCATGGCGGAACTTCCTCGAGGAGGTCGATCCAGACGTGATCATCGGCTACAACATTTGCAACTTCGACTTCCCTTACCTGCTGGACCGGGCGAAGCACCTCAAAGTACCCAGATTTCCGTACTGGACAAGGCTAAAGAACATGCAATCCGTAGCGAAGGACACAAACTTCTCGAGCAAGCAAATGGGCAATCGAGACACCAAGGCCACCAACACGAACGGTCGCCTGCAGCTCGATCTCCTACAGCTGGTGCAGCGCGATCATCAGCTGCGTAGCTACACGCTCAACTCTGTCAGTGCACACTTCTTGAACGAGCAGAAGGAAGATGTACACCACACTATGATCACCGAGCTCTTCAACGGTACCGCAGAGTCAAGACGACGTCTAGCAGTGTACTGTCTGAAGGACGCATACCTGCCGCAACGTTTGATGGACAAGCTCATGTGCTTGGTCAACTACACCGAGATGGCAAGAGTTACGGGCGTGCCTTTCAATTTCCTCCTGGCTCGTGGACAGCAAGTCAAGTTCTTGAGTCAGCTGTTCCGGAAAGCACTTGAGCAGCAGCTCGTGGTCCCGAATCTGCGCACAGACAGCACAGATGAGCAGTACGAGGGAGCTACGGTAATTGAACCTACCCGTGGCTATTACTCCGTGCCGGTCGCCACACTCGATTTTGCTTCACTATACCCGAGTATCATCCAGGCTCACAATCTGTGCTACACCACGCTACTCAACAAGACTGCCGTCGAGAAGCTAAACCTAGTCAAGGACGAGGACTACATCGTCACACCGAATGGCGACATGTTCTGCACATCGAAAGTGCGCAAAGGTCTGCTCACCCAGATTCTGGAGGAGCTGCTGGGCGCACGAAAGCGTGCAAAGAAGGAACTCGCGGTCGAGACCGATACATTCAAACGAGCTGTGCTCAACGGTCGACAGCTTGCTCTGAAAGTCAGCGCTAACTCGGTATATGGTCTTACGGGTGCTACTGTTGGCAAGCTGCCCTGTCTGGCAATCGCTTCCAGCACGACGTCGTATGGTCGTCAGATGATCGAGCGGACGAAGGAAGAGGTCGAGCAGCGTTACACCATCGCTAATGGCTACACCCACGACGCGCAAGTCATCTACGGTGACACTGACTCCGTGATGGTGAAGTTCGGTCCCAATGATTTGGCGAAGTGCATGGAGATGGGCAATGAAGCCGCGCAGTTCGTCTCCGACAAGTTCATTAAGCCGATCAAGCTTGAGTTCGAGAAGGTGTACTACCCATATCTGCTGATCAACAAGAAGCGCTATGCTGGCTTATACTGGACGAACACCGAGAAATACGACAAGATGGACACCAAGGGTATCGAGACGGTCCGCCGTGACAATTGCCGCATGGTGCAGACCGTCATCGAGACCAGTCTTCGCATGCTGCTAATCGATCAAGACGTTCAGGGTGCTCAAGAGTGAGTCCCGTCTCCCATGCATTTCAACAGACCCCTACTGACTTGCTCCCAGCTACGTCAAGGAGACCATCTCTTCTCTCCTGCAGAACCAGATCGACCTTTCCAACCTTGTGATCACAAAAGCCCTCACGAAATCCGACTACAGCAACAAACAAGCCCATACCGAGCTCGCAGACCGCATGCGCAAACGCGACATAGGCTCAGCCCCAGCCCTCGGCGACCGCGTAGCCTACGTAATGATCAAAGGCGCCGCCGGCGCAAAAGGTTACGAGAAATCCGAAGACCCGATCTTCGTGCTGGAGAACAACTTGCCAATCGATACGAAGTACTACCTCGACAACCAGCTCGCGAAACCGCTCGGCCGCATCTTCGAGCCCATCCTTGGCGAGAAGAAAGCCGCGAGTCTGCTGACAGGCGAACACACCCGCTCTGTCTCCATCGCCGCGCCCTCCGTCGGCGGCCTCATGAAATTCGCCACAAAGACCTCAACCTGCCTCGGCTGCAAGAAACCCCTCACGCTCGCTTCCGAGAAAGGCGGCGCAGTGGGCGAAGAGTGCCGGCCCAGATTTGCCGAGCTGTACCAGAAAAGTATGGCCAAGGTTGCGGAGCTGGAGGTGCGGTTCGCGAGGCTGTGGACGCAGTGTCAGAGGTGTCAGGGGAGCATGCATAATGAGGTTATTTGTAGCTCGAGGGATTGCCCGATTTTCTATATGCGGATGAAGGCTAAGAAGGATGTGGAGGAGGGAGGGAGGGAGGTGGAGAGGTTTGATGGGGACGGGACGCTTTGGTAGGGAGGCTGTTGGGGAATATGGAGAGAAGATGAGCATATTTGGGAAGGACGCAGTGGCACGCTGTGTGGCGGGAAGAGAGAAGAGGGGAAGACAGGGCTATGATACTTAGCATCTGCATGTTATCTTAGCACGCATATGTAAGGGACATCCTGCTATGCCGGGCAGTGCCTGGGAAAGTAGTTCCTTTACACCGTGCAGTCTTGCACCGCACTACGTACGCTTTCCTGGTCAGCACTGGGGTGGCTGACGACGAGAAGTCTCAGCAGTCAGCTCGGGGCGGACTTACCTTCGTCGCTTGGGCGGCCTCAATTCATGCCACAACCGCCTCAGGATGTTGCTGCCCACACAGGATCGATGTTGATCTCACACGCGACTCGAGTTGTTTTGCAGCACCGCCTTGCGCGAGAAGCTCGTTCGCCTCCAGCGATGAGACCAGAGGCGTCTTCTTCAGCCCTGCAGCACCCTTATCGTCACAGCCCAGATGAGAGGATCGACGCACATCCTCGCGTGCATCTAATCGAGTCAGGCATCCACGCAAAACAGCAATACGATCAAAGCACGGCCATGAAGTCACTTCCAAACCTCCAGTCTGCTTCACGAGCGCCCCGCTAATCGCGAAGTCGCACTTCACGTACCCGTCTGACAACAAGGTGCGGCTTCGGGCGAACGTTAAGCGCCACGCTGCAGCTCGAACGCGTTCCTGCATAAGCGCTTCCACGATAGGAGACTTTCGTCCACTCAGCTCGCGATTCTGGAAGGGTACCTGCAGGAGCGGGTTGCGGTGCATGCGTGCGATGCTCAGGTCGTGGACCTCGCGTGTTGGCGATGCAGCTTGTTGGTCGATGGGAATCGGAGAGTTTAGCCGGCGAGACGGGCGTGCCGAGTGCTCCTACACTTGGGCTGTGGCGTTCAGGTCATGCATGTCGCAGATGTCAACGGCGGGCGATGGGATCCCTGACGCCGAGGGTGTTTAGCGAGACGCCGTTGGTGTTTGGCGAAGGGCCGAGTCTGATGGCTGTCTCCCCCAGGCATTGCGGGCTGGGGCAGCGATGGCGACGAGCAGTACAGCACCATCATGGATCTCCTGTAACTTGCAGCCGCTGACAATGCCTTGACCAGGTTATACATTGCCGCGCATACAGAACCAAACATCCCGTAGCCCCAAAATCGACCGAAACCAACAAGCGGATTCCCAAGCGCGTCGAAGAGCACAGACCCCGAGATGCTAAGCCGCTTTCGGCTGCTCGATCGCGCTTTCCCCTGTGCTCACCTCTCGAGATTGCAGTTCTCTCACATCCCCCATCCATCCCACCCCGTCGCTCATTTCTCCTCCCCCTCCACCGCCCTACGTCGTTGTTGACATCGCTGCCCGCGCTCTGCATACCTTCACTCTCTCAGGTTGCGGTAGTCGCCCTAGTCATTCTTTACCCACTCACTTCCCTTTCAGGGCTCTTCACTTTCATTGTTGGGTGCCGTTCACTCCTTCCGGCACCGAGTCTTCACTCCTTCAGGCAGAGACCTGGGCTTCTTTGTCAACACATCGGCTGTTCAGATAGCACGACACGAAAACTACTCATTGGATAGACGGGGAAGGCGCGACTGTTGATCGCACCCAGGGGCCACGTCGACCGCCTAGAACTCGACCTCAGATTACCCCGAGTACTCGGCCAGGCACAGTATCAGGCCTCGACGAGGGATCACTGCCTGATAGAATTTCACGTACACATAACGACGCAACGCGGTCCTAATCAGAGGATACTCCACGATTACCACGACCACAGCATTGGCACCAGCTGCCAGAATGGCGGACGTCATGCTCCCGCCCGAGCAATACCAATCTGAGGACCTCCTGTCAGACTCTCCCATTGAGGACGACAAGCCGTCGATGCTGCCACCATCCTCTCATGGGTCTTCAGCCAGCAGTGCTGCCGCTGCCGCACGCAGACCGCCGAGGAAGAGTACCCTGACTCAACAGCAAAAGAACCAGAAGCGACAAAGAGCAACACAGGATCAGCTTATGACGCTGGAGATCGAATTCAACAAGAACCCGACACCCACTGCGCTCGTCAGGGAGAGGATAGCATCGGACATCAACATGACCGAGCGATCCGTACAGATCTGGTTCCAGAACAGGTAGGGTTGTGTATACTTCGATCATTCCAGTACAGTCACTAATAGTACCTTCAGACGAGCCAAGATCAAGAACATCGCTAAACGAAGTATCGAGAGCGGCGAAGACTGCGATAGTATACCGGACTCCATGCGACAGTACTTGGCGATGCAAGCGTACGGACCAAGCAAAGGGATGATGGGTAGCATGATGGGACGCGTTGGTCCCGGCTTCAGCCCATATGGACCTGGGCTTGTCCTCAATACAGACCCTGGCGCCGGCAAGACGGTCATACAACATTTTCAGTGTAGGTCACTGTCGATCGGAACATGGCGGCGCGTTGGCCAGAGCAGCATGGACTTGGTCATCTTCTACTCGCCCGAGAAAGGCTGTGTCACGTATTACATCAATAACGACTCGGCTGGGTACAAGATCGAATACCCCTTCGCGTGGATCAAGAACATCACACTGGACCAAGGTGATGTGCAGGCTGCAGCAGAGGGTGCTTCGCAGAGGACTGGTGGTCTGGTCGTTGAGCTCACGAGACCACCCAAGTTCTACATGGACAGCTCTGGAAGCGGAGGCTTCTACGAGTGCGGCGACTTCACGGAGGAACAGCAGGCCAGTCAGGTGATGACACATCATCTCGGTGGACCTTCGAAGACCCTCAGTGGCCAGCTTGCGAAGCTCGTGTCGCTTGAAGCATACCAGAATAGACACGCTGTCTTCGACCACAATCTGTTCGGTATTGCATCTGCGCCTGTGTCGCCAATCGTTCACCGACCTGCAAGTCAGCCAAACCATCTAGTACACCCGCATAACCCTATGAACCTCTTCCCGCACGACCCCAACATGGGCTTGATGGGTCCCCCAGCACCCAGAGGACACAAGCGGCAACGCAGTCGATCTGTGCCTGCCGCCATCGACTTCTCGATGATCCGACAGCCGATGCCATCCTTCATGATACAGCACGAAGGACATGCCGCGCCATTACACATGCAAGATCCGGCCATCTTTGCCCCTCAACCCCAGTACCAGCATGCACAGAACTTTGCGCCAACCGGTAACCTGAGTATCGACACTTCAGCAAACTATGGCATGGACTTCCGATTTGCCGGTCCGATGTCAGCAACGACGCTGAACTCACCGAGTGACTTTGGTACGCCTGCATTCTTCGCCTCGGCGCCCTCATCAGAGCCAATGCATCCAGTGCAATTCAGCACGCCACACAACAACAGCTATCTTGCAGTCGACCCGGGAGCCATGATCGGCACGAGCAACACGCCGCTTTCAATGGGCTATGGCGACCCTGCTATTGCAGACCACTCGCCACCACTCAGCGGAATGGGACGAAGTCAGAGTGCTGATCTCTTCGGCACACCTGGCGACAACTCACAGCTCAATGACGAGGGCACATACTTGTCAGACTCTTTCAACAAACAGATGGCACTTCCCTTCCGAAGTCCAATGAATGACGACTTCCACTCTCCGATGCCAGATGGAGGCTTCACATTCGAGATGCCGCCTCCTTCGACATCGCATGGTGATCTGAATATCCCTTACCGGATCGCCGACGGCACAGGCGACTACCAAAGTCCACCGCACCCGCAACAGGACGGCTCGATGTCGTTCCCGTCCCACACACCCGGTCAGCAACATCAGGACAGCGGTGTATCGTTTGACACACCCTCGCAGATGCCAAGGGAACAAGCAATGCACTTCCAAAGTCCCAAGAATGGCGGACTCCTTTACCAAGACTCGAATGTCTTCCAGAGTCCGTCGCCTATGCACCATGTGCCCGAGGGACAGCAGAGCTACCACCCAAGTCCGCAGAAGCACGATTCGCCCACTCAGGAGCAGATCGACATGCAGAACATGGGCATGTTCATCGATCCGAATTCGATTAGCCAGCACTAAGCCAGCCGCTGCTTCAGGACGTTACGTCCACTGCTTTTTCTGCGACCATGAAGCGTCCTTCTTGCCCGTTTGACCGCATTACCGCAATACTTCCCTTCGACCGCATGTTCGACACATAATCTTTAGTAACACCAAACAATTTGGGCGTATAATCCGCCGCTGAGCGAGCGTGAGAAGTCCACGGCGGGGACTGGGGGCAATAATGAAACAATGTGCAGAGAATGAAAGCTCGTTTATTGGGTATTCGGGGCTGGGTGGTGTTCTTCTCTTAGGGGGGTGCAACGGGCGTTGTGCTTTGATACCCTGCTTTTCTGGTGAGCGAGGGTGCAAGTTGGTGGGTAGTTGAGTAGAGAAGGGTGATGGGGAGGATACTGGGGAGGATACTGGAGGTGTAGAGAGGAGGTTCACGTTGCGTTCTGGAAACGGACGGAAATGAGTGGGTGTATGCGGAAGTTGAGGTAGAGCAATCGAAGAAGCTCACAATTGTGTTTCTCACTGTCGGTCGCTCCGCGGGCCATAACTTCTCATCCTCTCCTGTTCGATGCTTGCCATCTGGGTTTCAATTTCCAAGTCACTCTCATCGACACAGGCGATAAGCGATATTTGAGGCTACAGAATCGCGACCAGTTGGTAGAGGAATGGCGATGTCAGTTGAACGCCATTCGGAGGATGGCTATGAAAAGATGCAATGCACGATGTTGGACAGTATTGCAGCACACTTCAAGACACATTATTGGGCGCACTGCCCTGATGCCTCCTCATGGCTCCGGAAAGGCTCTCAGTCGCGACTTATTAAATGCGCGTTCGACCACCTTCTTGTCTGTGTACGAACGTCTGTACAGCCCATGGGCAAAGTAAAGTAGTCTAGCAATATGCAAGATCTCGGGCTCATGTTGTCGTTGCGACACACAGCTCGCACACGAGAGTTTCTTGGTCCCATACATACGAAACATTTCCTCGTGAGACACCCTACCGATAGCTCAAAGCTAGGCGGAATAATGAAGTTCAATCTCGCTTGCTATTGGGGCACTAAAACTACTTATTCTTATGCAAAACCAGAGGATCGCAGACCTCCCATCCCAGCGTAGCCTAGCACAGCCCTATGCGATGACCCTTGATACCCAGATGCCCGAGGACGCCGTTGCGAAAACCCAGAAGCTCGCTCGTTGGTATCCGATGCCCGTCGCAGCAATACAGACGCAAGCCGACCGATAAGCACTCCTCAGCACTCCATCTCTTCCTCCTACCCACCAGCCGGTGGCAACACCATACTAGCCTGCCCCACCGAATGCCTGTGTCCATGTCCATGGCTGTGACTCCCATGTGCGTGCCGATGCCTCCTGCTCTCGCCTCCTTCCCTCCCTTCCCCTTCTTCAGCAGCCACACACCAGAACCGATGGCTCCCCCAAGCCCCCTTCTGACACTCCTTAGAGCAGTACTTCGTCCGACGACAGCGCCTACACTTCGCGAACTCGCGCGTGAACTGCTCCCATTTCATGCACTGCCAGTACGCGCACTGTCGAATGCCTCCTTTTGAGTCGTCTTTCCGGCAGAGGTTGCGCATTACCACGCCCGCCCAGTAGGACATGTCCTGTTGGGAGACGGAGGGGGAGGGATGCGAGGGGTGGCGGGGTTTGGCGGTGAATTTCTCGATGAGGGGGAAGATGTTTAGGCTTGGTTGGGGGAGGAATTCCGCGTCGTCTTCTTCCTCCAGTGTAAGTTCGGGCTCTGCGTGAGGTGCACCTTCGGGGTCTAGGAGGTGGAGGTCGCGATCTATCTTTAGGCGTGGGACGAGGTGGGAGTGCTGGAAGTAGGACCGGAGATTGCAGTACTTCGAGACGTAGGCCAGGAGTTGAAGCGACATTAGCACGTCTTCGTCGCGGGGCATGGCGGGGAGCGCACTAGCAGGAGATGTGTTGCGGGGATCGTGGGGAAAGGAGCGTTGCGAGAGTTGTGGCAGCCAAGCTGGGGTCTGGGCGAGGTTTGGTGGGGTGGCGACCAAGGGGTTGAGTGGTGGCGGTATCGTCGTTTGTGGGAAAGCCGCAGCATTCTGTGCAGGCGTTGGGGATGGTATCGCAGTACTGTTATCTGTCGAAGTGCGGTGCGTAATGTTGAAAGTTTCCGTCTCGTCTGGCGTGAGTGTAGTACCTCTAGGCTCCAGCAACGCATCGTCGTCCGAGACCACATCTTGCATGACAATATCCGACTGGATGTCGACATGCGGCTCAGGCACAGCATCGGCATCCGCATCATTCAGCTCATCAGATCCCGTCTCTTCAACCTGGCCATCATCATCAGACCCAGAGATAGACAGCTGATGTCTGATTGAAGGCCGTCGCCGTCTATGTGGTCCAATGCCTGGACTGCCCGCCCTTGCAACAGGTGCTATGGGTGTAGCAGGTGATTGCGGCTGCGAGCTCAGATCGGGCTGTAGCGTCGTCACCATCGATGGCAAGCGATCCGCGTCTCTTACTGGCCTAAAGCCATATGCACCGACACCAGAAGGCAGCGCGCTCATTGGAGCATGCTGATCCTGTGCCCCTCTCCCGGCTGTCGGTGTAGCAAAAGGTGCTCTGCCACCATGCGACCGCTGATGGTAGTGCTGTCTCGGAAATATCGTCCGTTCAGGTGGCGAGCTGAGCGACAAATTTGCAGTAGGCGCTGTAGGCGTCGTCTCGCTCATTGGCTCATCTTGCTCGACCTGATCCTGCGGCTCTGGGATAGCAATGGGAGGCGGTGCGTTCCTTCTACTCCGCTCCGCACGCTGACCAAAAGCCTCATTCGCCTTCACAGCAAGTCGATTCAGGCTTCGCGAGCTATTGGCAACGGGACACTTTCTCTTCTGCTCCACTTCCCGACTCTTCTCCAGCCCCTTGAAGTAGCTATCCAGTAAGGTGGCAATGACAGGGACCATATCCGCTTCCACTACCCGTGTCCTCACAGCTTCCGAGCCTCGCACACCAATGTTGACTATACACTGGAAGGCGAGATTCCACTTCCACGTCTCCATCGTGTCCTTGCTCCGGCCCTCCTTGAGGATGCATACCAGGCGCTCGATGCCGCCATCGACGGTGAGGATGTCGCGGATTCGAGAGGAGGAGATTGTGAGGTAGGCGAGGTTGTTCAGGGAGTGGATGAGGGGGAGGGTAGAGGTGCAGTCCAGGGCGCGACGATCATAGAGGGCGGTGGTGATGCTGATGGAGGCCTTGTTTGTAGTCGGGAGGCTGAAGTTTTGTTCGCGCATCGTGGTGTTGTGTATGAAGAGGATGCCTCGATGGCAGAGGTGATGGAGTTGACTGTATTCAGGCCAGGCAGCGTGGCGACGCCAGCTTTGCGTATGAGGCGTGTGCTTGCAAAGCCGAGTCTTCGTATTCGTGACAACACAACACTCGCCCCCTTCCAATCACCAATCACTCAATACCAGCTGCAATACTGAGACTTCCAAGCCTGGCGATGCTGTCTTGCTCCCGATGCCTGCGCGTTTGTGCAGGCGATGATGTCGAGTCCAGCGCGCGCCTCCTGCCTAAGTCCAACCTTTGCACTTCCAACAAGTCCAGACGCCGTCAACAAACGCTCCTGTACGAATCTCCTCAGTACCGGTCGTGATGTTCAAAGAATGTGCAAGGCTGGTCTTGATGACTACGGTGTCGAGCGTGAGTGGATCCCCCCAGCGCCCAGGTCGTGCCCTTTCGGCGGGAAGCGGCTTTCCGCTCAAACTCTCCCCCCAACCAAGCGACTCGACTCTTCCAAGCAGTTAGTCAGCCGCGCAGTCTTTGTGCAAATACTGATCCGCTTATCCGCTGCACGCTCAATATGCTCCCCAAATAAAAACAAGTACGATGCTGGTGTATTCTGCTGCACTGTTGCTGCTGCTGTGCTGGGAGATGAGCACGGAGTAAGAGAGGGGTGAATCGAGACAGCAGCGAAGAACTGCTCTGCCAAGACCAGCTCTGATTTGCTACAGACGTTGCGTAAAATGAGCTCCCCAGTCGCCTCCACGAAATAGTGACCGTCTCTTGCACCGTGTAGCAGCCTAGCCTAGACATCACGTATCACTCGTATACACGTTAACCACCTATCGCCTATCTTAGTGCTCATTACTGTGGTCACCATGCACCGTAGCGAGTCCGCGATGACGCCGCACTCTCATCCTCGCCACGCTGAATAATGCATCGCCTTCCGTCAGCCGAGTGGCGGGATCCGAGAGCAAAATGTCTCGGCGCTTAGACAGGCGAATCCAACCCAGCGCTGCAACGCCTTCTAGAATTTGTCTTGCATGTGCGTTCCGAGACAAGGCGAGTCTGTTGCATTGCATTTCACCTCATCATTGCCGCCGCGTGCATGTCCGGGCGTGACGGCGCTTACAACGGCTGGTCACGCGAGTGCCACGAGACGCTGCACCGACCAGTCGCCAGCTCGCGCACCTGTGACTTGTGCTTGATGAGAGATCCGGTCAGAATATGGGAAGGAATGTGGTGACGCTTCAATGACATCTCAACGCATACGGGATCTGCCATACCAGCGATCCAGACTGTGCTCAATCCCTGTCACGCGCCATTATCAAGCCACCTCACGCTCCCACTACTCCCTGCGTAGTCCCCCCGCGGGTATCAACGCCCTGTAGAGTCCCGCACCCATCCCTTTTCATGTCCCCGAACTCCAGCCCTACTAATGCAACACTACCCTCTCAGGCAAGAAGCCCCGCAGAAAACTCCTCACTGATCCCTCAAAGTCTTCAACAACTCCTTCGGCCCCATCAAAAGCCTGCTTTTCCTCTTCCCCTCCTCCCCTTCATCCGCACTAGCACTCCCCTCCCTACTCTCCCTCGTATCGCTCTGCTTCAGTCGCTGCGAGAATCCAGTCAAATGCCTCGAGATCGACGAGCCTCTAGATCTCGCCTGAAACTGTGATCTGTCAGTAATTGAGATGTATGGCAGTGTTGATGGAGATCCTACCTCTCGCCCCAGCCCCGGCCGCTCAGCAGCGCCAGGCAGCGGCTTCGCATCCCTCCCATTCACATCGCTAGTCGTCGGCCGTTGCCGCTGGATGGAGACAGGCGGGAAGCCAACGGGATCAGCGTACTCGGTACCTTGCTCGCTCTCAGACAGACTAGGCGTACTGCCCATACTCTCGCTCAAATCAAACGTGCTCGGCGTGCCGCTCGTCGTGCTCGGCCGACCCGGCGTCTCGCCTCTAGTCGCCACTTGCAAGCTATTCGAGTCCGAGGAAGCGTTGATCGAAGAGTTATCCCTCCCTAGCAGCGAACTCATATTCGCGATCTCACGGAGACGGCTCTGTTGCTGCTTCTTCGGATTATGATGGCTGAATTTGTTCCCCACGATCGCGCCAGCGTGCCCGATGAGTGCGCGTATAACGTCTTTCTTCAGCTGCAGCGCGAGATCGAGGTTCGACCACGTCTTGTTGCGGTACTCCAGCATTGGCATGCGGAACACCAAGTCATGCACATCTTCGATGTTGCGCTGGCCTTTCTTGCCTTTGTAGCTTAGACAGAGAACCATGCTTGGGATCTTGACGAGGGAGAGCGTCATATAATTTGAGGCGCGGTTCATCATTTGCGTGAGATCGTCGGATTGGTCTTGGGATTTCTTGCGCTTATCATTCGATGTGCTGCCATGCCGTTGGAGCACACGACTTCGCTTCCGGTCTGTAGGAGTAGCAGAGTCGCCGTTGGGATGATGCTCGCTGCGCATTGTGACGATTGAACGCTCACTCGGCGAGCGCGCGAGAGGGCTGCTAGCTGTGTCGTTCGTCTTCGCTAGCGCTTGGCGGGAGGCGGCAGAGCGGCCGTTTACAGACGTGCTAGAGGGATTGGAGTGTTGGAAGAGATTGAAGCCTTGGAGACCCTGACGGGCTGTGGACGTGATGCCTAGACCCTTTGGCTCGGACTTCTTCTCACGAGACTTGGGGAGATGCAGTGTGGGTGCCAGCCTGCGCTCGAGAGAGCCGGCACCTGTGCCGTTGTGCGTGCCCCGGATGACATCGGGCGTGTCGCCGTTGAGTAGCGGCGTGTTAGTGCCGGAGTCTGGCTCCTGCTCATCTTCTTCTTTAGGCGGTATCATGTTCTTGACCATGAACGGCGAGAAGCCTCCGCCATCAAAGGCATTGCCGCCCACACCTGGGAAGATGTACTCGAAGAGCTTCTTGGCGACCTCGCGCTCGACTTGTAGCTTCAGAGGTACGACGTTCATCTCGAACGAGTCCACGACTGGTATGCCGGCGATGGCTTCCAACATGAGCCATTGCACTCTGAACATTTTCGTGTCCTCCAGCCCTTTGTAGCCACGGCCGGGGTCGACGTATGGTCCGATGATCTCTGGGTATAGCGCATCTGGGAGGAGATTGAAGCCGTTGATGCGGCCAATCTCCATGCAGTTGTAGTTCGAGCCGTCGTTGTTGTCCGTCCGGTCGAAGGAACCGTTCTGAAGCTGGACCTGGATGAGTGACTCGCCCTTCTCTTGTATGAGATGCCATGCAATCTCCTTGGCAGACATGTTGATGTGCAACACGCCTGCGCCATTGTCAAGCTCTCGCTTGTCTTCAATCCGCTGTTGCGCAACAGTGATAGCCTTCATCATGAAGAAGAGCTCGTCCTCACAATTCGCCAGATCTTGATCCATAGTTATCCTGTCCTTCCAGCCTTGTCGATCGAGGTACTTCTCGTGGACCTGGAAGTGCATCTTGATCTCCTCAAGCTGGCGGATGCGCTCTTGCAACATCTGTACCATCTCGGGCGATCCAGTCAAGTCGCTGAAGTCCGATGCAAGCATGATCTTCTCAAGACGCTCGCTGCGGGTCTTCTCAAGTGGCTCGTTATACAGGAGCAAGTCCATCACGATGATGTACATGGCGAAGTACTGTGTCGAGTCGCAGACTGCGCGGAACTGGGGGAACTCTACCCAGACGTGGTCCATCCGGCTTTCTGCCTCTTGTTCTTTGCTCGAAGTGCGAGTCTCGCCGCCCGTGACATCGTCGTTATACTTCAGGCGCAGAGTGTTGTACTTGTCGTATCGTAGACTCGCCGAAGTCCGCTGCACCACCCTGTGGAAGCCAAATGGGTTGTCTTCGTACTCGAACATGATCTCAAGCGGCACCCAGGGTGGCCAACAAGTCCCGGCTTTGACGCCATACTTGTTCCCGGAGTACATGCGCAGATACTCGGATCCGAATGTCTTGGTGCTAGTGACAAACATCTGCAAGCTGTCCATAGCCGCAGTGAAACGGCGTTGTACCAGCCCACTGATATCATCGTTGACTCTGTCCTTGTCCATGATCTGGACGACTCTGAGCTGAGCACCTTTCGCTGTCACCAGGACGACAGACTTCGGATTCTTCTCGCTTTGTAGCTGGATCTGCGGGGCTATGAGGCGGAAGTGATAGGTATTCAATGCCATGAACTCCGTTGCAATCTCATCGCTGGGTCCTTCAGTCTTCTCTTGCCTCGACTCGCTCTCAGTGTCGGGCTCGTCAGCATCTACAAAATTGCGACCGTCTTTCAACAGTTCATCAATTCGGTCTTGTATCGTCTGCTCGTCATCCCCATCGGGTGAAAACGGCGTTTGGGCAGTTGCATACGACTTTTGGCGCTGAGGTGCTTGCCTGGACTCCGCAGCCTTCTTCTTCTGCTCTTCCAAGATGTCAAGCAGGAAGCGCACAGCTCGTCGAGACATGAAGTACACGAAGCCTCGTCGCTGACTGTTCTGGTGTATGTACCGGAGTATTATGTTTCGCAGGGAATTGTTCCACTTGATCTGCGGGTTGTGGACGATGAAGCGATTATTGGAGTCATTTGTGTAGTCTGCTAGCGGCGCAGTATCGACACGACGCATGCCAGGTTCACCAGGTCCGGGTGTCTGAGCATTCTCGTGGGCTTCGTAGAATTCTTCCGCAGTCTCTAGCTCTGGTACAGTTGAAGGATCATCGCACTCTAGTCGATGCTTCAAAGTATCGAACATGCCGTGCAGCGCCCTGTACTTCTGCTTGAGATGCTCCCCATGAGCGCGCAGAGCATCGAGCTCCTTGTTCGTATGCTCTGCGTCCTTCGCCATGGACTGCACAGTGTGGAGATGCTGCTCTCCCTCAGCGCGGTCGTTCTCGCTGCGTTGTGTTCGTAACGTCGCAAGGCGTTCGGCGATCAGCTCGGCTTGTACCCTTCTCGGGTCATTCTTCGCAGACATGACGCAGTAATGCGTAGGCTCGTCGCCGAACGGGCTCGTCCGTGTCGTGTCTCCCGAGATCGCGTCGTCATGATCTGTCTGTCTGAAGTACGTGAATCTCGGAGCGTAGCCGAGTGGCAGGATCTTCGTCTCTGGATCTGACTCCGCAGGCAAGATCCAGTCTAGCTCAACAAAGTCATCCATATCGATCCAAGTGAAGTCATTGTCAGGTATAGTGAACCTGGACATGTCAACCTGCGGCATCTGACTATGCAGCGACGCCAGTGTCTCATCAGTAGCTTTCTCAATCTCCTGCGCACTTGTGCCTGTTATGCTGGCAGAGACTGCCCTCAAGTCCGCGGAGATGAAGTCAAGCTGCGCCTTATTGATGCGCATGCCGCTCGAGCGCTTCGTGTCGGCATCGCTATGGCCCTTGATGTCGAAGTACTCACGACGCTGATGCAAGTCAAGCATGAAGCTATCGAGCTTCATCTTCAAGCCTGTGGCCGACACGGAGTCTTCATTATACTCTTCGGCATCTTTGTGCTTGTAGATGTGTGAAATGAAGAGCGGCGACATGAGTAAATTGTACTTGATGGTTGCAAGATGTCGACCGAACTTCTTGCTCTGCTTCTCTGTTGGGCCCCATAACGGCCCTTGTCTTACAGGAAGCGACATGACACCAGAGAACATCGACCACCAGCTGTAAAAGTGTGAGAAGAAGCGCGGTGTCAGATGCACCGAATTGTAGTCGTTCGAGGGCTTCAGATTCGACACTGACCAATCGCGGTCATGCGGCGCGGCGACGGCCAACGACAAATGTATGTGATTACTTCGCAAACCAGCATACGCATCGTACTGGCCATTCTTGGGCGCCTTCGCAAAGTCAGGGTGCTTCAACACAACTTCGTAATGAGGCTTGAAGTCGAAAGATCTACCGCCACCCGGCAAGTCGCGCTCGAAGGTCAGACCTGCCAGCCAACGGACCTTGCCGGAGAGCTTCATGATGACTTTCTTGAAGATTGCCTCTCGCTTGTAGCTACTGCTCGAGCTCGCCGATATGCTGTCTTCGCGTGCAAGGTCTTCATCGTGTCGGGCGTAATTGTTGAAGTCGGGAACGGCCAGAATGTAGTCGCCACTATCGATGGTCATGAACTGTCGCGGGTCGTTGTGTTGTGCAATGTTCCAGCGCACATCGTTCCTCCAGACCATTGCAAGACCCGCGCCTTGCCCGGTGACAACATACGGGTCTCGTGAGCCCTTAAGCACCAGATGCAGGTCGCCATCACCTTTCCATGCCACATTGATCCGCGAGTGAAAGCTTAACCTGATCTTGTCCCAGAAGCCGACTCGATCGGAAGTGTCGATTGGCGGCTTGGTGAAGCCTTCGATGCATTGCATAGTGTCTTGTATTGCCGGCTGATACGACGTGCCCCATGTGAGTTTGGTGGGTTGGCTAGTATTGATCTCAAACTTCATGTTCGAATATGTCTTGACGGGCGAAATGGTGCGCCGCACAGTGATGGCGTACGGCTTGCCGTTATTCGATCCCATCTTCTCTTTCGAGACTACTTGCACATCAACCTCTCGCTGCGATTCGATATCACGAAACTCTTCCGCAATCACAAAGTCAGTTCTCATCGACATGCTGGGCAGTCGAGGAGGTTGGCCGTTGGCCAGGGGAGGTATATGGAACATTGGCAGAGGGTAGTCTCGTAGCTGGATGCGGACCTCGCCGGTCGTGACATGAAGATTGACTGGTATCAGGAGACCATACTTCATCTCGGTTGGCATTCCTTTACCCACGTCGTGCAAGAACTTGTGGACCTCGTTGATGGGAAAGGAAGGCTTGTCGATGGTCAGCGCAAGGTCAGTCATGGCGATTACCAGAAGGCTGGGGCGTTGGCTCATGGCCATGATCGGTTCTCCTTGCTCGTAGTCTTCAGGTAGCTCCGAAGATCCCCAGAATGCTGTGCGGATGTCTCGCACCGCGCGACGCTGAAAGCTCTGCACTCTGTCGATGCGAGACTTCCATGACTGCGCATGCAGTCGATTAAGCTTGTCCCGGGCCTGATCGATGCTAAGATGAGACGTGTCTGTGAGTCCGCACTGGCCATCAGCATCGTATCGCATCTTACCGCGTCCAGAGCGCTGGCGATCGACCTTGCTAGGTGGTTGTGAGTTTCTGCGTCGATGAAAAGAGTTGCTGCGTCGCGTGGTAGACATGGTACGCGCCCCTGGCCGTGCGGACTCTGCCCGGGCACGTGAGCCACTGCGATGACATTGTGTAAGTCGCTTCTCCTTCAGGCGGAAAATGTCTTCGCGTGCAAGCCTTTGTTTCTGTTCCTGCAGCCCCGCACGATATATGGTGCTGAGCTTCCACTCGAAGCTACTGTCTTCGATGTCAAAGACGAAGAGCTGGGCGCGGAACGATACCCTTGGAACATGTTTCGGCCCTTCCGGTTCTTTCGTCAAAATGTAGTCTCTCGACTCGGTCATGAAGTTGTGTTGCATTTGCTTAGTAGTCTTCACAACGTTCGTGATATTGTCAAAGATGTCATGAACAACGAGCTGATGAGGCACGCCAATGCGGATTGTCTCGACGGCGAGATCGACCGTCTTCTCGGTGACGATAGTCGAACCGTGCTTGCGCTTGATATCGCGCAAGTCGATGCGTAGTGCTTTCACACCAATGATCCTGCTCCACGCAGCTTTCGTACTGGGTGCTCGTACGTACAGACGCGCGAGGGGGCAGCGCATGAATGGCGACGCCCATCGATGCCGCCCAGCTTCGAAACCGAAAATCTGTAGCATCATACGCGGGTCAGATGGCATGGTCGCCTTTACCTGCAGAAGTCCTATCCTGCAGTCAATCGTCGTAATCTCTGCGGCATTGGTCGATCCGGGCACCTGCAGCGCCGATGGGCGAGCCATTGTCGCCTGCGGCTTGCTGACAGTGTGTCTGTCGTCGTAGAATGTGCGCTTGACGACCATGACAGCTACACCGATCGCATAGTGTCGATACAAAGAGTATGCCAGAAGTATGCTCTTCGCATGTGAGTTGATGTGGAAGACGGGACCCGTTGCATCTGTACTGGTGGAGAATGCCACTTCGAATCTGGGCACAGACAAGAATGAGTCGGTAGCGTCATCGTCGATGGAGTCAATAATCAGGCCCTCGAGGTTGTGCAGATGAACCGTCAGCCGTCGACCGTCTGCAAAGCTTTCCTTCGCTCGGCGAGGCGAACTGCTGCGGCTGGGTGAATCTGGCGTTTTGTCTGGTCCCGATGGTAGACGTGCACTGACCCGGCGTCGATGTTCGATCTGGAGATTGTCTTCGCGGTGCGCTCTGTACTCTGAACTCCAAGACTCAAGCTCAAGTGAAAACCCGCGTGTGTCATGCGATACTATCTTGTCAACCCCGGCTACCTGTACTGCAAAGTCGTTGCCTTCGATGCGAAAATGCTCCAGCCAGGAGGGTACTTTGCGCAGGAAGCTAGTCTTGAGGGAAGAGGCATGGTGGTTCGATTCCGTCAGTATGCTGGAGCTTACTTGCCTGTTGATCTGTCGAATGCCTTCACATATATCTGGACGCACGAGGTACCCAGTACATGTCTGCACTCGAGCGAAAGCCGTTACTGTAGCGTCGGGAATAGCGTTTACGTCGACTTTCAGCTCGCAAGTATCAGTACGCATGAGATCGTGACGCTCGCTCGCAGATGTCTGGTAGTAGAGTTCGTGTGACGTGTGGCGATAATTGACAGCAAAGCCGTAGTGCATCTGCCCATGCTGAGAATGAGAAGACTCAAGCTCGAGCGCCATGGACGATGTGGTTGAGATTAAGAGATCGAAGTCATCTTCAGAGGCGCGAGTGGTGTCCATCGGTGGTAACGACACTCTGATCACTGGCTCTTGAATGGATATCTTGATACTCGCCTTCGGCAGTAGCCTCGAGATGATGTGATGGTGGTCTGCTGACTTCTCCTGTTTTGGTCTGGACGTAGGCACGTCGCGTCCTTTCAGCATCGCAAGCACCAGGGGCAGATGGTGGGGATCCAGATCGATCGAAGGTGAGGTGCACACGAGATTGGCGTACAACACATTAGTGTTGCGATCTCCAGCGCTATCATGACTCGAGAGATGAATCGCTCGAGAAGGCAATGTAGTCTTGACAGTCGCAGTGATCATTGGCACATACAACATCCGCTCCGGGTGCTTATGTCCGTCGTCGATCCCAGCGGAGATGGCAATAGCTGTAAGTAGGCCTTGATGCGCGACGTCATTGCGGGCGAAGTACATACGGTGTGCAGGAGTGCGTGAATCTAGTCGAAGGATGTCCAGACCGACTTCCTTCATGGCGAGGTTGAAGTAGATAGATCGATCGAAGTGGCTCTGAGTCGAGAGACGCTTAGACAAGCCAAAGAAACCGACAGCCAGTTGGACTTCCTGCATGCCTCGCAAGATAGATGCAATGAAAGCGCGAGAGTCAGAGATCGCCCTGACAATACGTTCCTCGGGCGAGTCGTGAGGCTCCGCTCCTGTAGATTCACCGCTCGCTACTTTGCGCTCGCGTACCGCAGCAGCGTGATGCGGTATGCGAAGACCGCGAAGATACACCGCGCGCTGCTGAGCGTACTCAATGTCATCGAAAGGGATATTGACTCGGCCAAGCTTCAACGCCACAGACGCATCGCGAAGACCTTGCAGCTCCCGATGCAAAAGCCCATGAACACTCAGCGTAGCATAGTCCAGAATCTCCGTTGACTTTCTCCCTTCTGCCGTGAACAGTATGCTTCGCACGAGGCACTTCCATTCCGCGGGCTGCTGCACTTCGCCCTTGGCCTTGCTATGTTGGAAGAGCCTGCTGCGGTCGACCGTCTGACTTCGCGTGTCGACAGACACGTTGGCACGCTCTACGCGAACGCTTCCAACCCCAACAACGCATAGCTCCACCGTGTTCGTGACGAGATCTATGAGACGGAGCCATTCAATCTGGCCGTGCAGCCGCTTGACCTGCTCCTTGATCTCGTTCAGTCGTTCCCAAAGCTTGCCATGTGCCCCATCATCGTCATTCTCATCCTCAGTGCCATCGAGAGCTCTACTCTTGCCAATGTTTCCATTCGCCAGTGAAGTCGAGCCATTCGCGTGGGCATGCTTCCTCGTGACCCCGACAGCGCTTTTGTCCAGCTCTTCCAGATCCACAGTGACCCTCAGCTCCGTGATCACGAGACTGCACCATGTAGGCAACGCGAATGTAGGTCGGTGTGGCGACAGACCGACGCCACGTACAGTGACTCTGATTCCATGTCTCGGAGAGAAAGCCAGTCGGCGGAACCCAGAGTACCCCACCCGCTGGATTGACACGCCAGTCAAGACGCGTACGACAGCGAAGATCACGAAGGTCGAGAGATAGGCGAGCAGGACCAGTCCGAGGAGCAGTGATATGGACGGTACAGGCATCGTTGCGCCGGCGGCGTTAGCAGCGCGCACTCGGGCGCACAACCTCCAGCAATGTCGCACAAGGGATGCTCGACATATCATGCATCCCTTTGCCACTGACCGATGTAAGTAAAAGGCGATATGAAGCTACCCGGTTGTCACCGGCGCAGCTAGTATTGGAAGTGAGGTGGAGAGCAGCTGGAATGTCATGACTTAATGGTGGGTAATAAACTTCAATAATCAACACGTCAAATGGCCAGCAGCACCAGTCTAGATCACTGACATGAAGACCTAAACCACATACACCACAAACCTAGGTGTCATCACGCAGATTGCACATGGTCATGGCAAATTAGGCTGTAGGAGAGGAAGGTTGCATCACATTCGATACTAGTCTACCATCGACCACTCGCTGAACCTCGTAACCCCCCGCGGCACCTCTCCAACGCTAAAGTCAAGAGCAGCATTGACGCGCTGTCGCTTGCTCTGAACGCCGTAACACCTCCATGCAATGCATTGTCATCCCGCGTAATGTCATTCCGCCTTCACATCAGTCATCTGAGCATCTTGCCCATTCGCCTCGACAGCGGTGACGACCTCCTCCAGCGCAGCACCACCACCCCCAAACAGCTTCTCCTTGGCGATGGCAGCCATGAGACCCATTCTCTCCTCGTTGGCAATGCGCTCTGCCGCCGTGACGACCTTGGCCATCGCCTCGTCGCCACCATTCTTCTTCGACATCATCATCGGGTCCATTGTGGAGCGATGCTTCTTCGTCTCGGTGACTTGCTTGATCTTTCCCGCAAGATCCTGGATCTGACGTGTGCCATACTCGCGGTTCGTGAAAAGAGGTGATGCCGAAAGTGTCTGCACCCAGTACTTATTCCACAGGGCCTCCAACAGCTTGTTATCGAGAGTAGACTTGTAGTGCGAGACTTCGAGAGAGTAGTAGCGATTGGCGTGCGCGCCGAAGTCTTCTGCCTTCGCAAGAGGCACGGCTGCGATCCCTGCTGCGGCTGAGTCGGAGCCCGGTGGCACGTAGCCTTCCGGATACGTCCTGAAAGCGCCGATCTCAACCTTCCCGGCGCTGACAGTCCTGTCCGGATCGATGACCACCGCAAGGAAGGGATCAGAGAATGACTGTTGCGTATGCTCGGTCGCCACATCGATTCCCGACAACCAGCACCCGTACCCAGGATGGCTGTGATACCACCCCACAGCGTTCTCCAGCTGGCCCGCCTGCCTTGAGCGCTCCAAGAATAACACCATATACTCGTCTGCCTCCGTCTGCGCGTTCACTCGCGTCTCTGTGCCCTCTACTGGCAGCCTCAGCGCATCCGTTACGATGAACGTTTCATGTTGCACGTAGCCTAGCATCAGTCCCATCACTTCAAGACTCCCGCCTGAGCGAGCGTGCATGGCCATCTTGATGAGGGCGACGGCAGATATGCGGACATGTTTAAAGTGATGCGGATCGGTCTTCCATGGTCTGGCAGCGTTGATCTTCTTCTGCTCCGCGCTGTCGTAGCCATACAGCGCATCTCGATTAGGATCCGTGAGCTTGACCCCGTTCTCGATCTCTGCATCCTGTCAGTGTTGAGCCTACATGTGGAGTTGAGGGAGTGAGCATTCACCCCACGACTTCAACGCGTCCATGCTGGGCGATGAAGGTTTGATGTTTAACTGTTGCTCGATCTGCTTTGTGAAATCACCTACGAACGAAGCGAAGCGGAGCTAGTGAAGCGTTAGATCCAACCTTAGTTTGGAAGCCACAATACAAAGTACCCCTCTCACTCGCGACAACTCTGATGCACATCCGTCCGAGACGTTTGGGGCCCCAGCGTCCCTGCGAGATCTCATCGGTACTACACGCATCCTTGCTGCGCGCACCGCGCAGCCTGTCCTCACCATGATTGGGCTTCGCGTTGCCGCGCAAGAGGGCCAAGCGAAGCGCCCAAGGTGTGCGCACTCGCGAGGCGCCAGCTCTGCCCTCCTGGTCATGTCTGAGCCACATTGCCCTGCCGCACCCTGATGCTGTACAATATACAGTGTATGGTCTTTATCGCGATCTCCTCCTCGATCGACTCTGCAGCGGATTGCGACTGCCTGATCGACTGATAGATAGACTAGCAGACACTTCCTTGATCGTGCTTATGACTGGCTGCTCTGACTTCGCTGTCCCTCACCCATTGTCTTAGCTAGCAGGGGTCTCTGTTGTCCGGCCGGCTGAAAATTGTCATCATGCGACTCCTCAACACGGGAACATACGAGGTCGGTGAACCTGAGTATTCCATCAATCAGCGATATGCCATCCTCTCTCACCGGTGGCATGCAAAGGAAATCAGCTACCAGCAACTGGAGTCTGCAGAGAAGATTGCGAAGTCGATGAATCTCCCTCACTTCGCGAAGATACGAAGTGCATGCGCAAAGGCTGCAAGTCTGGGTTATCAATGGCTTTGGATCGATACGTGTTGCATCAATAAGCAAGACAACGCGGAATTGACGGAGTCGCTGAATTCGATGTACAAATGGTACAGTCAGGCATCTGAATGCTTGATATACTTATCAGACGTTAATCACACTGTCGCGAAAGGACCAACTCCATTTGTAGTAGCCGCTGCCGACGAGTCTAAGGTCCCTGAGTCGCAATGGTTCACTCGAGGCTGGACTTTGCAGGAGCTGTTAGCTTGTAAGACAGCCAGGTTCTACGATGTCAATTGGGACGAGATTGGCACGAAAGAAACCCTGGCACCAGATCTACAGAGGATCACACATATCGAAGCAGGCTATCTCGATCACCGAAAGAGCCTACAGCTTGCAAGTATTGCTACGAAGCTCAGCTGGGTGTGTGATAGAATCACCACTCGACCTGAAGACAAAGTGTATAGCCTTGTTGGTCTATTCGACGTGTATCTTCCCATACAGTACGGCGAGGGTTTGAACAAAGCCTTCCGCCGTTTACAATTGGAGCTACTGACGACTCCAGATGAGTCTATCTTCGCCTGGACGCTGCCTGGCCCGTCCTGGGAGCCACCTCCAGGCTACGACAGTGATGAGTATGGCTTACTGGCCCCTTCGATTGAATGCTTTGGCAAGTCGGGGGGTGTAACACATGTGAACAAGGCAGACTACCGACCACGTTCCGCAGCCGGCTACAGCATGGTTCAGACAGGCGTCATGTTTCCCGTACCTACCATTGAGTTTGAGAAGAAGGTGTGGAACTGGTACACAATCTCTGGCCTGTTCGTACCGCCAGCAACAATCCCATTATTGGCATATGCCGAGCGCCGAAGGAACAAGTTCGGGTTTTCCCTGACACTAAACTGCTGGAATGTGGATAATGGGCGCGTTGGTGCTCCAGTGCGAATATGGATTCGAAAAGGCGACGAGTCATCGCATTTTGAAGTGTGGCGAAGATTTCGATGTGACGAATGGATCTTGGGTACACAGGCGGCGAAATGGAGGCGTTCGGGCCCGGTGACAGAGCTGGCCGTTGCGCAGCCTTGAGAAGCCATTGCAAAGGTGCGATCGTGGATTGAAACGCACAGAACGTGCCAATTCGATTTGATGTGCTTGTCGAAAGGCAGTCTGACAGAGTCTCCCCGACTACGATGCATCACACCCGCTATCCGAGTCTCATGCACGCAAACGGCTTCTCATATCTCGACTAGATCTCGTTCATACAAAACCCCTCTCCCACACTCCCCACGAATCACAAGTCCCGCACATGGACCGACGAGACGTCGACCTGTGTCTCCCGCCGAATAATCATCTGTTGAGACTCAGCGCTCGCAAGAGACACCTGCTCAGCCCGGCTGCGCCCAATCGAGACGCCATGACGCATCGTACTTGATCTCATACCGAAGTCGTCCGCACTCTTGATCTTTGTGTGTCCTCGTCTCCCTCCCGTCTTGATGGATCCGAGAGCGATCTCGTTGCGGTGGGCGGACGCGCTCCAATATGTGGCACCCTGGCTAAAAGCGCCAACAAAGGATCGCAGGCATGGGATAGTGCTGGTGATGAGCGAAGTGCACAACGTGACCTCCTGTAGGACCAACATTGGCACGCTCCCGATACTTGCTCGTGCGTCCCGGCCTGATCTCACGTGTGCGACTGTTTGAGCGATTAAGAACGCTGTCGTGCTGCGCGGTGTCAGCTGGCGGTATGTTTCAATGGAAGCAATCGGTCGTACATGAATCGGCAAGAGTACAGGATAATGACCACGCGCTTCTTCTCGCTCGACATCTCTAAGGCGTGCAAAGACGTGACGGGGAGTATGAACATGAAGGCTTCGCTGAAGACGTCCACAAGGCAGATGGTGATCAAACGTGCCATCTGTCCAGAGTCAGCATTGACACGTTCGACGCTTTCTCAAGACATACACTTCTCAGACATCGATCGCCAACGCTGGAGTCAAGAAGTTCTTCTGGTGCGCACCCACTCAGAGCCACTCCCATCGACACAGCCATGCAAATCAGCAGTACAACGCCGGCGATCAAATAAGTAAAGTTTCTTCGACGGGTTGATCCAACGAAGATCTTCATGTTGAAGACTAGCAGCGAAGCTTTTGCTCCGTACAGTGCGGCAAACCAAGATAGCTGCGATGCGAAGAGCAGCTTGAGCTTCATTAGCGAGGAACTCTCTGCTTTGTTGCTCAAGGCACATACCGTCGAGATTGTGCCTTGCTTTGGTTGCCAGCCTACATCCATCAGAGCAACGCCCAAGCCATCAGACACCGCGCGCATCAGTAATGCCCAGTGTCCGCAAGCTATCAACTGTTCAACACCAGCAAATCAGTCCTTTGTCGATTGGGTCGGCAAATGGCCTGCAGCCGACTCACATAGGTAACCCCAAGCACCGCATCGTCATACCACAAGAGTCCATACTTCCCAAAGATACGTGCACCAAGGAAGCAAAGGGAATACATTATGGACAAGATCGTAGCGACCCAGAGCCAGCATCTGTGGTCAACATCGCTGGGCTTGCTGAGACCGACTTGTTGGACGGGAGACATTGCAACTGCATCCTCGGTTTCGGAAGACTTCGAAACCACGGAGCGGATACCCACGATGTATCCTACATAGAACATCCGCACTGTGCCACTCATCTGACGGATGCTGGTTCGGCACCCTGACTGCCCAGGCTTGCTACAGTACGATAGCATTGGGAATGGATCCGCAAAGTGGCACAGCAGTGCTCAGGCTACGAGTGGAGCATTCTGAAATCTGGTTATACGATTGGACTGTGCCGTCAAATGCTCTATTAGACTTTGGACATGCACGGGACCACTGAGATCCAAATTGTGTTGATGGACATGGCACTCAATGTCAGACGTTACTCGGTCGACCTTGACTCACTGCAGTATGTCCACGTGCCATAGACCGCCGCACCACGAGTAGCTCCCAGTGCATAACAGAAGCGGCTTTTCACAACCGTCGCCTGGGGAAGAGTCAACAAAAGAGGGCTGCCAAATGCCGATAGACGCACCGGCGAATAGGACGCTTCCCCGGTAATGATCCTGGTCGATGTCAATCAAATATCTTATCACTCCATCTTCCACGCCATCGGCACTTTCAACTCATCCAAGATAACATCGACAGACCTCCTACGGCTGTACCTGCAGCTTGCATAGTCAACCGCGCCGCAATCAATTCCGCATGCATCGTTACAGACTAATGTCGGAGTGCAGATTGGTGACGAATGTGTCACTCGGAAGAGACGATGTCCGTTTCCAACCTTTACTCTCTCTTCAGCTAAGTTTCTTATTACTCGATTTTGTTCTTACAAGCCTGAAATATTGTGTACGAAAATGGATGACTATGGCGACAAGAAATCGCCAGGCGATGCGGTGATCCAGGCAGATCACAACCGCGACTTTGCACCCGAATCGGAGGTGACCAGGCATGGCCAAGAGCACGATGCCCGGGACATGCGACGACTAGGTCGCAAGCAAGAAGTCAAGAGGCGGTTTCGCTTTTTCTCCATCGTCGGATACATGGTCATCCTGGCCTCCACGTGGGAGGGCGCTCTTGTCAGCACCATATTCTCATTGCCGTAAGTCTCTGTCATGTAGCATCATAAGCTATTTGCTGATACATGAACAGCAACGGAGGCACCGCGGGCACGATCTGGATGACCCTCATTGCATCTCTAGGCATGCTGACTTCGACGCTTTCGATGGCAGAGGTAAGGTGGAGTCGCTAGCGTTCATGTTCATCACTGATGAAGCCCAGATGGCCTCCATTTCGCCCACCGCGGGCGGCCAATATCATTGGGTTAGCGAGTAAGTTCCTTACCCGACTTATGTTGACTCCAGAGGCTGAAACGCATTTAGATTTGCGCCACCCAAGCTCCAGAAGCCACTTAGCTACGCCGTCGGGTGGATGGCCGCACTAGGGTGGCAGACTGCTATGCCAGCTGTTGCATACACGGCCGCAATCCAGGTCATCGCGCTGATCGCCACTGTTGACGCCGACTATGTCATCCAGGGTTGGCATGGCGCCCTTCTGACCATTGCATTCGTCACCTTCGCCATCTTGTTCAACATGTTCGCAATCAACAAGCTGCCACTGATCGAAGGCCTTGTAGTGATCATCCACGTATGCATCATACCGTGCGGCTATTGATTATGTAGACGTCCATTCGCTAATACCCTCATAGCTGTTTGGGTTTTTTGCATTCGTTGTGGTCTTATGGGTCACTGGACCACGTACACCAGGGAGCGTCACATTCACCACGTTTGCTGATGAGTATGGATGGGGGAGTCCAGGGCTTGCGGTAGACTACAGAGGGATTCACCGTATTCTGGATGAGTGCTGACAAAATTAGATGCTTGTATCCATCGTTGGCCCAGCTGCTGCACTCATCGGAGCGGATGCTGCCGTGAGAGATGTCGACACTTGCATATCACGGAATCAAGCTAACAATGAACCAGGTCCATCTTGCGGAAGAGTTGCAGGATGCGTCATATGTTCGTGCTGTCCATTTCGATCGTATTGATGAGACATCATTGAAGCTGATAGTCCGCTACAGGTCCTACCTCGTGCTATGATCACATCAGCTCTCATCAACTACGCCACAGCGTTCGTCACGGTCATCTCATTGGTATCTGCAATTGGCCCAAACCTCGAGGAAGTCCTGGCGACGAGCACAGGTCAGCCATGGGTTGAGATCGTCCGCCTGGCGACGGGCTCCCAAACCGCCACAATTGTCTTGGTCGTGCTAGTGTGCTTTCAGTACACATTCACATCGATAAACCCAGTCACGACTTCGTCCCGTCAGCTGTGGGCGCTGGCTCGAGACAAAGGCATCCCGTTCCATCATTTTCTTAGCAAAGTAAGACCGCAAGTCTATGCTGGTCGAGACGTTGGATAGCTGACATTAGCCTCGCAGGTCGACTCACGCAACAATGTTCCCCAGAACGCAGTGATTGTCACTCTCTGCACCACGATCATCGTCTCGCTCATCATCATTGGCAGCTCGATAGCGTAGACCCTTCCCGTCCTGACAGTCTTCTGGACAGCTTACTGACCTTGACTGTAGTTTCAACATCATCCTATCGATCTGCAACGTCTCTCTCATTGCAAGCTATCTTATCTGCATTGCAACGTTCCTCGCCAAACGGGTACGCTCGAAGGGCGACCTGCCCGCACGGAAGTTCAGTCTCGGAAGATTCGGCTTGCCATTGAACATCGCTGCGTTGGCATGGCTCTCGCTCCTGCTAGTGTTCTTGCTGTTTCCCGCAGCACCGCATCCAGAACCTGCGTGAGGCCTACCCCGAGCGTCGCCCGTTGTGGAAGTGAACGATGCACTAAAATTCATTACAGGGGCATGAACTGGGCTTGCCTCATGTTCGGTGTAGTCATTCTCTTCGCATTCGGTTGGTATGCTGTGCGAGCGAGGCATGAGTACGATGGACCGGTGGAGTATATGAGAGAAGATATGTAAGTGCGGAGATCTAGGCAGAGCCAGGTCACGTGATCATTTTAGGTGAGGAGCTCGATGTATGACGCCATCGTATCATGGTGCATAACGATCGTCTTGCGCTTCACCGTCGTGTCACAACTTAGAGATCGAGCTGCTGGGCCATCAATCTCAACGAGAAGGGAGACTCAAGCTGGTAAGACAAGCAATAGAGTGGTACGGGTATATTCGATTGCGTTACTCATGCTATTACGTATCCACATGCAGTGCACCAGTATTACTTCTTCCTCCGCAACGTATTCCTAGTTGTCATATTGCTACATTTACCAGCCAGCCATGAACGCGGCACCACCGAACAGTGCAGCAGCACCAACACCAGCAGTCACAGCAGCGGCACCGGCAGACGAGCTGGACGAAGCAGATGGGTTGCCAGCCGAGTTCACACCGACGGCGCCAGTTGGGGTAACGTAGCCTGAGGCGACGGCGCTGTTGCTTGTCACGAGCGCTGCAATCGTGGTTGTCGCCGATGCAAGGCCGGAGGTGTAAGGCACCTCAGTGCCAGCGGACGCAGAGTACGGGTTTGCCGGCTCAGTCTGGGTGCTGTTGCCAGCTGTTGTGTCGTTGATCTTAAGGACGGAGTCGATGACGTGAAGAACACCGTTGGCGAGGAGAATGTCGGCGTTGATGACGCGGGCTTGGTTGACGAAGACTTCGCCGTCGGTGACCGTGATGGTGACATTCCCGCCGCCAAGTGTAGGAACGGAGCCGTTGGTCAGCGTGCTGCTGTAGGCTACGGTGCCGTTGATGACGTGGTATTGGAGGATGGCAGCAGCTTGTTCAACAGTCAAGTTCGCGACGGCTGAGCCAATAGCCTGGAAAGCAGCATTGCTGGGGGCGAAGATGGTGATGTCCGGGGTCGTGGAAAGAGCGGAGGTGAGGTTGGTGGCCTCAACTGCGCCGAGCAGGGCGGTAAGATTAGCAGCAGTGAGCGCCTCGCCGACACCTGGTGGGATCGTGAGGAGACCGTCAATGATGTGCACAACACCACCGGTGAAGTTGAGGTTCTGTGATACAATCAGCGCTAGTCACAAAGCATTAGCGAGGGGTTACATACGGGTGTCGTGACAGTGACATTGTTCTTCAAGCCGGAGATGATGGACACGCCACCATCAACAACGCGGGCCTCGACCACCTGGCCGCCAGTGACGTTGGTGTAGGTCTCGTTGGTGAGGAGTGTCGGCGCGAAGGCTGGTGTCTCACTTATGCCACTCGCGTAGATTGTGCTGCCGAGGACATGGTATTGCAGAAGCGCCTGGACAGCTCCGCCCATTTGTGACAAGGTGGTGAGTGCTCCGCTCTCATTTGCCGACTGCAAGGCAATGTTCGAAGGTGCGAAGATGGTGATGTTGGTAGCGTTGGCGAGAGCACCAGCGACATCAGGGTACGCCGAGAGCAGGGTGTTCAGCGCAGAGAGCTCGGAGTTGCCAGCGAGCAGCGAAGTGAGGTTGGTGGAGTTGGCTTCCTGTGCCCTGACAGCGACTGCCGCAGCAGCAGCGCCGAAGATGTACTTGAACTGCATGATGCTGGTGTAGAATTGATGTGAGGGATATGTTGGGATGTTGTAGGGTAGGATGGGAATGAAAGAGAAAGTAGAGAATAGGCAGAGCTTATGAGAAATACCTCCAGTACATCGCGTGCTGGTACCTCGTGCGGATACGGCCAATTGCAAGACGCAGTGCACGGGCACGGCCATGCGGCACTGTTTGACCGTACCCAGAAGTCAGTGCTTAGCACCTAGCTCCAGGCAATCGAATCACAGCATAGCCTCGACTTGCCCGCGGCGGGGCATTGGCTGTGGCCGCCACGAGTCTTGACATACGTGCGCGTAGCGATCGCCAAGTGTCTCATAGCGTTCGACTTTGCCGTGACGTCGATAATTCTATGTGAATCCGCGGTGCCACGCTGAGCAGCGCAAGCACTGCGTGATGCGCCGCGGGGAGCTGGAGCGCAGGAAGCAGTTCCCGAGCACAGCGTGTTTCAGGCGCGATCATGGGACGGTAAAGCTCGCCAAAGGTCAGCTGTAGACGAATGGCAATTGTCCAGGACAAATGAGGTCAGGACCGCGAAGTCCAAGCTCTGTGGTAAAATGCAGTAAAGCTGCGATCCCCGCAAAGAATGCTACAGGGGTCCGACGAATGCCGTCGATCCGGGAGGGCGCCATGATGCAGGCTTGGCACTACCCGCTGCTTGGCAAGAGATCGTCTGCCGGCATCGTTGACGCGGCCTTTCGTAGATTCTGCGCCGTATGTGTGGATTGCAGCTGCAAGTGCATTCAGCTGACCCAGCCAGGCCAATGATCGTGATGTTCCTGAGACGTTGATTGTGCTGCGCCTCAATCCTCGCTGAAGTTCGGCGTTTACGGAGCAACTTTATTGATTCATGCTCGAGCTCACCAGCAAACGGCACGCAACACGCACTTCTCGTTGCATGCCGCTTGTTGAGTTCGCGATTGAATCGCTTGGCTAATTGGCACGCCTAGTCACCCAGGCTCGACCACACTCAATCGTGGCACGAACGACTGTCCGCGGGCATGACTCGATCTGAGACAAAAAATCTGTCATGTTGATATCTGCGCGCCATCAGCATGATTATCGAAAATCGTTTGCAATCGCGTATCATCGCGTACAACCCAATCGCGCAAGTAGTGCGCCAGGATCCAGTAAAAGAATCTGTGACATGCAAGACGGTAAGTCCACACACTCGCGAGTGGAACTCGAATAAGTCCAGTGTGTACGAACGGTACTGCAGACTGCTTCGCATCAACGAGTAGACAGAACCGCCGTCAACGAGACAGATCGATCATGGTCGAAGTCACCCTTCTGAAGCGAGCTCTGGATTAGTGCTCCGAAATATGAGCCGTATGGTAGATCTCGCGACTGGCGTGGAGCGCCAAGTTTGGTCACAGACAAAGAGCATCTTTGGCCGCGGGTCTACGAGATCTTGTAAGACGCGCCGCGTAGGAAGCGCGTGACGACACAATTGCACCTCCAAGAGATGCTCTCCAGTTCCCCGTTGGCAGATGAGCCGAGACTGATTGACGAAGGGCGGGACTGCGCAAATCAACTGCGCATCGAGCGATCTGAAACGGACTCGAACGTGCAGCATTCGACAGATGTTCAAGACGCATGCAACTGGATTCCTGATCACGCCGATAGATTTGCCAACGAGCGGTCCGATGTGCGCGGAGACAGTCCGAGCAGGCCGCTACAGTCAAGAGGACACTTGAAGAGTGCTGAGAGAGATTGGCACCGGTGTTCATCCATCGCCCGAGATCATGAACGAAGTATCCATACGTCGCCTGAGACCAGATGATCTCGGTGGAAGCGCTTGCTGGCATGCGTTGACAAGCGATTGCCGCGGAGGGAGAAATTCGTGGTGGAGCAGAAAAGTTAGGAGCTCGTTAAGCGGCGCCTCGAGATAGGCTATATGCCGCACTTCCACACGCGGGAAGATGAGCTGCGATGCAGGCCCAGGTGATGATGAGACCATCAGGGGTCCTTGACAGGTTCACCTCACGTGTTGGTGTTCGAAACGATCGGTAGCCGCATAGGCTCGGCCGCTTAGGAGCGCGCCAAGCCAGGATGAAGACAGGTCTGAGGGATGCATTCTCGTAGCAGATCAAGCATGAAGTCGAGTTGCTCGTAGTCGCCGCAGTGTAGAGCATCAGAACATATTATTGATTGTTCAGGATGTAGGATCAAGGTGGTTCAGTGGATTTGCGATATGAGTTGAGTGAATCAAAGATAAGGACAGCGCCTCGGCCCGTACAGTGTGGCGCGTGCGCGACTTCTCGTGTGACGATGCTCAAGCTTGCCCATGTAGCGACAGCACATGTACGAGGGCAACGTAGATACCTCCTCGGTTTGAGTACCTCACTAAGCTATCCGATCCCGGACTTCCACTCATCGCCGCCCTGATAAACCACAACCGACGACAGCGGCCCGTGCAACGCCCAAAAGGCATCATTACATAACTAACCCGTGCATTAATCGAGACCACAGCACCCAATCCGAGGATGTCGTCGCGAAAGAAGATCTTGTTGAAGGTAGAATTGATAGTGCGGGAGGACTGTACTCTCCAGACTGACCACGACGACAGGTCATTATACTCGGCGACAGCGGTGTGGGCAAGACGAGTTTGATGAACCAATATGTACGTTGCAGATGGACCAAACAGCCACCGCCGTATGCTCATACAAGGCGCAATAGGTCAACAAGAAGTTTAGTGCAAGCTACAAAGCCACCATCGGCGCCGATTTCCTCACGAAGGAAGTACTCGTGGACGACCGTCTCGTGACGATGCAGCTCTGGGACACGGCAGGACAAGAGCGCTTCCAATCACTCGGCGTGGCTTTTTACCGTGGCGCAGACTGCTGTGTGCTGGTCTACGATGTCAACAACTCGAAATCGTTCGATACGCTAGATTCATGGAGGGACGAATTCTTGATTCAAGCAAGCCCGATGGACCCGGAGAGCTTCCCGTTCGTGGTGTTGGGAAACAAGGTCGACGTCGAGGAGAGTAAGAGGATGATCAGTTCGAAGAGGGCACAGGCATTCTGTCAGGCGAAGGGTGGGATACCGTACTTTGAGACGAGTGCGAAGCAGGCTGTGAATGTGGAGCAGGCATTTGAAGGTACGTCTAGGCAATTCGTTGAGTCGCCGCTAGCCCAACATGCGACCGCGATCATGTTGCTGAGCGCCTCCATGGCGCCTCCATGGCTGATCGCTTAGCACGGAGCGTCACGAGCACGGAGCGTCACGAGCACGGAGCGTCACGAGCACGAGAGTGAGCTTGACCGCTGACTACATTACAGTGATCGCAAGAAACGCCCTCGCGCAAGAGGAGTCGCAAGACTTCAACCCCGACTTTCCCGAGACAATCCCGATCAATATGAACGAGAGCAACGAAGGGTGCGCATGCTAGAGGACGCATCCGATTCAACTTGCAAACCTATGGCATCTGTGTATTGCATTTCATGGGCGTTCCGCACGAAGAATACCTCGCGGCTAGGTTGTTAGTGATTTTCCTGACCTGCAGCCAGACGCTGTAAGATACCGAATTGTACATACTGCGACATCAGCTCCGTGGCTACATTCATCGAGCACCGTTCCGTGATCTCTATCATGCATGTCCATGGTCAGCAGTGTATCTGATATGCCGGTGAAGATTATATAGGCGTTATCAGCCCAGATGTTAGCGCTAAACTTAGCCCGGCGCGCCGCTGCCTATCATGAGGAATGCATGTCACACATCCACTCGACTCACATCTGAGGACACATGAGGACACTCTCCTCGCGCCTGCCTGACTATATCCGCTGCGCCATCACACAGCCTCAAGTGATGGACGCAATTCGACTCGATCACCGCTTCGACTATACTATCGATCGCGCCTATCCTCCCTAAGTCCACACGCCAACGCTCGCTATCAGTAAAGATGGCGAGTCTCGAACCACTATTCCCTCCAGTCGGGGATAACGGACTCGTTCAGGAAGAGGTTACGGTAGGGTATAGAGGTGCAAATGGGTTCCTGGGAAGACTTGGGAAGTGGAGGAGGGCCGTGGGGTTGCTGTTGTTAGGGTGTACGGTGTTCCTGTGGACGACGTCGAACTTTTTGGCCAGCGTACGTGCATACCCAGCAGATGGTCAGAGAAGAGGAAATGCATGAGCTAATACGAGGAACAGACTATCTTCGCAGACCAGACATACTCGAAGCCCTACTTTGTGACCTACTTCAATACGGCCTTCTTCATCCTCCCGCTGATCCCAATCCTGCTGCACAAAGCCTACAAGCGCCCTGAAGAGTTCACGCAATGGCGCAAGGACATCCGCGCCATGTTCACGAGCTCCCAGTCCTCGCAGCTGCGGCTCCCAGAGGACGAGGAAGACATGTCAACCTCACAGACTTTGCTGCTGGGTTCCGAGCCCTCCGAGTCCTTCTCCATAGACTCCATCGACCGCGCTAAGAGCGCCCAGTCAATTTCCACCAAGCCCTCTGCTCAGCTTTCCCTCCACGAGACCAGCCGCCTAGCCCTCGAATTCTGTCTCCTCTGGTTCGCAGCAAACTACTTCGTCTCCGCCTGCCTAAGCTACACCACAGTCGCCTCCAGTACAATCCTCACAAGCACCAGCAGCGTCTTCACCCTCCTCTTCGGCGCTCTCTTCCGCGTCGAAACGTTCACAATCCGGAAATGTCTCGCTGTCTTCGCCTCCCTTGCGGGCATAGCACTGATCAGCAGCATTGACTTCAGAGGCGAGAACAACGACGCCGACCACCGCGGCGACTTTCCCAAGAAAGCTCCCTGGGAGATCGCCCTGGGAGACGGACTGGCGCTACTATCGGCTGTATTGTATGGCTTATATGCCGTGTTCATGAAGTCTCGCATCCGGGATGAGTCGCGCGTCAATATGCCGCTGTTCTTTGGGCTTGTGGGGCTGTTCAACGTCCTGCTGCTCTGGCCAGGCTTCTTTGTCCTGCATTGCACGGGCGTGGAGATTTTCGAGATGCCGCCCACAGGGAGGGTGTTGGGGATTATTATGGCGAACTCGGTGGCGAGTTTGGTCAGTGATGTGGCGTGGGCTTATGCGGTGTTGTTGACGAGCCCGATTGTGGTGACTGTGGGCCTCAGTCTTACGATACCGCTGAGTCTTGTCGGGCAGGTCGTGTTGAATGGGCAGACTACAGGGGCCCTTTATTGGGTTGGAGCGGTGATTGTGGTGCTGAGCTTTGTGTTCGTGCAAGAGGAGGAGAGAAGGGATGAAGTGTTGGAGATCAGTCACCACTTGGATGACGAAGAGGTGGGTTCGGCAGGCTGAGGGTATGACCAGATTCAAATTGGAATATTGACAGGATCATTACTCCACATGCCGAATGTGTGCTGCCCCTGGCAAGCCAAACGGGATCAGACCGTGAGTCACGACTCCAAGCTATATGATGCATGGCCCTGAGCCTACTCTCCGAGCGATAACACGTCAAGCACCCGATAACCCGCGCAACCATGACCGGAAGTGTCGTTGTCTTCCTCACATGGCTGGAATGGATCCTAGACGGACGGCAAAGCGAGAGACCGTCCTTCCTTAACGACCACACACCGTTCATGGACCGGCGCTCACGCCGTCGGCGTAGTGGAGTGGCAAATCAGGCGCAGCCGCCTGGAGCAGCTCCTAACGCCAGGGGCACACAACAGCCTGGTTATGCACCGCCAAACCTTCAACCACAGGCCGCAAATCGAAACGGGCGGCAACCTCGGCGGAACAATGCGCAAGCTGGTGCCGCACCGGGCGGCGAGCCACCGGGCTGAATCTGTGCGGTGAATTAAGCGTCGGCGGACAGTGGCGAACGGTCGATGATTACGTCTTTACGGCAGGACTCTCCGTAGGGAGCTCGAGGTCGTCTGCGGAGCTCAGCGGAGAAAGAGCCCAATGGAGCATGTGCTGGCAAGTGTTTCTCGAGCTTGTGCCGTAGTGCTTGACGTCGCAGGGAGTCTCAGGGACCGAGTGCAGTGTAGCGCGTGCGTGTGCAGCCATAGATCATATTTGGCCCTGTACCAATTTCTCACCCTCCATTACTCCAGCGTCTTTCCTCGACAGATCTCTCAGCGCCCTCATCAACCTACCCTCCTTCGGCAAATCACTCTCGTGCTCCCTAAACAACCAATCCAAGGCCCTTCGCTCCACAACCACCCGTCCCATCTCAAGCACATCCTTGACATCCACCCACTCACACTCCAGCACCCTCGCCTCTCTCCCCATAGTCTCCCTGCTCAGCGCCCACTCAAAGTCCTCCCTCCTCTCCCTCGTAACAAACAGCGTCCTCCCACCCGCGTGACCCCAGCCCTGCCATCGCAGGAAGTCTTTCGTGTAGCGTTCCAAGCTCTCGCGTCCGACGTCGTAGATCTCCGCTTCATCTTCGAGCACGAAGAGCTCGCCTTTGCGGTAGCGGTAGCTTATCGCCGTCCTCATGGCGCGATCGTAGACTTTCCGATTTAGCTCTGTTGCGAAGTCTCGTGGCTTTGGACCAAATGCCACACCGCCTCCCCGCAGCATGGGCGACTTCTTGTCGCCTAGTCGAGCAGAGCCTGTGCCTTTCTGCGGTCGCACCTTCCGATTCGAGCCGTGCACTTCACTCCGGTACTTCGTGCTCGCTGTGCCTTGGCGCGTAGCGTCGCCTTCGAAGATCACGGCGCGGTGGAGGAGGTCTCGGCGTAGGGGTAGTAGGAGGTGGGTTGAGGGGTAGGCGTGGAAGGCTAGGGGTTCGAGGGAGGGGAAGGCGTGGGTTGTTACTGTGGTGGTCGTGAGGAAAGGATTGGTGGGGCGCGATGACTGGGTGTGAGGTGGAGGTATTGTGAAGGTGTCGTGGAGTATCGGTGTTGTTGGTGTTGACGTGAGATGTGCGGCGGAGTGGGCTTCGGAGAGGATGGACTGGGGGAGGGGGGCTTCGGTGGCCATTGAGCGGGTGAGGGGAAGGGACTGCGCGGTGCGGAGACCTGCTAGGAGGGTCCGTGCCGGTGCTGATACCATTTTGGACGCCATGACTGTTATAGTTTGGTCGGCTGACACCGATGTAGTCGAAATGAGCTGGTTATGATATCGTTGCTCCCGGAGGTGTACTCGAAGTCGCCGCAAAGAAAGTCGCCAAGACTCCCGAGGTCTCACGATGAACATGCATCTCTCCAAACAACAACGAAGCACTTGAGAGGGGGTAGCGACAAGGACCATGGACCGATCAGCTAGGCCACTGGCACGGTGCCTGCAATGTACACGAACGCACAGCGTCTCGCTGCCTATACGCAGATTCTCAACCTCCCTCACATTACGACTCGAAACGACGACAGGCACCCCCGAAGCAGCCCCAGCACCTCCTCCAACACTACTCTCGGCCATGAAGAACCCAGAGATGGTTTCGAAGCCAAATCAAGAACGACGCCTGGAGAAGGAGACTGGCCAGTCACCCATCACATCCCGGCGGCGGCGAGCGCTGCTTAAGCAGACCGATGGCATCCCCTTCGAGCAGATGCCATATCAATGCTTCCAGGAGGCACGCAAGGTGCTGCAGGAAGACCGCAAGGAGAAGCTGGAAGCGATACAGCAGCAGCGGGAGAGGATTGCAAGACTGAAGGAGTCCAAGGTTGAACCTCAGGACGAGGGTCGCAAGCAGCACCGACTGGACAGTATGAGGCAGAAGCTGGAAAGATTAAAGATCCTCGCGGATATCAACGATCCGGTCGTGAAGCGGAGGTTTGAAGATGGCTTGGGTACGTGGGAACCTCTTGAAGACTAGCTGTGAGTGGCACTAACAAGTTTGAAGGCGACATGAACAAGCCTATCTATCGCCACCTTGCCCACAAGAAATGGCTCGCCTACAAACGACCTTTGCTCATGCAGCGTATCACCCAGATGAATGTCATGCCAGATGTTCTACCTCACGTTGAGCCTTTAGTCTCCACTGAGCTTTCATTCGCCAAACGTCGCGTTCAGCACGGCGACATAGTCGACTCGCGAGTCTCGGAGATCGCACCTAAGATGACCATACAGCCCTACGACCGAGGCGAACGTCTCTACACGATCGCCGTCGTCGACCCGGATGTGCCGAACGTTGAGAAAGATGGCTTCGACTATAGGTGTCACTTCCTCGCAGCTAACATTCTCATCTCGCCTACGAGCACGAATGTCCGATTCTCCACGCTTGATGCAGAGTCGCAGACCATTATCCCCTGGCTCCCGCCCTACTCCCAAAAAGGTCTGAAGTACTCCCGCCTCGCGATCTTCATCCTCGAGCAACCACTTCTCGACCCTCTTGCTCCAGGAACCTCAGCCCTACGCTCCCAGTCCCTCGACGTAGCTGCCATCAAGGCAGCCGGGAGATACACGCAACGAGCCGGTTTCATTCTGCGGTCGCTGGTCAACTCGCAGAAGTTGAAGCCAGCGGGCGTCGATCTGTTCAGGACGCAGTACGATGAGGGTACTGCAGGTGTTATGCAGAGAGCTGGGATCGAAGGATGGGATGTGGAATTCAAGCGAAAGAGAATCGAGCCATTGCCTTATAAGAGGTTGAAGGGGGAGAGGTATCGATAAATCAGGAAGGTGGTGGGCGAGCAGGGACTTGTACATAGAGTGTATCATATGGCCAGACACGACTAGCTTCCATCAGCGTAGCTCAATTCCATGTTCGTCTCGCATGTGAAAGTTGTGATACCCTCTTCCTGTCCTGACCATGACGCCAAGCCATTGGGAGACCTCACTTCATCCCAAGCTTCGTCCGGGAAGCAGCGAACCATTTCCATATATTCCCAGCACACGAGTCACAATGGCCGCACGCACTCTTTGCATCTCTCGATCAGGGGCCACTCCCATCGAAGCCCTATACCGCAGCTTCGTCCTCCCTGCCATTACTCCTGCATTGCCCCTACCTCAATCTCGATCCTCCCCATCTCGGGTCCACCGACAACGACCCTTCAGCACCAACCCCTCCCTCCTCGCTGCTCCCCGTCCAACGCCCACGGCAAAGCGAACCCAGAAACAAGACTCCGAGATCACCTCCCGCTACATCCAGCTAGTCGATCCCTCCACAAACCGCCTCTACGAAGACCCTGCAACCGAACAGCCACTCCCCCCACGGACTTTACGAGGTGTACTGGCGACTCTAGACTTCAAGACGCACCGCTTGATACAAGTCTCGCCTGACGAGCCCCGGAACAGGGACTTCATACCAGTCTGCAAGATAGTGGAGAAGAAAGACGAGTACCGCCGCGAGAAGTCGCGGAAGGAAGCGCAGAAAGAATCTAAAGCTCTCCAAGCGAAGACCAACAGTGTCAAGACTCTCGAGCTGAATTGGGCGATTGATGGGAACGATTTGTCGCATCGACTGGATCGCGTGAAGGTTTTCTTGGAGGAGGGGAGAAAGGTGGAGATTGTTGTTGCTAGTAAAAAGAAGGGACGGAAGGCTACGGTGGAGGAGTGTCAAGGCTTGCTTGGAAGGGTGAGGGAGGTCGTGGATGGGGTGAAGGGTGCGAGAGAGATGAAGGCTTTTGATGGGAAGATTGGTGGGTTTGGGGTTGTGGTTTTGCAGGGAAAGGGGACGTTAGGTGGAAAGGAGGAGGGTGTGGGGAAGCAAGCAGGGGAGGGGGAGGTGCCTGTGGCGAAGAGCTGGGGAGTATCTGAACGTGGGAACAATGCGCGATCGTTCAAACTGGTCCTTAAACGAATCACGTGACGTCAATGGAGCACAATAGGAGCGAGCGAAGCTATTGAAGAATATGGCAGACTACGCACTAGTGTGGCACAGCTTTAGTCCGCGGTCTTGCGCCGCATGTGTGGACATCGACTCGCTCGACGACCGAAAAGAGTTATTGCTGGTCGGCATGATGCGCAAGAAGTGAAGGAACTGAGGTGAACCTGCTGCTAGTCCAGCACTTCGCGGCTGCCACGACAACATTCGCACTTTACTTCCAACACGCAAAGTACACTTACTCCCAGCCACACTACCACCTCAAACACATACGACAACATGCTATTCACCCCGCCATTCTTAGACAGATATCCCTGTCCCCTCTGCAATGACTCCTTCCGCCGCGAGCGTCTCCGCGCAAACCACCTTCTCAATAGTCACGATGCTGTGAACCCCTACCTCTGCCACAAATGCTCTTCCGCGCACTGCAGCCAGAGCGCACTAGACAGACACCACCGGCAGACGCACTATGATCCGCTGGCTCGCATGCAGGGGTGCAAATCTTGTCACTTCAAGACCAACGCGCAGAATGAGATCGCTCGCCATAGAAAGCATGATCACGGTGGCGATCAGCGCTGCGAGCAGTGCGGGTTCCGGGGATCCAAGTTCAGCACTGTGGCGATGAGTGTGCACTTCTTGCATGTGCATGAGGCGGCGCATGGATGTCATCCGTGCGGTGAGGTCTGGCGCGAAGGACAGGTAGCTGGACACCTGTCCCATCGCTGTGTGGTACAGGACAGGGCAAGGGAGCGGAGGCGGACGATGAAAGTCGAGAAGAGAAAAGCGCATGTGGAGGCTCAGTCGCGCAAAGCGGCGGAGCTTGCAGAGACTACGGCGAAAGGTATAGCCGTAAGTGGAATCGAGCGGAAAGGTACGATGCTGACTTTCATTCCGAAGCGGCCCTCGCAGCCCAGCGCGTCGATAGCCCCACCTCCAAGCTATCGCACGAGCCCACATTCAAGCCTTCCGGGTTCAACCCACGCCACGACGCGTTTCTGGCGCTGCAGATGGCCGAGTTCGCGAGGCTGCCGAAGCAGGAGCAGGAGGATATGCTGGACCCGGTGAAGCGGCATCAGAAGGGTGTACTTGGTGCGAAGGGCGAGTATGCGGACGAGCTGGCTGATGATGAGGATTATGGTGATTTGGCTAAGTTTGCGGGTTGAAGGAGGGGTGGATGGTTGCGCCGTGTGTGTGGTATGTGGTGGCCAGAGGGCGCGGTAGGTGGTGTGGATGGTTGGACCTGCGTTGCTAGCGGACCTTGTATCGCTCCTGCCTTCTCCAGATTCGCCAAGACTGATGCGACGTTTTTACGGCGCGCGTTGTTTGAGCTTCACTTGAACATCAGCGTCAGTTGAAGCCTAGCACGCGCTACTAGGACAAGCTGTACGCTCCATCTGAAGACCACAAGACAAGTACACAACCGCAAATCATGGCAGAACGCTCCCCCATCTCATCGCCAACGGTCGACCAAACCATCGAAGGTCTGCGGACTTTCTCACTCGCGGCACCGATCTCATCGGCAGCACCAAAACCCAACATCGCAGAGCGCGTCTTCAGCATTACTGAGCTGCTAGAGGACATACTTCTTTCTACTGTACGAGCTGGAGATCTAGGCGCCGTCTGCTGGTTGTTCGTCACCCAAAGAGTGAGCAAAACTTTCGCTCTAACAATCGGGCAATCGGGGTCCCTGCAAAGAGTACTGTTCAGTACGTACAGCGCTCGTGCTGTGCCCGTGGCCAGGAACGAGTCCGAACAGAATCCGTTCCTCACTACGATGTGTCTCGCCCGTTCAATGGAGATCACCTTGCACGTCTCTCCTCGCTGCAAGCTGATCCTATCTATTCATGTGCGTGGCTCACGATCTGAGATCGGGGACCTCGTCGAATGGTTACGTGGCAAGCAAGGTACTACGTGGGCAAGGATGAAGTGCACAAAATGGCCGGGCAGGGTGTTCGTGTTTTTGGCACGTTGCAGGCTACATCTTGATTACAAAGATCCCAAGATCAGTCACATTCAGTTCTCTCACATTGGCGATCCAACTCTCGGAGACATTGCCATGCAGATCTCGCAGCTGTACGATCTTGCGTGTCCACCGAAGATGAGCAGATCACGGCAAGCAAACGATACATGAGAGGTCTACCCACTGTCGAACGTCAGTACAACACCACAACTGCAGTTGGTTATAAGACTTCTGGAGACTGCTTCTAGCGTGCGGTGGTACGCGATTACCACAAGCCCTGACGCTCCCCAATTCTTCAGCCCAGGAATACTTGCGGCCAGATTTAAACACGCCGAATGGACCCAGCGATGTGCAGTGCAACGATTCCGGCCCGCGATGCCACCACCTCGGTGCTCGAACAGGAGTGTCATACCTGGCATTGATGGGAACCTGAAGTTGCTACTCCGGGGGAGGGATCGTCATGCTATGTGCTGCAGAGTATGTGGGCGGACAAGGTAGCGTCCTCGTACTCATTCCATGCCACTGAAGAAGTGAACGACCCGTCTGTGACATACGGCCACCAGTGACTTTGACCAATGTTTGGAAGAAGCTAGTATAGGTCACATTTGCACAACTCGCCGTATACACAAAAGCCGTATACCCGACTTCGTTGACTCAAGGCGTCCGCCACCAGATTGCCTTGCATCGCTCCTGCCCTCTCTGAAAGTACGAAACTTGGCAGACATTTGCCTCGAGAGAATTAGCTCGCTCGATCTCGCACTCCCGATTTTCCATCGCATCGGTCACTCAACTACACATACATCACCGCCGCTGTGGTGATGACAAGAATCGAGTAGCTACCACTTAATCCATCATGGCCGATTCCAATGCACCCGTCGACTCAACCATCGACACACCTCTCGACTGCCTGCAAGAGCTTGTCATCACCGCGCCATGGGATCCGGCTTGGACCAGCGTCGCAGCGCGCGCACTCAGTATCACTGAGCTGCTCGAGGCTATCGTCATCGCCACCACTAAGGAAACATCCTATCACAGTCTCTCGGTCAAAGACACCTGCTGGCTGTTTCGACTGCAAAAGGTGAACAAGACCTTTGCCCGCACCATCAGAGGGTCACTGCCACTACGCAAAGCCATGTTCCGCGCATACAGGCCTGCCCGCACCGATCGAAGTTCCGTCTTGTACAGGGACACCATCACATCAAATCCCCTCTTCTTCCAGCGCTACTTGATCTCGAAATTCCATTCGAAGCCAGAGTTCCGCGACGAAGGTTTGGTGTCTTTCGCTCCGCACTTGCGATTCAAGGACCTGAAGAAATTTGCGAAGTGGGCAAAGGCTACGCAGCATGAATCTTGGGCGTCGTCAAAGGCCACCAGCTCGCCGTGCACGATATATGTGGAGGATCGTCCTTGGACTCCCTACATTCGCAGCTCGAAGCTCAAAATCGCTGGTCGCTTCAGAATGAACGATCCCACTATTGGAGACATCGCGATGCGAATTGCACAGATGTACGAAGTCGCATATCCTGGGACGAAGATGTGGGCGGATCAGAGCTCCACCGTCTCTTGAGTCCGTGATTGCTCAGCATCGGTGAAGTGATGGGTATTGGGCTCGCTCAGCTGCTAAAAAGGAGGGTTCTTGGAGGGCCACGATACACACGGTGCATGAAGCGAGACTTGTGGGGAGTTCCCTCTGAGGGAGCTCCTCGTGCACGGCGCATGCCAGTGGCTGCTGGTCAAGCACGGTCGTTCGCTTGAGAATGGCCAGCGGGTATCTAGGCTGTCACCAAGAAGCGAATGCAATACTCTGGCCATGTGGTGGCGAACACTACTGCGGGAGAATTGGGGGGATCAGGATCGGGCTAGTCGTCTTGACAAGCTCATTGGGACTGGGACTGGTCAGAGAGGGAAAAGCTTCGCGATCCCAGTCTCGCGTTGACAGCTTCGAGTTTCTGACCGATATCACGAGGCAAGTCAAAAGCTGTCGGCGTCCAGTGAAATGCTCAGATATCGTACCACAAAGTCTTCTCAGGACGTGTGTCTCGTGAAGCCGCCGACCGCAGGTCACGCATCGCTCCTTCCCTTCTTTGCAAATGACCGCCAAGTCTGTGAATGTAGCGGACTGGGGAATTTGACATGCCGCACTCGTACTTGACTTGGCTGGAATCTATCACCAAAATATTGTCATCGGGTCAACAAGCACACGCTGCCATATCATGGCGGAGGCTAGCGCATCGTCGGCCATGACGATTGATGACAACACTGCAAGAGAGCCAAATTCGGCGGGCGATGCACTTGTAGTGAGCGACCCATCGATAGGCACCAGACTGAACGCCGCGGAGCGCGTATTCGGCATCACGGAACTGCTGGAAGACATTCTCCTCCTTGCAATCACTGAGCCTACCAGACGAGAAGAGCTGTGCTGGCTCTTTACCCTCCAGACACTGAACAAGTCGTTCGCGCACACGATACTGCAGTCACTACCCCTGCAAAGGACAACCTTCCGAACATATGCTCTGGCACCTCCACCGGCTCCAACATAAAGCCCGCTCCTGGATTGCATCTGGATACCGTATGGTCTTTATTTTCAAGTCCTGTTCCACAATCCTCGACCTACAGTCTTGGTGGACTCTTTCATCTCGAATCTTGACTTTGAGGCGATAACAGAGTGGGCACGAGCTGTGCAGATCACATCGTGGGCCAAGTCAAAGTTGAGAGAGCGCCCTTGCAGGATACACGTGGTTTTATCCCTCGGAGATCGGCCAATGGGCGGCAGCAAGTCACTGCGGAACAACCGGCAATATGCCATCGACGATCCAACGCTAGGAGATATCGTGATGTGCATTGCATGGCAGTACGACTTCGAATACTGGCACCGTAAGCCTAAGCCACGTTATACCAGCTTGTTCGATCCAACGGCTCGACTCAGGTTGGAAGAGGGTGCCGCAAGTATGGAGGACAAGGAGGACTAGCATGAAGGCGTTCCAAGGTCGCCATTGTTGCGCATGGTTTAGTGGCGTCTGGGAACAAGGATGTATGGCCGATACTCCCGGTTCTCTCAAGATGCGATAGCGCGTTAACGAGTGAGAGGGTCTCTGGCTCTGCGGTCAACGGTCAGGCTCGAGGTCGCAAGTCAGGGTCTTGGGCAGCGCGGTGTCTAGACTGACAGAGGTTGCATCCATAGACGGGACCGACCAAGAGCGCGAGGGAAAAATACCATCATCAGAGCTTTCCCTTATCAGGCCGTTTCAACCTGATCATCCCATCCTGCAGCAAGGTAAGAACGTGCACTCCACTCGGCGACCAGATCTTCCCCTCATACGTCGCACGTCCAGTACTTGCTCTCGTGGTCCAGGCTTCTCTACAGAACCAGTTGCCCTGCTTTGATGAAGTACTTTCCTCCGCCTGAAACAGCATCTCCTCGGCTGGTGCATGCAAGATGACCGTGTGAGCCAGACTACCCATCTGCGTGAAGGTCTCCGAGACGTCTAGAAAAGTGGATGACTCGTATAAGCTGTGGATGTCGGAGGCATATAAGTGAGCGCACATATGAAGGTTGGCGTTGTCGGGCATGTCTCCGATGGGTCGGTACAGCTTCAGCTGTCTTCGCTCCAGAGGCGGACGATGGGCGTTGAAGGCGGTCATGTCTACTTTGCTGTGCACCAAACCTGGGAACTTGTCGTTCTTCTCTGGTTCCTTTTCGAGCATCCGTCGAAACCAGGGCACATCCATGCCAGGTGCTACCGGGATCTCCTCGGGTCGCTTGGAGTCCAGTACAGTGCTGTATCTCTTCCAGAGGTCTACATGTTCCTGGACGTCCAGGGTACTTCGCTCGGCAGTCTTGAAGCTGCAGGTACTGGTGAAGCAGATCCCAGCGGTGGCGACTTGCGTCACAGTCACGGTGCGAGTGCAGTATGACTTTCCGTCACGAACATTCTGGACAGTGTAGATGAAGGGGAGATGTGGGATGCCACCTAGTATGAACCATCCTGTCACGTTCTATCTCGGCGTAAGTTAACATGCCATTGCAGGGCTGGAGGAAGGACTAACGTGTATCACAAACCCTTTGGGCACTGTCTGAGACGCTGCCCATGCGGCTTGAGCGTAGACGTGACCGCCAAAGGCACGCCCTACTGCTCTGGGGTGATTGCCACCCGGAGCGAACGGTGGAGCTATTGATCGATAGGTGGTCTTGTCGATCGTTTCGAGTCTCATGAGGTCTGCGAAGGGCCGGTAGACATTGCCGTCGGCAGGAGAGGGCATAATCGCGGTAGGTAAGGGAAGGTGAGATGATGGAAACGATGGTACCTACAGAAGCTGATCTATCAGTTGGAAAGGGAGGACGACAAGAATGGACGTCGGCAGAAGTGCCATTGAATGCATGCCGAGGTCGAGTTGCATGATGGCGTCTTCAGGCCTGAGGCATTCACGATTTCGCCGTTGCCATTCATTGCAACTTGCCCATGGTTGACGGTAACCTGCAACCTGCAAGAGCTTCTTGGACCTGTATTCGTCATCGCACGCAGTCACCGCCGACTGTGATGTCGCATCCTCGCCGCTGCCAATAACACAGCGCTCAACCGGCCCTCATGCCAGCCATGAAACGCCTCTGCCCGCAAAGGCGCAACCCAAATACTTCGCAGTAAAGATCCATGCATTGTCAACAACTGCATTAGCTTCCACATTGTCCAAATGCTGTCTGATGCAATGGCTGCTACCTCTCAGCCAGTCTCAGTCCCACAGGCTCGTCCGGCGGCGAGTCCATATCCACCATTGCCGAAGTCCCTCCAGAACCTCAAGCAGATTGGGCCTTTCCCCAAGACCCTCTCCCCAGTAGATCCAAATGGTTCTTTCGCATTCGACCGTCTGATCAAGACTGGTCCCCTACTCAAGCGAACCCGCAAGACGAAGACCTGGAAACCCGTCTTCGTGGTCGTCCGCCCAGGTTTGATATCTGTGTACCGTGGACCGGAGGACCGGAACCTCAGGCATCAGATCAAGCTTAAGGAGATCACTGCTGTAGCTCGGCAGCGTGATCCTAAGAGGGAGGAAAGATGCGTGTTTGGAGTCTTTTCACCGAGCCGGAACTTCCGGTTCGAGGCGGGGAGTGAGAAGGAAGCGGAGGAGTGGGTCGATGTCATCCGACGGGAGGCAAGAATCGGAGAAGAGGAGGAAGAGATGATGGTGCAAAGTCCCACGGGTGGACCGAAGTCATGGCAGGGCTTCGGACGGATTACTGCGGACGATGCGAGTGGAGCCGGAAGTGGTGCAGGACATGGTGGAGGGTATAGCAGCTCCGACGCCGAAGTCCTCGCCAGCCCGTCATACGCTCGCAAACGAGATCGCGCTACGACGGCAGCTTCAGCTGCTAGTGCCGCACGACGCACTTCACACGTGTCCTACAACTACTCTGGCGCCGAACACTCCTACAGCGACTTCAGCGACTCTGGATTGACAGCCGCCGCCCGGCTCTCCTCATTGAACCTTAGCGCTCCAGAAGCTGCCTCTGCAAGCACTGCTCGGCCTGGTTTCACTCAACGCACACCCAGCCAGCTCTCGGTCTCGGCGGTACCACCCACCTCTCCAGCAAAGACTGCAGAGCCTGCAACGCAAGCACAGCCGCAGTCCCACGCAACCACAAACGTCACCTTACATTCGACTCCGATACTTCTCCTCTCCCGACACTCAAAGCTTCGTCGCTGGAAGCGGATGCACCTCACGATCCGTCCAGCACACTTAGCTCTTTACAAAGATGCCTCAGAGTACGAACCCTTACTGCTCATACCTTGGAGCACGATCATCGATGTTGTCGAAATTGATCCTGTGAGCAAGAGTAAGCAGTTCTGCCTGCAGGTCATTGGGGAAGAGAGGAGTTGGCGATTCTGCGCTCTTGACGTGGATGGTCGCGAGAAGGTGCTTAGTGTTTGCAAGGGACTGGGAAAAGGCAAGGGTCGGGGCTGAGGGCGTCGGTTCTGAATCACACATTCATCCAAGGGTAGTCGAGGTTGACTGTAAGTGGCTAAAGCATCGATACGACCTAAGGCTCTGCAGCGCGAGTATTACAAGTTCATGAAAGCAAAGCAAAGCAACTCTTCGAACCCTGCCACCCGTCCCGCGGCTACTGCGGTCGACATCAGTATCGATGAAACCTTAGAGATCCGACTTTGGCTGCACGATCAAACCAGGATGCTTAGGGATCATGTCGTGGTACCTGCGCTTTGCCAGCTCAGCGGTCCCAAGCGCACCTACATACACCGGATCAATACCATCGTCGATCAACGCGGGCGTCTGTCCGACCATATCCAGCACTTCTGCCACCACATCTCGAAGCTGGACATCGTCTGCGAAGTCACCGTAGTAGATAAGCTTCGTGACGTTGGCCGAAACACCCGGAAGAAATGACTTCAAGAGCTGCACGCGCACTTTGTCTCAATACTGTTGATCATCCGCATAGGCGTGCTTAAAGTCTCTGCCGAGATTGCGCGTCGGGAATCCGTACCACCAGCTGTTGTACGCAGTCCAATAGTCGGCCGTGCGGGTTATTTCGAGCTCACTTGCGTAGTAGCCAATGAGATAGTAGGCGTCTTCTGGTGGTGGCCGGGTGCCATTCGTGCAATACTGGTCAGCTGTGTAGGGGTGACAAAGACAAAGTCCGTGGCCTGCTACGACGGAATTCTCAAAAAAGATCAACGGCTCTCCCATGACCGCGTCACGTGACAGGATCTGGAGGTACTCGATACCCGCTGCTCGAAAGGCGTCTTTCAAAATGGCGCCTACGGAAAACTCGCCATAGTGGTGTACCCGATTGTGGCCGGCCAGACTCACAGCGGCTGCTTTGATCGGCTCGCCGAGTCGCGCTGCTCCAACTTTTACGAGAGATCGGATCATCTTGTCTAAGACCACCTGGCTGGCGGTGATAAGGGGCTCATCATCGAATCCAGGGTAGGTAGGGTTGACGCAGAGCCAGAAGATCAGATCATGCCACGCTCTATCTCCATCGACATGACCAAGCGCGATGTTGGAGCCGTTTGCGTACGAGACCGCAACAGCGCTGTTGCAAGTCAGCGACGTAATCTCTTAGGGTTGTACTACTGGCTGAGATGCTCACGCATAGTTTGGAGTAAAGTGAAATCCAATGCCGTATTCCTGACGGGTTGGCATGACTGCTGCACGAGCGATACTGCTCACGCGGCATAGGAGCAGTACTTTAACAGTGATCTGGGCTGGGTTGCCGTGAAGTTGCATGGTGTAAAGGCTGCCCTAGGTTGAGCCGCGGTCATAGACGGGAAATTCAGAGACGAGCTCATGGTCGTTTAGTCAAAGAATTCTGTTTATATAGCCCACTTTGAAGCGCCAGTGTTGGCGCCGCCTGAACGCATGAGAATTGCATATTGCAGTCTGGCGCTTACGTCTAGGATGACCTGTGGCTCGGCGGTCACAGTGCGCGACAGATGAGCCGAAATGACCACAACATCACCTTGTGCTCACATCTTCTCATCATAATTACATGTAGTCATTCGTGTTATGGGAGAAGACACTACAGTGCTAGCCCGTAATGATCTCCACCCTGAAGTCAAGCCCTACCGCGCGTTGGACCCTGTTCGGTACCTACCTAGCATACTTGCATGTACTTCTATCACTAAATTAGATTCAGACTCATTTTATCTACACTTTCATCGACAGCAATGCTTTGTATCCAATCTCAAAGACTTGGAACTCATCTTGGAGGATAGATTGACCTTCTCGCTCGACCCAATGGATGCCAAAGATGTCACGTACAGACGATCGAGACGAACATGGTCCGACATACCATCCCGTCGATGGCCCAACGACTGAGCCCCAACGCAGCCAGTCTCTCTCAGCCAGAGCGAAGTCACTATGGACGAAGACTGGTATCACTTGGCCAGTGTACAAGCTGATGTTCAAGGGAGCATTGGCGCCGACCATTGCCACTGCCCTTTTCCAAGCAGACTCCTACTCGACAACTTTCACTACTGTTGGCTATCTTACGGGCATCATGGCGATCCTCTCGATAGTGATACAACCGCGGGCAAAGTTCCTCCAGACGATGCTCGTCAACGTGCTATTCGTCTGCATCGCAGCAGCTGTCGTGATCCTGGCGTTCTACTGCTGTGTGCAGGCACGTCTACACTCCGTCGAGGCAGTCGAGCCTGGTAATGGCGGTTCAGACACGAGTGGCACAGCAGCTCAAGGAGCTCAGACAGCTCCCTACAACTCGTCCGCGTCGGCAGTCGCTGGAGTATGGCTGATGGTTCTCGTCTATACTTGGGCGACTGTGCGAGCAGCAAAACCACAGTTCATGATACCTACGATCGCAGCATCGATCATCACGAACGTTGGTCTCGTCTACGCGCCTCAATTCTCGACCATGGCACAAGCCGAAGCCTTCGTGAAGAAGTTGATGAGTGCGATCTTCACGGGCTTTGGGATTGGCACTGGTGTTTCGCTGTTTATCTTCCCTGCCACGAGTCGCAAGGTGGTCTTCAATGACTTCGCAGCATACATCACTAGCATGAGATCTGCGCTTGCGGCCAATATGACATACATGCACTCTCTTGAGGACAGTGACATGTTCACCTTCAAGCGGACTGAGACAGCACGACATCGACTAGTGCAAAGCCCTGAAGCGCAGGGGGTCAAAGCGAAAATGCTGGCTCTGTCTGGTCTTCATGCCAAGCTTACTGGAGACCTTCCCTTCGCGAAGAGAGAAGTCGCTTTTGGTAGTCTTGGGCCGGATGACCTGCAGCAGATCGCCAAGCTTCTGCGTATGATCATGCTGCCACTGCTAGGGCTGAGCTGTCTTTCTGATATCTTCGAGCGAATCACTGAGGAACGAGGCTGGGGTGATGTACCAGTTGATCATCCTGAAGACACTACGGCTCCAGAAGCAGGAACAAAGATGCGTGCAGTTCTAGAGTGGCATGAGCTCACGAGGAAACTTCGTGAACCATTCTCGGACATTGCTGAGACAATTGATCAGGGTCTTGAGCATGTTGGTCTAGTCTTGAGCCTAACGAAGCCCAGCCCGCAGACTGATTTGGCAGAAGACCTGGAAGCGAAAGACACCCAACCTCGACCAGGCAGCAAAGACTTTGGCACATACCTAGATCGCAGAACCAGTACGTTCCACGAGCAGAAGCAAGACATGCTGAAAGTCTGGTGCTCCGTGAAAGGCATAGAACTTCCTGGTGGCTTCTTCACGGATCCCGACGTAACGGCAAAGTTCCAAGACCCTGAGTGGCTACGTCTCGATCATGACTCCGAGGTACGCCGGAGGAGTCGGCGTCAGCTGTATATATGCTTGTACATGGAGTTCTTGCTCTGGTCTGTCGGGCGTCGAGTGTATGACCTAGTGGCTTTCGTTGAGCATAAGCGAGTAACGGGTAAGCTGGACAAAAGGCGCCTTGTGGTACCGGGAAGCAAGCGCTTGCGCAAGTGGGCAATCAGCCTTTTCCGTCGGGATGTCGACACCAGGGACGATCAGCAGATCGAAGGCAATGATCAGATGACCACGGTGTACCTTGGCGAAGCCTTCGGCAAGAAGAAGGATCCCATGCATCTTCCGCCACATAATGCTTGGGAGAGGTTCAGCGACAAGCTTCGCCGCATTCCAGCCTTTCTATCCTCGCCTCCGTCTGTGTTCGGGTTCCGTGTTGCGTGCGCTACAATGTGTGTCGCCATCATTGGCTATCTTCACGACACGCAGACGATGTATACGAAAGAAAGGCTGTTCTGGGCGCAGATTATGGTGGCTATCGGAATGCAGCCAACGGCTGGGCAAGGTCTACGCAACGCTATGTTACGCATACTCGGGACTGGAGTCTTCATGCTGGCGGCTCTGGTCTGCTGGTACATCGTGGATACTAAGACTGCAGGCGTCATTGTCTTCTATTTTCTCTTCATCCACGCCGGGCCATACATAATCGTCAAGTATCCCACACTCACGACCTTGGGCATGATTGGGCCGATAACCATGACTTTGATCATAGGTACGTTGCGTTAATCTGACATCACTGCTTCTTGCTGACATCAATAGGGTACGCGCTCCAGGTTCGCAAGGTAGGTATCGAAGCAGCGATCTCGAATGGTCAAGCCTACCACCCTGTATACGTGCTTGGCCCGCTTCGATTAGCGACTGTATCAGGCGGACTGTTCCTTGGCTGGCTCTGGACAGTCTTTCCCTGGCCCATCAGCGAGCACTCCGAGCAACGCAAGAATCTTGGCTCAGCGCTATATCTCCTGGCGAACTACTACTCTGTCATGCACGAGACAGTACGAGCCCGACTCCGCGGTCTTGATGATGACTCTACCATCAAAGGTTCTGTTTCTCAGCGTCTCGATAAAGCTCGCCGTACTCTTTATGGCAAGTGCAACCTGGTGCTTTCAGGCATGCGTCTGAGGTCCGCGGTGATCAAATATGATGTGCCCATCGGCGGCAGATTCCCGAGTCAGCAGTTTCAAGACATCATTGAGTCCATGCAAAGCACACTCAATTTCATGGTGCTCGTCAGCTTTGCATCTACATCGTTCACCGAGATGCAAAGCTCGGATCCTTCCACCAGCAGCTCTGAATGGTTGCACACCTTCCGCAGACTCATAGGCGAGACCAATGTCACAAGCCAGTCCATCACAACACTCCTCTCGCTGATGTCCGCATCTGTGACGAACGGCCAGGCGCTCCCACCATACTTGCGCGTCCCTGAGCCTTTCCAATATAGTCAGCGGCTTGACGAGATGGATGCAGACTTGCTCAGTGTACGACATATCGCCGAGCCTGGCTATGCGAGCTTTGCTGTAGTGCAGATCGGCACGAAGTGCATCATTGATGACTTGAAGAAGCTGTTGGCACAGGTCAAGGATCTGGTCGGAGAGCTGGACTTCTCATACCATGTCATCTCGACCAAAGACGGTGCGGCGAATGAGAGTGAGGAGACGTTAACGTACACGAAGAGCAATCCGACGACGGATCAGGACCAGAACGGCGCTACCAAGACTTGATCGATAGGGTTCTGTACCTTGTCCAGTCTTTGATGCGCAGAAACCGACAGTTCGGGATCAATTCGACCCATGTTACTCCAATCACGCGAAACCATTGGCCGAAGCGTATGTGAAGTTCCAGCAGTTCATTTCCGACATCAGACTGCTTATCTGGAATTTGCAATAGGACTGAACATTCGTCGATAATTGCTGCCAACACTCAGAACTACGTTGGTAAAAGTCATGGCTAGATTTCACGTCCTTCTCCACGAAATATCCTATGGCAGTTACAGATCGCCTTCCACACTCTCCACAACGTCCTCCTCTGACTTCTGCGCGACCACAATTTCATCACCCATCTCGAAGTCCTGGCGACCCTCGTCAACATCCTTCGCGCTACCATGACGCTGCACCTGCGCGCCATCGACCACCTTCTGCACCACCTCAGTCATGAGCGCCCGCAGCTCATCGACGCTCATCTTGATGACCACGGCCTTTGGCGTTGGAGCATTGCTCATGATGTTCTGTGCCTGACTTGTCATGACGGCAGCAGGCGGTGGCCCAGACATGATGAGCATCGGATCCACTGCCTCGGGCGCAGGCGTGCAGACTCGCGACGGACCGAAGTGTGGTGACTCGCGGACCGGCTCAAACGGGAAGTGCGACATTGGAGGAGGTGTTGTATGCTGCATGGGCACGCTGGTCGGTGCAGCGCCGTAAGGCTGTGTGTGTGAGCGATGGAGCTGATAGCGACTTGAGGCTTGTGGCGATTGCATCCGAGTGCGTATGTATGACGGAGGGCGACAGCTTGGCTTCATCCTCTTCGCTGCATGATGGTATGAGGACTTGGGTGCCGGGGTGCCGAGTTTATGGCCGTCGCGGTGAAAGATCACGCCTCCGTCCGGGTTCTGCGGGCGGTCATGTAGCATGCCGCCATCGGGTGGCTCGGAAACCGAGCGGCGGTGAGAGTTGGAGTATTGGTGTTTCAACAGCGACGGAATGAAGGGTGCCGGAGTATTTTCGGTGGACTGAAAGTAGGGCGATTCCGTATTTGAGCCGAAGTCAGGGTAGAAGCTCAGCGATGAGTCGGGGGTATATGTCTGATCAAGGCCGAAAAGGTCGGTATTCGAATTGCCGAAGTCGAGAGGATCACGGCTGTCATTGTCAAGGCCGTCGCTGAATTCGTTGTTGAAGTCATGGATGGCGGTCAAGTCGATGCTGCGGCGATTGCTTTTGCTGTCGAATGTCGTGTCGAGAGCGGAGTCCGAGAAAGGCGAGTCTGCCACATGGCAGGACATGCTGGAGGGAAATGGTGGTTTGGTTGTTGCGCTGCAGGAGGCTGTGTGACCAGTTCGCAGTTCGCAGCAGATCGCGGTATATGTGCATGAACATGAGTTCGCAGAAGCGTTCGCATGGGCTTGCATGGGTCATGCCCCTGTTTCTTTGTCTGTCGATCGGGGTGTCGAAAGGTAAGACATGCATCGAAGATTCTCCTTAGGAGAAGTCTGATCTCTGCCATCGACTGAGATTAATCAGAGGTCACCCTCGCCTTGCGCTCACCATACTTCCCAGGCTTTCGAGCTGTTGAGCTTGTGGCAACGTACATCCTTGGGCGGACAAGAGTTGAACGCAATGACTGATCGCCTGTCGCGCAGTCCCTCGTTTTACGGGGATGATAGATGTCTCAAGTGCAGCGGGTAGCCGCGTCGAGCCTGCGACAAGCTCATTTCCAAGACCTCCATGTGTTCGCGATGCAAGGCGATGCAAGTCTCGCTACCTGCATCGAGAAGCAAGTCTCGCCTGCTGTCTCAGACCTGCTTGCAGATGAGCCCAGGTGCCTGGACCAGCCTCTCAGTTCCCGAGTGATCGAAATGCATCCCTCACACTCAGCCGCTTTCACTCAACCTCAATCATCGTCATCATCCCTCTTCTTCCCCCAGTTCACCACCTCATAGATCTGATCCATGATCATATCTCCAAAGCCCTTCCCAACATCCAATGCCTCCTGCACGTCTTTGTCCCGCTCCGCCACCCAGTCTTTCGAGTCTCTCGCTGCTTGAACCTCAGCCGTGACGCTTGATCCCTTCTCCGCTTTCACGGTTCGCAGTGCCTCCTGAGTATGCTGTCTCACTATATCTGGTACAGTAGATGGTGTCTCGTCTATTCGTGGTGTTGAGTGGACTCCCACATGTGTTCCGCGGCCGGAAAGATGTTGCAATATTGAGCGATTTGTTGACTCGCGAACCAAGTAATTGATTGAGTATACTGAAGTCCCGCCCAGTGTCAGCGTGAACAGATCTAGCTTCCGCGGAGGTAGCAGAGCCAGCAAGGGGCAGGCTATTGCGGTGACCAAGGCGACATTGTGCAACGTTCGGGCATAGTCCACTGCTGCTGCTGCTTGTTGCGGAGCATTTGGCGGAGGAGCTTGGGGGCTCGACATGGAGTGTTGTGATAGGTCCCCAGTAGCCTCGATGGATATGAAGCTGATTCGGTCAATAGATTTTGGCGCAAGCTCAATTCAGAAACTCGGGAGGCTTTGAAGGCTGTAGACTCGGCGGACATTGACGTCAGACTTCAATGCGATTTAGCAAGCCGGTTCTTGCTAGATTAGTATATATATTTTATCAGATCCGTCGGCACTACCCGCATGGGTTAGGCAATGTAGCAAAGTGGTTACTGCGATTGACTCGAATGTCTTGTACACGATATCAATTCCCTTCGGGGGCGTAGGTTCGAATCCTGCCATTGTCGCGTCTCGTCTTTGATGAGACGGAGCTTTTGTTTTTGTCCCGTCCAGGTGAAACATCTTTTGCACCTTTCGAGCCTGTGTTGCCCCAAAGCTTTGGACATGGTCGAGGAATACACAAGGAAGTGGTCATTTACAGTCTCTCTTGAGGGCCGCATGGAATTTGTAGCCACGGACGGAAGATGAACAATCACGCACTTTTGGCACTATTCGCTGACATTGCTATCACGTCTAGCCCGTCACTCGGATTACAGCAGTCTGGATCTCATCTCCATAGCCACACGCATCTGTCGAGGGATCCTCTACCCAAGGTTTCAGCAATGCCGTCACCTGAACATAGCTGACAGTCGGAATCCGTATCTTGGACTCAAACCCTCTCTTCGCCACGGTCGACACATGCGCCAGATTTCCCTCTGCCGTACCTCCATATATCTTCCACCCTAAAACCTCAGTAGCGCCATTCCACGATACGTAGACTACCGTAGCATTGCCCTCTTTTCTCGCAAAAACATCCGGCCTTGTCAAGGGACACCCAGTCCAAGCCTGTTTGAAAGCCCGATACGACAGCGTCCCTCTCTCACCACTCAGGTACCCACCCCCAGGCCGTGCAACAGCAGCGCCGTACTGAATCGTTGAGCGCCTTCGACCCGAAGACGAGAACTCTTCAGCCACTGGGATCCAGCCATGTCCAGCAAAAGAACCTTCTAGCATGGGTTCGAAGTTGCCTTGAGCTATAGCGTAGATTGGCTTTGAAGGATCCCGAAGCCGTTGGCTGAGTTCCACGGAGCGAGTGGCTGGATGGACGTTCAGCACTAACCCAGACGATGCCACCGTGCCATTGTCAATCGGGCAATTCGAGTTATCGTGCATATGCAGCACGAAGCTCTCGTTCCCCCTCGGTCTGACTGGAAGTGTGCGGATGTCGTGTTGGTAGCAGAAGTTCGTGCCATTGCCAAGGGTGAAGTCTGCGCCGTCTCTGCCCTGAATTCGCCATTTCACGCAGCCGTCTGCCCCGATGGCGATGGCGCTGCAGAGGTAGCGCGAGCTGATGATGTAGCCATCTTGGAACGGCGCGACGGAGTTGATGTGGAAGTAACCCCATGCTTTGCTTTGCGTTGTGCCATTGTAGCCCTCACTTCCGAGATGGTACAGAGAGGCTGTGAGTGGTAGCTCATGCAGGTGGTCAAGGCTGGACCAGCTAAACAGTACTTCGTTGGTAGCGATATCGATTTCGTAGATTTGGCAGTCCACGATCCAGCCATCCTCGGACCCGCCCACAGAGGTGAGATCAGCTCGCGTAACGTTGTTGGCGGTCACTAGCAGAGTGTCGTCGGCCGTGATGTAGATCTCATGTAGGTCGATGTTGGACTCGTAACTCGCGCCAGGTGTGAGCTCGACAAAGTTCCCTGCGAGAGTGACAACGGCGATCTCTTCGTAGTGTCTGTTCAGGATGTGGATTGCGCCATTGCCTCGACCGACGGGCTCAGGGAAGCTCGTACCATTCCAATAGACGAGCACCTGGTGTCATTGATCAGTGAGGCACCGTATAGCATTCCATTAAACTGGCTACTTACGTCCTGCCCATCATACTGCTGCACCCCAAATGCGAATGCATGACCCTTCGGTCCATTCCAGATCAGCTCTCCATTCGCCAGATCGAGAATCGTAGGCGCCGCTTGGAAGGCTGTTGCGCCGTCAGGAGCTATGAAGAGATGCCTCCCATACGCCGGTGCACGCCCATCGAATTTGAGCCATGGTGGAGTGTAGTTGACTGTCTGATACTTCTGATACGGCCATGTAGCGTTGCCAGCTGCATGGGCTGGAATGATGGTGACTGCGGAGGCGGTCGCGATGGATATACCCAATAATATAGACACGGGATGCATCCTGTTCTATCCAACGACGAGATAGTGTAGGTGGCGGACGAAGAATCAAGGATTAATGTTGGGCATCGTCGATAGAAGTCACCATGACGGGGAAGGAGCATCCTTACAATTCCTACGTGACAAGACTTCGGTCCACATTACACAGCCCCTACGGTACACGGTCTGCCTACATGTACATGCTTCGAAAGCTGCATAAACCCGAGAGCGTTGTTTGCAATGGCTACTGTACGAGTGTCGCTTCAAAGGCTATTCTCAGCCTTTGTAGCCCTTCGCACTTCCCAACGCGAAGTCCCTTTTCACAGTCCTCCCCTCTGCCTTCAACGTGACCTTGAATAGTTTATCGGCATTGAAGATATACATTCCACCCGGCACGAAAGCGAAGTTGTTGACTCCACCATTCGCCACAGCAAACTTCCCAATCAGCTCTCCTTCAGGGTTCCACACTTGTACACTGTGCTGAAGTCAGTCTCGATTCCTCAGCCTACCCATGTACCACGAAGTACAGGGCATTGTCATGCACTTACCCGTCACCACAGCCCGAGTATACATTGCCTTCAGTATCGGTATGAATGCCATCCGGGAATCCGTATGCACTGTAAGCAAACACCTGGCGATTGTGCAACCGCTTCCCGTCATTCGTCACGTCGAATCTGTAGATTGTAGCCGGGTCCGTCAAGTTGTCCTTGTTAGGGAACGTATGAGAGCCAGTATCGGTTACATACACGTACTTGAAATCCGGACTGAACTCGATCCCGTTAGGCGCAATGAAGTCGTCCGCTACAGCCTGCACAACCCCGGTCTTGGGCGAAAAGCGATACACTTGTGGTCGTATCACAGGCTCAGGACGGAAGTACTGCCAGTATCCGTACCGCGCGTCTGTGAACCACAGGTCGCCGGTGTGATAGTGTTGTTCCACATCATTGATGGACGAGAAGTTCTTGCCTTGGAAGTTGTTGATTAGTACTTTCCCTGTACCGGTGCTCGGGTCCACGAGCGTGAGTTGCGAAGGATTGGTGAAGTCGCCTTCGTCGCAGAAGACTATACCTTGACCCTCGCTGCTGTTGACGGGCGTACCGACTGGATAGAAGGCTGCACCACCATTGGCCTCGTTGACGTTGGGATAACGAATGCTCTCGATGGTGTTGTTGTTGCTGATGTCTATCGCGGTGACGTTCACAGGATTGCTGAAGCTACCGGCCCAATTGCTCGTGGCGTAGAGCTTCCCGGTAACATGGTTATAGACGCCAGCCTCGTGGAAGGCTACCCAAGGTGTCTGGACGATGAGTTCCTGCGATGCGTGAGGTCCGAGGATGTTCTTGGCGAACGTATCGCTGTATGAGATGAAGGAGATGTGATCCGTCGACGTGTTGGCGATCGTGGCAAGCTGGTTGGCGTACGGTATGCTTGTGGCCAGTCTCAGCACGTCTACATATGTGATGTTGACCATGATTGTGTTGAGGGCTTGGCTTTGTTGACTAGCTCTCACCTACTTCGCAATGAGTGAGAGTAATCTGAACAACTACTCCAAGATCTTTATACCTCGAGCAAATGTGTCGACGGTCTCCGCACTTGACCGGGAACAACTCCACTGCCATTGACTTCTCCGCATGGCAAGACGTCATGTTGCTTCTTAGTCAGGCACGCCGCGCCTGAAATGGCGTTTGCGAATAGACTTCGTGGAGCTTGAAAAGCGGGGATCCAGAGCTTGTAAGTGCCGTGCAGAAATGCGAAAGTCATCGGATGAAGGGTAATGCCGTGTGTCTTGTGCACTTACTGCCGCGCTTTAGATCGTGGCCGTGGGGAGAGTAAGGATGCGACAAGATCAGCTCGAGTAGCTGACCTCCAGTCCCACACTCCCAAGTGCACGCGTGGCACTCTTCATGTCGAAGCCTGCGCCAACACTGACCAACAGCTCTTTCACTCTGCCCTCCCACAACAATGACGCCTTCCCAGCAGCGCTCATGCGAGCCTTGATAACACCCGTGGCATCTTGCTGCTTCATAACAAAGTCACTGCTCACGAAGGTACTCTCGCCCGCGGGCCTGGGTGCGTTCCTCCAAGCAGACCGTAGCATCTTCCTCGCCCACGCCGTGCTAGACTCCCTCCGCCACAGTTCCAGTCCAATCGTCACATCAGACTCATAGCTGTAGACATTGAAGTCGAAGCGTGTGCAAAGGGAGAGGTCGGATCCTGCCTTGACAGCGTAGCTTGAGCTTAGATTACCCATTAATGGGTTCAGCGTGAGTGTCATGGTGTACGGAATGCCAGTGTGAACCGGTAGCGTGGTGAAGCGCAAGCCGGTGCTTAGGCCGCCGCTCTTATTCATGGGGCTGAAGTACGCCTCCGCGCCAACGCTCAGACGACCACTTTTGTGATCCCATGGGTGTGCAGGCGCGCTGCTATCGAGCTGACTGTTCTCGTCTCGGGGATCATAGCCAAAGTTGTAGAGACCGCGAAAGCCTAGTAGAGCGGAGTCGGTGGAGCAAAGGTACTCGGTGGTGTACTTGCCTTGGTCGTTCTGCAGTTGTGCCAGAAGTGTCCCGCCATGTGGCAGCTGTGCGCCAGAGACTGCTCGAATGCTCAGAAGACGTGAAGGAGAAAGGCGACGCAGGTAGAGTGCTTCGAGAGTGCTGCCGGGTAGATACATCCGTCCGTATAGCAGTGCATCACGCTTCTGCACTACCTTCTCATCTACCACTGTCTCCCAGGCGCTCGCATCTTCTGGCTTCCTCAGCTCCTGCAGATGCCTATATCCTCTAACGAGGTGGCCCAAGTACACCGCGCTGCTCCGACTTGCGACCTTCACCCCAAGATTGGAGAACAAAAAGCTGAACGAGCCATCGACAACGCCTTTATTACCCAAAGTGTAGCTGGTCGCGAAATTCGGACTCGACAACGACGAGACATGCAGGCGGACTCCATGGGGTGTGCGGAAGTCAAGTAAATTGGTAGTCGCGGCTGTCAAGGAGGCATAGCTGTTGTCGGTGTTCCACCGTGAGCCCGCGTAGAAGGCGGACTGGACATAGTCCATGAACTCGAGCATCTTAGCTGAGCGAATGCCATGGCTAGCATGAGGATATCATCGTCGGCGCAAGCGTGTGTGATTTATTGTTACTCGACACTGCACAAGAAAGCGCGATCAACCTCGGAGGGCACGGACCACTGTGCATATCACTCGAAATAATTTATCGATAGTAAGAGGACGAGACCAATAACTTATACATCTGCAAACACCAGCCTCGACCATCCCAATACCAAAACCAATAGGACTACTCTGGACTCACTGGACCCATTGCTCCTCAATAGCCTCTACGCGACACCTCCCAAACCGCCACAATGCCCAAATCCAAACGCCAAAAGCTAATCCACACCTCCACCACCCCCAAACTTCCCCCTCGCCAACGCAGCGCCACCCTCTTCACCGCTATCCGCGCCTCCCTAGACCAGTACACGCACGTCTTCCTCTTCTCCGTCGACAACATGCGCAACACCTACCTCAAAGACGTGCGGCAGCACTTCTCAGACTCCCGTCTATACTTCGGGAAGACCAAAGTCATGGCCAAAGCACTTGGTCTTACGCCGAGCGAGGAGTATGCGCCCGGCTTGAGCGAGCTGGGAGGAATGCTTAAGGGCAGCGTGGGGATATTGTTGAGTAACCGGCCGGTGGAGGAGGTGTTGGAGTGGTTCAGCGACTTCGTTGAGTTGGACTTCGCGAGGGCTGGTGCGGTAGCCAACCGGACGTTCACAGTCCCAGCGGGCGTGGTGCATAGTACTGGAGGCCAGCAAGCTGAAGAGGATGATGTGCCACTACCGCATTCGCTGGAAGTTACGTTGAGGAAGTGGGGGATGACGAACACGAGGTTGGACAAGGGGAAGGTAGTGCTGGATGCGGACTACACTGTGTGTACGGAGGATGAGGTGCTGGACAGTCAGCAGACGGCAATATTGAAGTTGTTTGGCGTAGCTATGGCGGAGTTCAGGGTGAGAGTCGTGGCGCATTGGAGTGCTGCAACAGGAGAGGTAACGACGGTGGAAGAGGATGCTGGTGTGGAATCAATGGAGGAGGCATGAAGGCTATAGATTGTCTGGGCTGGCAAAACGATACAAATTTCATGATCTGAAAAGCGAGGCGTTGGTGGTTTCGTGGCTGTCTATACTCGACGCTGGGCCTGCTAGGTAGCTACCAAGCAATAATGTCCTCTGATGTCGCTTGCATGACCACTTCAAACATCCCATTTCCAGCCCTTCCATTCGCGCTCCATACACGCGCCTATGACTCGGTAGCGAGCTTGGCCTTGCCATTGGTGACCTTCACGCCGAGCTGCTTCGCGCGGGAGACGATCTCAACACGCTTCCTTGATGAAACTGCGTGTGCGATCCTGTTCTGGTGTTAGCTTAGACGGGTGCTAGTCGGAAAGAGTACTATCTTACTCTGCGGCGTATGTCTTGTTGTGCATGAGGAGGAGGTCGAGGTCGCGGGTGTTGTTGACGAGGAAAGCCTTGTGGCCGGAGGGCATGAGGTGGCGTGTCTTCTTGTTGCTGCCGTATCCGATCTGCGTGTGGCCATTGTCAGTGCCCGTAATTTCGATAAACCCTTCAATTCTTTCATAGCCATCCGCATCCCGTCGAATCACTCCCGACCGCTTCTCTTATGATGCCGCCTATCTTGCGATGACCCAATTCTATCTCCCAATTCAAACCTTCAATTGCTTCAACGCACCTTTGGCATAACAGCCTGTCCCTTGAATCGTCTCCTGACTCTGTTGTCGATACCCTTTGGCTTCCTCCAGCTCGGGTCGACGCGCATAAAGCGGTCACTCTGATGGCGCTTGAAGCGCTGCGTGCGCTTCTTCACGATCGGGATGTGCTTCGTGGCGGACGTCATCTTGAAGTCTTGTTAGTGAGGCTCCTGGATAGTTTGTACGAGTCCAGCCGACGTTAGGATATCTGAATGAGTCGTATGTGATGGATGGATGGCGTGCGTACCTTTACGGTGTGTTGTGTGGGTTGTCGGCGTCGCTGCAGTCGTCTGTCGCTGGTGTGAGGTCGTCGACAGTGCGGCACGAAAATCGATCCGCAAATGCCAAGAGTTGTGTCGGCTGACTTTCCTAATGCAGATCGCCCACATCCTCACACTTTACCCTCACATTCAACTGTCGTTCTGTCTTGCTCTCACGATGCAACAAGATATGTCGACTCTTCATGTTCTCCCCTTGAGAGAGTGTCACGATACAGTACGCTGAACGTGAATCAAGGCTCATTCACACCGCAATAGCGCGAGAGGTGCTGCCCACAGTATCACATATAAACCTCACATCTCCATATCGAAACCTGGCGTGCGATTGAAGAGGCTTTCGTAGGTTGCTTCTCGAGCACTTCAGTATCAACGCGTCAATGCAGACTTGGTCTTGTCCTCTGCCCGAAATGTAAGGTGCCGTCAGCCACATGCAGCCGTCTTCTCGTAAGCTCTCTGTCAGCAGTCAAGATACCGTATGAGTTCTCGTGTCTTCCTCAAGTTCTCACGCCCCGCCTCTATGGTTTTCTCCGGGGGCAGTCGATCGTCTTCTCGCATACTGGGTATGATGGCGATCGTCAACACAATGAAAGCACTTCGGGTCAACAAGTCTGAGGATGGCAAGGTGACACTTGTAGACGAAGATGTTCCCATACCGAAACCAGCGGAGGGCGAAGTATTAGTCAAGATCCGAGCATCAGCTGTGCAGCCATCCGACATCCTGAACTCGAAAGGCCTCTTCCCAATAACGACATTTCCGCGCACGATCGGTGAGTTCTCAGTGCTCGAGTAGGCATGAACGGCAGCATGATCGCTATAGTACTCACTATCAATCCAGGCCGAGACTGGTCTGGCACCGTGACTGCTGGCCCTCCCGACTGGATCGGCAAAGACGTCTTCGGCACCTCTGGCCCAAGCTTCAGCTTCACGCATGATGGCGCGCAAGCAAACTACGCCGTCCTCCCCGTCAATGTCCTGACCGCCAAGCCGGCCTTACTCTCCTACGAGCAAGCAGCTCTCGTCGGAACGCCCTTTACAACCGCCATGATCATTTTCACCCGCGCGGCCGCAAAAGCAGGCGAGATTGTGCTAGTCCTAGGCGCCACGGGGAATGTAGGCAGCTGGGTGATGCAGTGCGCGAAGGCCTTGGGGTGCAAAGCTATTGGCGTCGGACGCCACGGCACAGACATCGACAGTATAGCTGACCCGACGCTCAGCGGAGCGAAAGCAATGACTGCAGGTAAAGGACCGGATGTCGCAGTCGACACGGTCGGCGACTTCGCTCTCACGCGCGCCGCGTTTGACGTCCTGGCGCCGAATGGGAGGCTATGTACGATTACTGCTCCACGGTCCGGCGGCACGGAGTTCCCACTCGATGTGCTCAATCTGTATAGACAACAGATCAGCGTCGTGGGGTGTAACAGTATTGGCTTCAATTCGCAGGAAGAGCTTGGGGGCATGCTGGGGGGTAATCTGGTGCCTTGGCTTGAGGAGGGAAAGATTACTGTGCCTGAACCAGGGAGCACGGAGAGGCTGCCGCTTGAGAGGGCCGTGGAAGCTTATGATGGAAGGGTCAAGAAGGCCGTGATTGTGTTTGATGAGTAATGCTAATCGTGCGCGATGTCTTGAGCTACATGGTCTCGGTATACAGGGGTAGAATCTCCGACGGCATGACTGTCGCCGGCTGAGCGTAGTCCAAGTACACCCGTTCTCTCAGTCATTACGTAAATTCTACACCCCTTCCCCTCAAGAAACCCCCTAGTAAGTCATCCAGTTCCTTGTTCATTCCTTCAAGCCCGCGCCTCTGATCTTGAAACAGCCCCTTCATCATCGGATGCTCCGCTGAGACAGCCTTCGCAGGTTCAGCGTGGTGCTGGATGATATACAGCATATCCTTCACCTCTTCAGCATCCAGCCAAGCGCGCAGTGAAGAGTCATTCCAGGGTTGTGGCGCCTGAGGGTGCGCGGGGGAGGTAACGGAAGATGTCGTCGTTGTTGGCGATGAAGGCAAGAAGGGCGAGAGATCTCGCGTGGGCGCCAGACGCGTAGGAGCCGGAGAGTGTGTCTTCGTCGCCGTTGGCGTGGCGTCAGGATCTGTGTCTGCTTTCTCGACAACTCCGCGACCGGCGACATCTTCGCTCGAGGGTCTCTCGATTAGGCTTGGTGACGTGGACATACTCCTCTCGTCGATCGGGCTGTCGTCACCTTCCGCATCGCCCAGCTGGGGGATATGTATATTCTCGGTGCCATGCATGAACGTCCCGCTCGGCCCGCCACTGTTAATCTCGACCGGACTATCACTCAGCCTCTCCTCATCAATACTGCTGCTCTGGCGTTCGCGCTCCTCTTTCTCGAGGAAAGGGTTCACGCCCGCGTCGCTAGCAGGCGAGTCGAAGTCATCAAGCTCGACGCGCTGTTTCGTGCGTTGGGCTTTGGGAGGTTTGGCAACGGCGGGGCCCATGCCGAGCATGTTTGCTACGGTCGACATGGCTGATTGCGGAGCCGAGTCTTGGAGTGCGGGTTGAGGTGTGAGCGTGCGTTCGATGTGGTCTTCTTGGCCAGTGGCCATCTCGACCGCGCCAGTGGAGCCTTCGAGTTCGGCTACGAAAGCGCCCGGTGGTTGAGGAGCGGCTGGTTGGGGTTGTGGTGCCGAGACTGGAGTTGTGATGATGGGTTGTTGCTGTTGCTGTGGGCGTGCTCGAGATTGCTCTTGTGGGGCTGACTTGTTGTCCACGGCTGCAAGAGCACCCATTGGAGCTACTCGATCAACTGGCGAGGCTTGGATTGGGCTCTGCGCGGCTTGTCGACCCATCTCCAGTGACGCCTTCTCGGCATCACTCTCGAGATCCTCTTTCCCGCCACTCCGCTTTTCCTTCTTCTTGCTCTTGAAAAGTCCAGAAAGCATACCGCCCTTCTTGTCTTTCTTCTTGTCTTTGGCAGAAGTCTTGATCTTCTCTTCTTGTGGTGAGGGAGTCTTGACCAGGCTTTCCATGCTGTTATTGCGTGTGCTCTCGGTCGAGCTGATCTTCGAACTAGCATCATCACGGAGCAAACCAGGCGTGAGTGAGATCTTTCGAGTCTCGATGGAGTCGTCTTTGAGAAACGAGTCGGTATTACGTGGCGTCCCTTTCCGTGACTTAAGCGGTGCCGCCTCTGATCGATCCACCAATTTCGGACTGAGCTGTGGATCCTCGATCGACGACCGCTTGCTGTCCAAACTTGTCTTGCTGATGCCATCTGATGACGGTCCTTTGCCGGTTGAGTCACCGCTATACCGTCTCGTGGCATGTACATTAGCTTCTTCTGGTGCATTTCGCTCTTCGACTTCCGCTGGTTGCCCTCGCTCGGGCTCTACATGTTGCGCAGCTGCTGCCTGTGGATCTGCTGTGGCATGCTCTTCCTCGTCGGATGAGTAGTCGTAGTCAGACGCCTCGACGTAGGTCGGAGCAGCGAATTGCACCGTCTTCGCATTACGCCGACGGATCGCCTTCTTGAGAGGATTCTTAGACTTCTCTGGGTTGTCGCCGAGCATCGTTTGTGATAGCTGTGTCTTGTCAGTACGCTGTGGTGCAATCATGGTGTGCCACTCCACCACTCACATCGATGTTCCGGTGCTTGTTCAATCGCGCGAGTCGCTCGGTAGGTGTTTCGATGTGCTCCGCCGGTAGATACCCTGTCATCACGAGCAAATCAGTACGCCCCCCTTTTCATGACCTCGCTCAAGGACATTCACTCACCAATACTGCTATCCTTCACAACCCTCACAAGCCACCAATACGAGTTACTATCATCAAGCAGCACCATGGTGTCACCCTTAGTGGCATTCGCCTGGCCCTCGACCGTAGCAACAAAAGTATGCAGCGCGTAGACGAATTCGAAATCGATGTCTTCTATTTCACGTAAGCATTCGCCACCGTAGCCGGAGTCTATGAAACGGGGGGAGAGGAGAAGGAAAGCGTCACGTTCATCGTCAAAGTTATCGTCCGGAGAGAGAGGATTGATTCTCTTGTGCGGCGAGAAATCGAGTGAGGCCGTATAGGGTGAGAGTGTGCCGGGTTCTTGGGAAATTGGTGATACGGGAGACGTGGCGGATAGAAGAGGATCGTTAACCGGAAGGAGGACGTCCTGCAGATTAACGCTGCGAAAGCTGCTCTGGCTGGCAGACTGGCCGAACGTCGGTATAGTGAGCCTGGGAAGCGATCTGGCGAAGGAACTGTCCCCGTACGGACGCCGAATCGAAGTACTCCGCACAGGAAACGTCTCGCTGCGCAACGGTCGTTGTACAGATCCAGCGTCATGAGAATCCGGCTCGCCCTCCCGACCGTCCACACTATCGTCCTCTTCCAGATCCAGTCCAGTCCTTCTGTGCGCTCCTGGCAAACTTCCAGATCCAGCATCCCGGTTCCTCGCGATGTCCAGTCCAGACCTACCCTCGCCCATGGCTCTCTGTTCAGCACTCACAAATCGCCCAAACCTCGCTATACCCACCAACGGACTCTCCTCAGGCGTATGCAGAGTCGGGCTCAGCCATTCATCCCTCGCAGAAGTCTCCAGTGTCAATGGCAGGTTCCTCGGCGCATCCATATACGGCGAAGAGTCCAGCGATAGATCTTCTCCCCTGACTGGCGATATCGCAGACGGGTAGTTGATACCCGCCCGCTCAACATGTGCGCGTTGAGAACCTCCATCCCTCATGATTCGCTGTCCAGGTAAGGAACGCCCACACTCACCATCGTCGATACTCGGACTACTGCTGATCCGATCCATCATATCGTCGTCGCTGCCCTCGCCAGCCTCTTCTCCATTCGCGCCTTCCCCTTCGCCCTCCTCTTTCGCAGCCTCCCCGTTAGTCGCAGGGTCGTTGTTCTGCTGACCGTTCTGACCAGCCATGTTCCAGGCGTCGGCCAAGACTTGCTCTTCGGTGTGCCGCTCAGCAGCGACGTGCTGGTACTCTGCTGCTTGGTGGGGCGCGATAGTGGAAGGCGCGGGGTGCTTTGTGTGTTCAGCTGCGGAGGGGGCGGAGGGGTCTTGGAGGTCGATCGTGTCTGTATGGATTTAGTATGCCGGTCTCTGTAGTGGCCGTAGAAGAGTGCAGCCTACCCGCTCTCACGATGTTGGGTCGCGACATCTTCGCGGTTTCACCTCAGCCTCGCCGAGCGGCCGCGTCTCTGCCTTGCCGTCCCGACACGCCGCGCTGGATCGTGACAGTGTCTCAGTGCGCAAACGGTGCACTCATCGATCTAGGCGTATGGCAATGCAATGGTGCGGCGGACTGGCGACAATGACAGAAGATCGATCGGAGCGATTGGTGGAGATTGCTCGCGGCGTGTGGTTCGTGCTACCGTCGAGTGGTCGCACGAAGGAACGATGAATGATCGGAGTTGGTGAATGAGGGGTGACATGGACAGTACAACACTTGAATGCCAAAGATACGACGTGGAAAGCATTGATCAATTACATGAGGTCGACCCCTTCCCCGTTTCAAGATATGGAAGGCACGATTCGTTGCACTGATCGCCCGGGCTGCACTGTGATTGGCCAATCTGCCGGCTCCTGGCACCCTTGTTCGAATGATCGACCGGGGCTGCGGCTCCTCACTTCCCTGTCGCTCACGTGCTGCGCTTGTTCGAGACGCTGTTGAGGGATATGGGATACGTGCACAGTCGCAGAAGGGCATGGATTTGGCAACCATGAGATGGCCAAGCAACATCATAGGATTTGCTACCTGCTCGTCATCTACTATGTTCGCGACAGCGGCTGTAGTGTTCCTCAGGTACACTGAGGCCTTCCACCGAGTCTCGACATAGACAATCACGTCTCCCTTCGCCTCCCATCCGGGCCAGTGTCTCGAGCGTAGGCACCTCACCCGCGCATCGTCTGCTCCAATTTCGCCATGAACTTCTCGCGACTGGCTGCATCCATAATTCCGAGCATCTCAGTTGGTATCTGGCTCGCGTGACTAGAGCTAGAACGCTGAGCACCTGGTAGACTAAACGCAGGTGCTCTCGCGCTCAGTCCTCCAGTCGTAGCCGTGCGAGGCGGAGTGCTGGGCGTGGCCTGCGTCAATTTCGGAGTGGTGGCCTTGAATGACGAGCTTGGAGAAGACGACGTTGTGTAAACCGATGCGGACGGGTCAAGCCTGGTGCGATTGGTGACATCCGTCAGGCCCGGCTGGAGAGAAACGCTCGTGGTGCTCGTGCTGAACGGAGACGTTGAGGTCGGAGTAACTTTCGTGGTTTGCGGAGCACCCATCGGCATCTTCTGATCCGCAACGTCGACGGCAGGTGTGCTCTTGATAGTCACGGCCGAACGCCTCAGGGAGACTTTGTTCTCGCTACCACTACTGCCTCTGGTACTCTCTGACTCTTGCATACGAGATTCAGGCTGAGGACCAGCCGCACTGACAGCGGAGCTTGTTGGTAGGACGACAGTGCTCTGCTGAAAGCCGAATGAGGGCTTGGAAGTAGGACCGCTAATCATACTGAACGGCTCGACGGCCCTCTTCTTGTCGCCATTTGGAGCAGCGATACCGGCGTCTGCCAGGCTCATAACCCGCGGCGGGCTGAAAGGCTTGTTGGCGGGTCCACTGGCCGCGTCGAGCTGCGCAAGCGCAGAAGCAGGAACACGACCCGTGAGTCCGCCAGTGCCTCGGAATGGGTTATACTCAGAGGAGACGGTCACGGTAGTCTTAGCCTTCGACTGGGCCCAATCTGGCTCGCTGTCGAGCCAAGAGCTCGACAAAGGCGTTGCCGATGGTGCACTAGCGGTTGCCGTAGCTGCAGTCTGACGGCCTTTCGCATCTGAAGCCTTGGCACCACCGCTGGAGCCCCATGCGTCGTCAGGAGAGGCGGACGACGAAGGAGCGGTGACCATACCGCTCATAGATGACGAGGAAGCTGAGTGATTCGATGTGTTCGATGATGGAGAGGGAGGACTTACGGGCGACGCCGGTACACCCCTCAACGCAATGGACTTCGCAGCACGACTTGAAACCTTGAAGGTTGCAGCTGGGACGGTAAGCGTGGGCGATCCGTTCAGAGCACGGGATGATGTAGAGGCTGGAGCACGCTTCGGCTTTGCGGGGGCTTTGCCTGCATCATCATCGATTTCCAGCGGGCTTGCGATGGAAGATCCGGGGGTTTGTAGGGTCACCTTTGCCGCACCTGTTCTGATTGCAGCTGGCGGTGGAGGCAGTGGCTTCGTCAGATCAGGTGCGAGCGTGCCCCACGAGGCTGCAGCTGGAGTAATTCCAGAAGCGGTGGGGGTTGCTGAAGTTCTTTGTGCCTGCTCGCTTATCGCTGCCTTCGACGTCGGAATCTCATTGCTCTTGCCGTTCGTCAGGGCGAGGCTTGCATTGACGCTCTCGGCCGTCTTGGCGTTTGCTGGCTTCGAGTCGGCAGTGCCGTTTGTGATGTGGGAGCTGCCCGCATTGTTGGCACTAATCGAGCTGTTGTGGTGGGTGGTAGGATTGGCTGTAGGCTTTGCGGTGCCATTGTCTTGCGAGTGTCCGGCAGACTCGGCGCCGTGGGAAGGAGCAGGGGCATCTACCGGAGGCATCTGCATCCACACTACGGTCTCCGACGGCTGTGCTTTCCCCTGACTGCCCATTGTGACCGTCTTCATCGATGTAGCACGCTTCTGATTTGCGGGTGTAAAGCCTTGCCCTTTTGGAACCATCAACCCCATCTTCTCGCCATTACCACACTTCACCTCCAGCAACTGACCAGCCTTGTTCGACTGCTCCAGGGAAGAAGACTGCTGTACCAGCATGTCGGCGACCTGGGCTTCAAGCTTGCAGACACGATCTTCCGCAGCTCCGAGGCGTCCTATCACATCCTTCATGTTCTGCTGCACATAAGAGGCATTCAGCACAGCCGTCAATGCGACCTGCTCTTCAGTGCCACGCGCCTCCTCGCCGAGCAGCTTCATCACCCAGGCAGCCGCAGTCTTGACCACCTCGCAATCGAGGGTGCCGTCACTTTGCTCGGTGATCTTAGCAGCGTGCTCTTTGAGGCCACGAACAAGCTCTTGCACTGCAAAAAGAGTCAGCTTGTTGTGCTGTTGTAAGTGACGAGTGCAGGTGATACTCACTCCCCCTCACTGAAGCTGTGGGCACATCACTGTGACGAGTTGCACAGGCCTCCAGTGCATGTTTCATCTGCACCATATCCTTCTGTTGCTGCATCTCCTGGCCGGAGAGACGAACGAAGACATTGTCGAAGAGCTTTTGGCAGTCTTCTTCGCGCCGTGCCTCGTACTGCATCATGCCCTGAAGGACGGTAGATGGAGGTAAGGCTCCGCCGAGCAGCTCGTCGACCTTCTTCATCGTTGCGGTACTATACTTCTTCGAGGACGCAGGCGACCGGCTATGAATCACCGAGGGTACCGCCATTTGTCTCCCATGCGGTTGTGTGAGATGTCGCCTTGTGTGTGAGTGCAACGTATGGTGTTTGTTTACGGAAGGAAACTTATGGAATTCCTGATGGGCCACGCCGAGATCATGTTCGGGCAGGAACACGGTGACGCGTGAATTTGAAGGAAAGAGCAATGAGAGCACTTTCTTACATCGGCCTCCCATGCTCGGCACTTACATCAGATCACTTTGCACATCTCACAAATGGCTCGCTACTCCCTTACGCAAAGATCGACTGACTCAGTCCACTGGAGAACGAGCTGGCTTCCACCTGCAACTGTTGCATCGTACAGGCTGCTCCGAGTAGGACTGGTAAGCTCAGTGCGGCTAGTTCGCATCTGACAACGTTGGAATCGAAAAGCTCTCGTGCTAGACAGTACTGTCCTATGTAGCCGTCAGAAGTCGTAGATCACGTATGACCTCCCCCACCAGATGCTTGTATGTGCGAGACGTTGCATATTGTGCAAGTCAATGGGTCAGTTCAGCGATATATGCTTGAAAGTCTGAGTACCATGTCAATGCTGCAGAACTTGAGATGAGCTATAGCGTTAGTCCATCGCTATTCTGTCACATAGCAGGGGTTTATCAACACTCGAAAATGTGGGCGACATGAGTGCTGATGTCACGCTGGGCTCGCGAACAAGGCAGTAGCGGACGAAGACGCGCTTATCAGATCAATCTTGATGACGGGAGAGGGCTTGGCAAACAACGCGTGCCTAGCGTGTCGCGTCTTCGAGATCCATAAAGTTCATCGAGGTACCTCGTCTTTGTCTACACGACCACCACCGACTCGACATCCTCTCTACATCTTCGCTCATCTACCATTGACTCATACGACCGACACCTCCAGCATCATCACATAGTCCAGCATTCAATATGAGCATACAGACTACGCCTTCGAAGAAGGTTCGTCATGACATCAGTGCCACCCGAGCCTTTAGCACATATACTAACAGCAACACCAGGCTGCATCTGCTCTCGAGACGCTGCAAATGGAGTCACCCATCAAGATGCCCGTGCTTGATCCTGTGGCAGACAAGGAGAACATCGAGGCGAAGTACGAGGCGGACGAGGTGGCCGTACCCATCAAGGGCATACCCGTAGCGGACGAGACACCCGAAGAGGCTGCCGATGCGATACGGAAGCGTATGGAGCTCGACCCTAACTACGAACCCATACTGGCGGAGAACGGGCAAAGATTCGTGCTGTTCCCCATACGGTATCAAGAGGTCAGTCGCGTCCCGAATACGCGCCTTCACGCGTTAAGTGGTCATTGCTTTCATCTACTGACATCCATCACAGATATGGCAAATGTACAAGAAGGCAGAGGCATCGTTCTGGACAGCAGAGGAGATCGATCTGTCGAAGGACCTGCACGACTGGAACAAGCGTCTCAACGATGACGAGCGATTCTTCATTTCGCATGTCCTTGCCTTCTTCGCCGCATCAGACGGCATTGTCAACGAGAACCTGGTCGAGCGATTCAGTGGCGAGGTGCAAATACCCGAGGCTCGCTGCTTCTACGGCTTCCAGATCATGATGGAGAACATCCACTCCGAGACCTACTCACTACTCATCGACACCTACATCAGCGAACCTCGCCAACGCACATACCTCTTCAACGCTATCGACAACATCCCCTGCATCCGCAAGAAGGCTAACTGGGCACTAAAGTGGATCAGCGACGACGCATCGACCTTCGGCTGCCGTCTTATCGCCTTCGCAGCTGTTGAGGGTATCTTCTTCTCCGGCTCCTTCGCTGCCATCTTCTGGCTCAAGAAGCGCGGCCTCATGCCCGGCCTCACGTTCTCTAATGAGCTCATCTCGCGTGACGAGGGCATGCACACCGACTTTGCCTGCATGCTGCACGCACATCTCCGCAACAAGCCATCACTCGACCTCGTCCACCAGATCATCACCGAGGCCGTCGAGATCGAGCAAGAGTTCCTATCGGACGCCCTGCCCTGCGCACTTCTCGGCATGAACGCCAAGCTCATGTGCCAGTACATCGAGTTTGTCGCTGACCGTCTACTCCTCGCACTCGGCCACAGCAAGTACTACAATGCCACCAACCCCTTCGACTTCATGGAGAACATCTCCCTCGCCGGCAAGACAAACTTCTTCGAGAAGCGCGTAGGTGACTACCAAAAGGCTGGTGTCATGGAGTCGCATAACAAGAAGAAGAACGATGCTGCTGACAAGGAGGCTGGCAAGGCACCTGCCGTCATGATCGGCGACTTTGCCTTCGAGGAGGACTTTTAGATGCGATGCATCTACTGTAATGTGTTCATGGTGTTGGATTTGTACTTGCTGGATTGAGTGGCGTTGGGGCTGGATGGGAAGAATCGGGAAATATCCCTCTCACGCGCTGTGCTTTTATAGATGCATACTGAGGCGCTCGCGCTGCATGTAAGACAGCGGAAGAATATCACAAATTACACTCAACTTTCCTCCCGTCGCCATCTGCTTGAACGACCAGACTAATCAATGCACTCCATGGAAGTCGCGTGGTACAATTAATGTGCGCGTGCACGGTTACGTGAAGTCTAAGATGTCTCGCATCTTGACCGGAGCGATGCGAGATCCTGCTTACATGCATGCCAATGCAACGGCGGGGATGCTTTGTGAGCCAAGATGAGAGCGTCTTGAAGCAGTCGAGAGTTCTTCCTTTTCATCTCCGTTTCGTACCTTCACTTCCGTTTTTCGTACCTTGCTTATCGATCGGGCGCCGGAAACCTGCGAAACATCCCTCCGCGGACAGCCGAAGTCACCTCATCCTGCATACGCTACAGTGCGGCGCGCATCCGCAATCAACTCTCCCCATGGCCTCCGGACCATCACATATTCTTCCTAGATCATGCCCCTCCCCTCCATCACTCTTACGAACCCACAGAACCTCGATTCCGCGCCCTCGCCCGTTCTGAGTCCAAATAGCCCAGCGAAGAGTCCTACGAAGTTAACGTTAACGAGGACGTCAGTCAGGAACGGCGCAAGCTTTGAGCTACATCGCACGGGCACGTGGGACAGACGTGCGGATGTGAAAGCTACCGACAGGATCCGGAGTGTGGAGCGTAAAGGCATGGAGGGAGGGGATATGAGTGGTAGGTACGCTTATATGGTCGCTGGAGTGGTCATGGTAGAGCAGAGGGCTGACCGAGTATGAGGGCAGACAGGCGGGGGAGTACGGGTACGAGGCAAGGGGTGGTAGAGACTGGCGCAAAGCCTAGATTGAGCAGCCCGAGAAGACCAAGTCCTGCTGGACATGATGGGACTACCGAGAAGGAGGAGACGAGTGTTGATCCGTTGTCGCAGGTAAGCGGCGCAGCGTGATCGATGCCAGCTAGACCAATCAACTGACTGCGAATAAAGCAAATCCTTGAGCGGACGCATGGCGCGCCACCGGCACCTTCAATCGCACCCTCGATGACCTCGGACGGCGCATCGATCACGGATGACGGGCGCAGTCAGTCTTTCATATCAAGCGCACAGCCTTCGCAGGAACGGCGAGACATTGGGTCACTCGCGACAAGGGACCTGAAGAAAGGCGTCAAGGCTGTGTCCTTTCTTAGTCGCCTCATTGGGACTAAGAAGAAGGATGCAATCGCTGAGGATGTCATCCCGAGCGATGCGGCGTCGCAGGTCGGTAGTATCCGGCCTGAGGGCGCGATGGCAAGCGTCTTCGCCCAATCGACGGACAACCTGAGCTACAGCACACGACAGCCGCAGATGCCCGCGTACATCAAGATGCGCGCAAGGAACAAGCCCAAACCAGAGTTCAATCGACTGTTCCTCGCGCAGGAGCTGAGCTGCAGTAAGAAGAGAAAGCTCATACGAACTGACAGCAACAAGTTGCGACGAAAGGGCCTCACAATGACTCCGCAGGACACTGTATGGGCGATGGAGTTCAGCAAAGACGGGAATTACCTCGCGGCTGCTGGCGCGGATACTATTATCCGAGTCTGGAAAGTACTGGCTAGCCCCGAGGATCGGCAGAAGCACGAGGCGCAAGAGGCGGAAGAGCCTTCGTCGGAACGCAAACCGTGGGAGCACCTCAAAGCACCAGTATTCGCCAGTAAGCCGATTCGAGAGTTTGAGGGACACTCTGCCACGGTGTTTGATCTCAGCTGGAGCAAGAACAACTTTCTGCTCTCTTCGGCCATGGACAAGACTGTACGACTCTGGCACGTGTCACGACAAGAGTGCCTCTGCACATTCAAGCACAACGACATCGTCCCTTCGGTAGCATTCCACCCTCGCGATGATCGTTTCTTCCTGGCTGGCTCACTGGACTGCCGACTGCGGGTCTGGTCGATACCGGACAAAAGTGTAGCTTTTTCGACTCAGGTACCCGATATGATCACCGCAGTCGCATTTACCCCAGACGGCAAGTCAGTCATGGCTGGGTGTCGCAATGGACTATGTATGTTCTACGAGACTGAGGGCCTGAAATATCAGACTCAGCTCCAGGTGCGGCCATCTCGAGGCACCACTCCTAGCGGCATGAAGATTACTGGCATACAGGCTTCACCGGCTGCAAATGGTGATGTCAAGCTGCTCATAACGAGCAATGACTCTCGATCTCGTCTATACAACATGCGCGACAAGTCACTAGAGCTGAAGTTCAAGGGCAATGTCAACGACTCTACTCAGATTCGGGCACAGCTCAGCGACAACGGTCGCTACGTGGTCTGCGGCAGTGAAGATGGCAAAGCATTCGTCTGGTCTACAGACCCATCAGATGGCGAGACACGCGAGAAACGACCAGTCGAATTCTTCGAGGCGAACGAGCAGATGACGACCGCTGTCTGCATGGCTCCGACTAAAACTCGGTGCCTTCTTGGCAAGAGCGAGGATCCGATCTACGACCTCTGTAATCCGCAGCCATCCACAATGCTCAACTCGGCAGGTGCAAATGGCAGTCAAGCCTCCTCACGACCGGCGACAGCCACGGGCGACTCGTCGCCTATGCATGCGCACGATGACAGCGGCTTCGTGAGGCCGAAGGAGAGCGCGAGCTACTTGACTAAAGCCACTCACAAGCAAGGCAACATTATTGTCACCGCAGACTTCACGGGCAAGATTCGCGTCTTTCGCCAGGACTGCGCGTGGCAGAAGCGCAAGCCTGAAGACTCCGACCGCGCTTCAATCTTCGGCAGCAGGCGGAATGTCTCTGGCGCTCAGTCCAGTAAGGCCGCTTCCATCACTACGCGAGGCAGCGAAGCCAGTTTGGCCAACGCCGGCGCACGGAAGTCCTCATCCTCGCAAGTTGCCTCATCCGATCGCATCTTGAGCTGGCGTCAAGGCGTCGGTAGCTCGGATCCAGTCACTGGCGAAGCTAAGAGTAGCAGCAAGCGCACGAGTCGAAGCACATCGCCACGACGAAGTATGGGTCAGGACTCAGCCAGAAGCACGCCGAACTTGGCCATGACGTCCATCTCACCTTCACAGCCGACGAGCGCTCCGAGTACTGCGCCGACGAGTCTCGATGTCGGCGAGCGTGCGGCCGCGGCAGTCAAGGCTGCTGCGCCGCAGCCAGCTTCGCCCAAGCAGGAAAAGCCACCTGAAAACCCGCTCCTACTCGGCGCAGGTGCTAGGAGCGATTTGTTCTGGGACATGACGCGGTGGAAGGCTCAGGTTGCGCGAGCAAAGAACGTACACTCTGAAGCTGATGTGGCGGAGGATCTTGTCGCCTCGAGGTCCAACAGCGTGGGTGGCAATGGCTTGCTGGCTGTTCGGCCACCACTGGGCTCGCAGCCAAGTTTTGTCAGTCAGCTGAGCGATGAGCGGAGTGATGAGACGGGAGATGAGGACGATGAGGTGTACGAGGAGGCGACGGAGGGTAGTGGGAGATGAGACTGGTCGCCGCGCTGTTGCTGAAGATAGTTTACGACAGTCACGATCGTGATCACGCTAACGGAGTGTGGGATATCAATCCGTCGCTGTGGGATTGCCTCGCGAAGTAGGGCTTACAAGAGCTGAGCTCGCATCCATGGACAATACTGCTGCCTGGACGAATGAACGCTCTGCAAGAGACCTCGGCATTGCAGATTGCTTGAACCTCTCCAATAATGAAACGATCATTTATCAATTGACCTCACTCCCTGCATCTTCCCTCTCGCAATTGAGATTCCGACACCTCTAGTACCGTCCTCTCTTATCCAGAATGTCGTCGTTTCTGAACAACTCCGCCAACCTGGCCGGCACCGCTGCGCCACTGCTAAAGCCTCTGACCACGCTCGGCCTCTGGTCCATCGTCAGTGGAGCCAGTTGTGCGAACCCTATACTATTGACTAACACCACGACCAGGTAATGGAAGTATGGATGTACACCCTCCGCATCCCCGCCATGGAAAAGTACAACGTCAAGCCCGTTCCCACGCTCTCGGCCGCCACGCTCGAGAAGTCTCTCCCAGCACACGTTCAGTGGCCAGCGCAGAACTACAATCACTTGCACGAGCAGCCAACGTACTTCATCGCTGCTATGCTTACCTTGACGTTGCTGGGCGTGAGGGATCAGGCTACGGTGAACGCGGCGTGGGCGTATGTGGGTTTGAGGATGGCGCATAGCGTCGTGCATGGGTCAAAGAATGTGATTATGGTGAGGTTCTCGCTCTTTGCGGCGAGCTCAGCGGTGTTGGCTGGGTTGATCGGAAGGACGGCTTGGGTGTTGTTTTAGGGGCGGTAATCATCACTGCGAACGCTGTGACTGGCAGGGGGTGGGGGTTGAGTGGGGGCACTGTACTGTATACACAGTACCTGCCCCCTCGTACAATAGTTGTGTAACCGTACTTCGTACGTCGTCCATTTCTCCTCTTCCGGTGTGTTGCTTGGGGTGATAGTTCTGTCGGTGCCTCATTGATGGCATCAGGAGTGCCACTGTGATGCATGCATGGCTGCTGCAGGCGGCCGCCAGGCGGTCGCGCCACTCCTTCGTCGACCCCCGAAACGCCACACGCTTCGCTGCCTGTACTAGCGGTCTGAACATCCTACGCATATCCATACATACATAAAGGTAGAAGTATTGAATGTGCGTCTTAGGTTCTCTCTAGACACCTCTACACTTTCTATGCAATTTCCTAGCAAAATTCTCCCTGCACAATGGCTGCTCTCAACAACGAGCAACAAGCCAAGCTCAAGGCACGAAATAACAGGCCATTCAACAACTCTGGCACAATCCCTCTAAATGTTCCTGGAGCTGGTTGTCCGATTGAGGCGGAGCTCGACATCGCAGAACGCTTCAGACATGGCGTCAACGACTTCCGACAAGATCGACTGACCGTCCGCGAGGTGACAATGCTAGCGCTCATGGACGCGATCACAGACAAGGATTCCTGGACTGACAAAGTCTTCGATGACAGCATTGTTGAAAAGTGGCGTGTCGAAGCTATGGCGATGCCGTTCATCTCTGATCGGGCATGGGAGTGGTGTGTTCTTGAGCTACGAGGTAAAGCTAAGCTGACGAAGGAACGAGGTTTCACGACTACGCTGGAGACTGGATCCGCTTGCGCGAAAGCTGATAGTCTTGTCGACGAGCATTGGAGGATCGAGCTGACAAGGAAGGCAAATTCGTTACTTCATGTTCACCCTGAACACAAAGACTGGCATCCCGGTTCCAACGAGCAGGTGCTGAACTTGGTTCATCCTTCTCTGTTTCCACTCGTCTACGGGCGCACTGCGGTTCTCCAGCAGGGGCAAGTTGGACTGCGTAACTGTGTTGACTACGTCGGCCGAGGCACCCCGGTTGAAGAATCGATATCAAAGCCTCCTGCAGACGGAAGGAGGGCCCAGGATGGAGCCACATTCTCATCAAAGTTCCAGTGGCTGCCTGCAGAAGTAAGATTTTGCAACGGCTCCGACACTGAGGTGGAGATCACCTCGTACATCAACAATCTGCATCCAGTCGGGCACAGTAGTCTGTATCGGACGATCGGGAAGATAATCAGCAAAGCTATTCCGATGTGGAACGAAACTCTAGTCAAAGACTACAACAACCGCTATCCGCTACGCATCGCAGTGGAGGGCGCGGTCTTCGAGCCTTTGTCCTACCCGAGCGAACTCGACGATCTCGCAGATACGGATGTATCGGACCCTACCGCATTTGCTGCAGCCTTGTGGAGGGCCAGGGCGTACATGGACCTCCCTGAGCAGCCAAGCAGCATCAATTCTGCACTGCACTTTGCACCAGATGGCGATGACGAAATGCCGGATTTTGAGTCAGACTTTACAGGTGAAATAGATCAAGCGCTGAGGTGGAAACACAATCGGCTGCGAAAGATTGTCCATCCAGAGCCAGGCGCCGACTACACGTATGAGCAGTGGAAAGAAGGCAAAGCACCAAAACCTGACCCTCCGAAGGTTCACTACCTCGGAGGTGAGCAAGAAGGCTTTAACCACGAGTATCAGAAAGTGTGTCTTGAGGATGAATTTCGCGAACAAGGCCTACAAGTCATAGTGAAGCTGGCGAGTATCGAATTGACGCCGGAGAAGCCGGTGTTTGAAGGCGGCAACTGGCATCTTGAGGTTAGCTATTGACCTGAAGTCCTGATACACGCTGTCACAGCCACTGACTTGAGGATAGGGCATGATGAACGAGCGTGAGTCTTTGTGTTACCGTTCATAAACTGTCGATACTAATATGGCATCGCCTTGCAGACATTGTAGCGACGGCGATCTACTATTACGACGTCGAGAACGTCACCAGTCCTCGCTTGGAGTTCCGCATGGAAGCGGAGCTCGACTCCGTCGAGTTAAGCTATGAGCAAGACGATCATGCGCCGCTAGCAACGATCTTTGGCCTGCCCAGTCTCCGAGATGAACCAGCCGTGCAAAATGTTGGTGCAGTGCTATGCCGTCCAGGTCGACTATTGGCGTTTCCGAACACCCTGCAACATCGTGTACAGTCTTTCGGCCTGGAAGACCCTTCCCGACCCGGCCATCGTCGGTTCTTAGTGCTGTGGCTGGTAGATCCTCACTATCGCATCTTGTCGACAGCCAATGTGCCTCCGCAGCAGCATGAGTGGTTCGCTCCTCGAAATGTCGACAAGGTCTTGGAGAGTAAGAACCTGGCTGTAGAGTTGCAGGACATGATCAAAGAGCACACCGATGACTACCCGATGAGTCTAGAGACTGCAAAGAGACTACGACTAGAGCTGATGGAGGAGCGGACGAAGCTGATGCCGACTGTGGAGCGGAACTTTGAGGAGTATAACTTCTGTGAGCATTGAGGGGAGCATCAGTAGAGACATTGCAATTGGCGATTGTCATCTATTACTATTGCAGTTAGTCCACGGTTGCTGCCCCTATGCCAGGAACATGTTGAGTAGTCCACAGGCTCGCGCTCCATCCGCTACCGGTCGCTCGAGAAGTCCGATGTCAACCTCCCCCATTGCCCGCTCGACTGCGATAGTCCAACTGCATAGAAACATTGTTCGCCGGTCTAGTGTGCTGTATCGATTGTCTCGGCACCCTCCGTGTATCGATGTCCTTGCTTTGCTCGTATATGTAACTGCTGCACAACAGTTGCATCTTCTAAGATCGTCAACGACCGCGATCAAGTACCGAGCCCTTTCATGCAAGATCGGAGAGGCTTCCTATCCTTGTCCTACCCGTGATGCGTGTCTCTCGTGATGGGAGGTCGTGCACCTCGCCTAGGTTCAGGACGCAGAGGTTGTCGCCTGACATTGAGCTCTTCCAATTATCGTACATGTGCTCGCAGTTATCATTCTTGATGCGGAAGATCCAGGTCGACATCGCGAGGTATACAAATATCGAGCGGAGGCAGACTTGCCATTTCGCGTTATCAAATTCGTTTTGCCAGATGCGATCGAAGTCCACGCTGCTGTCCTCGTAGGGGAATACAATCTTGGAGATGACAAGGGGAAACTCGTTGAAGAGGGTCTGTAGCAGTTTGCTCATCTCCTTGTGGCTTGCCTTGCGCCATGCTTCGACGCCCCCAGAAGCATCGACCAGCAGCTGCATGCCCTGCTCAATTCGATTAGCGATGGACGAGGTACTGCATGGATGTGGAACGTACCTGAAGCAGGGTGCTGCAGGTCTTACGCTGTGCCTTCCTCTCATGGTCCATAACCCGTTTCTTGTACTCAGCGTAATTGTATTCGTCTACGCATGGCCAGCCTCCAGGATGTCGCGGATGCGCTCATCGTCCAGGTGCTTGTAGAACATGAGGTGGCCGTCGATAACGCGCATGACCTCGACATCGAGGCCGCGGCCTTTCTTTGTGCCCGACAGCTGGTGCACCGTACCGAAACGGATGACGTTCAGGCCATCACCGCTACGATTCAGGCGATTCGCATGCTCGAAACGGTTGGCAATGGCGGGGTTTCTCCCGTGCTCCTCTCCAGTGAGATCAATCGTAGCATCGCCGTCAGTGGAAGCTTTGTGAAGTTGGAGGAAGGGATTGTTCGTCGGCCAGCGCAGTGGACCGAATCCCTGGTTGATTACGTGCAAGCGCGCGCTCGTCATATGGAGCTCATACTTAAGGACTAGTAGCTCAATCTCGCGTGCGCTCATGATGGGGATGATTTGAAGCTAGGCGATTATTGACGCTGTTGTCTGGGTGGAGGTCGGACAGGGGAGGGATGGAGATCGTGGCGGAGGTATGCCAAGTCAGAAGATGAGTTGCCGAGTTGCCAGAAAGATGGTGCAGCGTCTTCAACGTGTTCGTCATGGCTCGTGACAGCACATGTCAGAGGTGTAGTGCAGGGCAGCGACGAGCCGTGTCTTCACTTCGAGGCCGAGCGGCTCGCGGATGTATGGCTTGTTCTAGCATTCTGGCTTTCACTTCGATACGTGTGCAGACTCAGTGAGATAGGGTGCAGTCTGTGATGATTTGAAGTCATCAGTGAAGCGCACTAATAAGCAAGTCAGCAAAAGCTCAGACCCTGTAGCCAGCGCAGATGTGACATCTGTGCGCGGAAAGCTTCTGATAGTACGCACAATGTTGCCCGACGTCTATGCTGTATAGCTTCTAATGACACTATCCGATCTTCTCAGACTTCTCTTCCGTTCTCGCGACAGGCATGAACACAAACATGCCCAACCCGGCCATTATCTTTATCCCGGCAGAGATCCATAGCACACTCGGCAATCCTCCTCGACTTCGCATCAGCCACCCACTTGCAACAGCACCAACAAGTAGAAGCACAACAGCGGCAGCCCTCCGATCCCGCTTCACATTGTTTAGAGCGAATAGTCGAAAGTCGCCCATTAGATCGCAGTACGTGGATGTCAGGACATTCACGGGCAGCTCGTTGTAGCCCAGCAGCCTCGAGCTCGCGATCTGCATCCCGCTCTGAAACGCCAGCGGCGGCAGCAAGCTTACAATTCGGATGTTGTGCAGTACATCGCGCGGTTCCGGCGTGGTGCGCGAAGTATTGCCGGGATTCTGTGGTATTAGGTCTGGGGCAGTGGCGAGCGCGGCGGAGATGAGAATCAGGAAGCCCTGGGCCAGGAAGAGCGTGGAGAGCCAAAGTCGATTGCTGTACGGACCCTCCGGGCTGATGTAGGCTGATATGCGGAACGTGAAAATTGCGCCGATCAGAAAGGTGACGATGGAGATCAGGGTTGTGAGCCAGGCGTAAGGATTCGCTGGCAGGCCTGCGGTGGAGAGACCGAGAATGACGGTGTTCCCTAGGTGACTGTCAGCATCGTGACTGTAATGAGTGGAGGTATGGTAATACCCGTCTGCATGCCAACGAAAATTCCCCAGTTGCCGAAACTTGCTGCGTCGACGAGACCAGTGACGAGACAGCAAGCGAGAAGCGCATAGTCGCCTCCAGGCTTCTCAACAGGTCCGAAGATTCGTCGTCTGGAGAAGAAGCCAACGTCTTGCGCACTTGTTGTTACTGCGAGCTTTTCTGGATCGACGTGATCCGTAGAAGTAGGTGGTCCATTGGCGGCCGGACTCCCTGTTGCCGTGTCCTGCTCGGCCGCTGGTCCAGAGGAGGCCGATGGCATGCACGCCATCATGCCTGACGACATGGCGTTCCCGAGTCAGCCAACAGGTCTATCCGTAGCTGCTGTGAAGATTTATTCGGTGCAAATGGTATGCACAATCGTTGTGGAATGGAAGTGAGGTTGAATGGCACCCGACTTTCCCGCAGCAGCCGCTGGCATGGCAAAGAAACTGGCGCCGGCAAGAAGAAGATAGGCGCACTTACCTGCCACATCGGCAAATGTCTCCGGACGAGCTTGACGATTAGATCTGGCCGAGAATGTCAAGTGCATGCGGAGGCGATGAAGCAATCATGTCGAGAAATTGCGTGGAGATAGCAAGCCGGACGCGATTACGTGACGGTTTTGACTTTTGACACCGCATGGTTGCGAACAGTGATTGCTGGCACGTATGGTAGACCAATAAAGGCTATAACTCGTGATATACGGACGCAGAAATGTTGTATTTGAGGATCTCCTATGCTACATCTATGCCCACTGTGTTCACCTCCACGAAAGGCGTCCGGCCCAGCAGCTATATCATACAGTCCATCGCAATAAGCTGAGAACACTTGACACTACCAGATTCGGTTCTCACCTTTCGCAGCAACTCCCTTCCCCTTCGCTGAAGCTCTCCGCCGCCCAGGTGGCACGATGCCCGGGGTCTTGAAGAAAAGTGACGGTCCATGTCCCGCCTCCACCAAGTGCGACAAGTATCCTCGATGTGCTTCATCGCGGTAGTATTCGAGATCCTTTCTGCTTGTCGGGTCCGGTAGTCTGTACCTGTACTTCCTCCGATCCTCGCTGATCGTCTGCGCAACTGCCTCCGCTCCCTCCATTCCAGCGGGCGCCATTTGTATTCTGCTTTGTAATGAGTGCATGTCGTCGGTCTCACCGCGTAGTATGCGGTCGATGGAGGGCTTGGTGTAGAAGCGTGTCGTGACAGTGCCACCCAACTTCTCTATCGCTGCAATTGCATCGGCGCTAGCCCGGGAGACTACGATATTGATTGGCGTCTTGAGCTCCTCCTTGCCTCGCGCGAGGAGCTTGATGCCGTCTTTGATGCCATGTATGCATCGTGAGTCGTGGAGGTGTCGGAGGGTGATCGGCTTCGAGGGGTCGAGTCGGCCTTGGTTGATCCAGTATTGAATGCGATCGAGGTTCACAGGACTCATGTCGACGGAGAAGCTATGTGATCATCAGCGCTCGATTTCAAGTGGTCGTGCAGGGCAACATACTTGTTCACAAAGCCCTTCTCCGGGTTGATCACCTCATCCTTCGTCTGGCCACCATTCATCCCCCAAGGTACTTTGCCATGCTGCTTTTGCCCATTCATACCCCTTCCAGATGTCTTGCCCTTTCCCGAGCTGGGCCCGCGACCTCGCCGTATGCGGTGGCCATATGCTGCTTTGACATCGGACAGGGAGGAGAGGATTGATGCCGCACGCTGCTGCTGGTGGAGTGCAGGGTAAAGGAAGGGCGCAATGGGCTGGTATGGAGTTACTGGCGCGACTCGCGCCGCTCTGCTGAGCAGCTGTAGACGGGGAGGCATACGGCAATTGAGGCGGGTGGTAGTAAAAGACCTTTGCTGTGGTACAGGCGGAGGTTCAGAGTATTGGCCTGAGGCACCACCACCGACGCCGCAAACCGTTTGCACCACTCAGTCCACGCAACGTCGCCGTATGTTGGACACGATGCTGTGAATCTTGTATTATGACAGCACACCTGAAAGATCACTCTGCCGCTCGACGGAGCAAGTGTTCACATGTTTGGCGGTGATGCGGGTGTCATGCTTCGACGAGACGGCCATCTTCAGGTACATGTGCAATTCACGGGACCGCGAGAAGCTGCCCGATGCCTACGCTTGTCACACAAGGCTGAGCACCCGCTTCGTGGGCGAGCTCTACGTTCTCTGGCGTGTAAGTACAGCGATGGCCTCCCGAATTTCGCGCCTAGGCAGGCGCGCAACAAGGCATATTCTCCCATCACCGGTATAAAGAAGATGGCAATACTACGCGTGTGAGCGCCCACGTGCGGTCTTGCGTCTTCTGTCAGAGAGCTGTCAGGTAAAGTGTTTCGTTTCTTCGCTGCAAGGCTGCACAGCGTGAGCCGCTACTGGGTGTGTGTCCGCGTCCTTAGCGGCAGCCCATTCGCCACGCATTTGCGCTTGTGCAAGGCGATATTCTGGGCTGCACTACTTTCAGCCTTTCTACCAGCACCTTGCCCCTCGAGAATCCGGGATTCCATACATTAACGCTGTGGGGTGGGTGCTTCCTACGCGCTAAGCACACGACCCTCTTCGATCCTCCTCTTCTAATACCATGCATCGGTTTGCATTTGTTGCAGTAGCATTCGTCGTCGCTGGCAGCGCCGCGCAAAGCAGCTGTCGCTTTCCCAATGGCACATTACTTCCAGATACGCCTGAATGGAACGTATATCAGCCCTGTTCAGCAAATGATGGACCTACAACGATGTGTTGCGCCCTAGCGCGTTCTAACCCACCTTACGGCCATGATGCTTTCGGTTTCACGCAGGATCAGTGTTTGCCAAATGGGCTATGCCTGAACGGTGCGACCACGGACGCAGGGGATCGTATAACAACCTATGTAAGTTACGCGCATCATGACACCCGGACTCTCTGACGATGACTAACGCACTGCAGTTTGTCGACTACTGTACCGAGTATGGCCAGTCAGATAGCGTTACGAAGTGCGTCAATGCTTGCAGCGCGAACCTCACAACCAACATGACACCATGTGACGGCACGAAGAACAGTACTGATTGGTGTTGTGGAAAGACCACAGACTGCTGCTACACAGGTACCGGAGTTGTTACACTGGGGCAGTCCCTGGGCGGCAGAGTCTCAAGTACCTCCAGTACTTCGAGCGGACCGTCAACATCGACATCCTCACCTCCGTCGACAAATTCACTGATGGTGGCATCGGCGTCTGTCACTTCTGCGTCTATCGAGTCTGCGTCCCCAACGGCATCGCACGGCTCTACTCCAAGCTCGGCTGGACCTAGCGGAGGCACGATTGCAGGTATTGCCGTCGGCTCAGTGGTAGGTGTGGCTTTGATCGCAGCAGGGCTATTTCATATGCTCAAAGTGCGCCGCGCGAAGAGGGTAGGCTACGGTGCGCCACCTGCTGCTGAGTTCCCCTACATAGCAGAGGCGCCGGGTCAGAGTCAGAACGCAGCATTCCAAAACATGACGACCGTGAACAAGCACGCTCGGCTTGCAGAAATGCCTGGATCACTGCCTGTCGAGCTCCATGGTGATTCGGGGGGTCGTTCGTACAAGCCTTGACCAACACTTGGGGTATTGCTGTACATATGTATGTGTGAGATGACCACGTCAATTCATAACTTCAGCCATTTGCTGCCATTTGCTGCCATTGTTCCTCCGCTTGGGAAACCAGCCGATTTGCCATCCGACTTTCCCTCCCTGCCTTGCAGCGAAGAAACGGAATAGCTTGCTTGACAGATCTCTGATAGATGATGGAAGATCGCACGTGGATGTTCGCACATGGTTTTGTGTCGCGCTCACACAACGCACCGTTCCTCGTAATGCGCGTTGAAAAGCGAACTTGAGTTTATTCCACTGCAAAATGCCTCAGGCATTCATAGGCGAAATGAAGCGGGAAGCACGCCACCGAATCATTCTCCGACCCCGAACATCGTCTCTGCACTCAGCCTCTCTATGCATATCAATCCCCGTCATGGGCATGCATGTGCGCCCGCGGTGGTACATGTACTCGCCTGCTGAGCGGCTCAGCCCTGCAAGAACTACCACCAGTAGCGCGCTGCCATCAGCATACCGGTAAGAGGCCGATGCGCCACTGAATCTCCGCAACCACATCTTTCGCTTCCAGCAGATCTACGGACCTATCACACGATCGCCTTCACACTGACGATGCCCGACGGGTAGAAGTCCTTCTCACGGTCGGGTGGTACCAATCCGCAGTACGCCGATCGCTGAAGGTCACTGGTTGGTCCTACGTACGGTTGGGGGCGAACAGCACTCAATTGCCTCACCCAGGCAGGGTCTGCTTCACGTGTGAGCGTGTTGCACTGATGTTTCTGGGACGCTCACGGTCTCGATGGTAATTTGCAACGCGCATTCATCATATAACGTGCATACAAGAGGAGCCAACCGCTATATCGGTTGTTGCCTGAGGTGCGCAGCTGAAGTTATGTACCTTCGTATGGCAGGCGGTGCTTATGCCGCAGCGTCAATTAGAAGTATTTCGGCCCGGTCGAAAGATACATACCCTTATCCATGGCTATGATATCTTGTTTCATCTTACGAGTCTTCTGCTACTTTCGTAAACAGACATTCCCCTCTTCTTTTAATATGCATTCGCATGGCACTTCAGTCGTTGCGGCACTCATCGCCGTTGCAGCTGCACAGAATACATGTCGATTTCCAAATGGAACCCTGCTCCCGGATGATCCAGCATGGAATATCTACCAGCCCTGTCCGACAGGTCAGGGTCCGTCAACAATCTGCTGCGCGCTTGGACGATCCAATCCTCCCTACGGTAGTGCGTTGCAGGGCTTCACTCAAGACCAATGCCTCCCGAACGGACTCTGTCAGAATGGACTGACTATGGCCGATGGAAAGCAGGTCACCACATGGGTGAGTGAGTCTTCTGTTCAAGTTCGAAGGTGGAGGCTGATGCGTGCTAGTTCGTCGACTATTGCACGGAGTTCGGACAGTCGGACAGCTCCAGCAGTTGTATCAACACGTGTGCTTCGGAAGCTACCAGTAACATGACACCATGTGACGGCACTCAAAACAGCACAAGGTGGTGTTGTGGAATCGGCACAGACTGCTGCGAGACTGGAGTAGGAGTCGTCGTTCTGCAGCAGGCCCTTGGAAGTTCGGCTGCGAGTGCGGCTACGAGTGTGGCTTCGAGCGCATCTTCCAGTACATCCTCCAGTGCGACTTCGAGCGTTTCATCGACTACGAATCTGATCGCGACCTCGAGCTCATCTCTGGGATTCACTTCGAGTACTTCCTTCAGTGCGTCGTCAAGCGGCTCGAATACTCTGGCTAGCCAAGCGTCAAGTGATTCAAGCCTTCTCACCAGCCAATCGTCAGTCTCAACCTCTTCCATGACCTCTCAGACGACCGCAGCCGTGTCGCCTACGACCTCGAGCGCAAACGCGACGACTTCGAAGATGCTCAGCGGTGGCGCAATAGCCGGTATCGTCATTGGCGTAGTCGCTGGACTAGCACTGGCAGCAGGAGGAGTCCTACTTGCGCGAAGTGCTCGTCGCAAAAGGCACGTTGAAAGCATGGCGCCATCATATGATGGGCCCTCGGCTCCCGTGGAAGCTCCGGCGTACAGTCCACGTCCCGCTATGCAGGAGCTGGGCGCACTGGGCAAGCAAGACTATGTGCCAGAGATGCCCGGAGCACCGCCAAGCGAGCTGTACGGTTCCACGGCTTCGATTGCGCACAAGTGAACTCGGGAGACGAGCTATAGCACATTGAGACGGGATAGCTGCTACCGCGCCGCTGAGGAACCCATGGGCCTTGTCAGCTGCAGATCACGGCAGTACAACGACTATCGATGCTAGCGGCGTTCCACCAACAGGGCAAGACTTTGGTGGGTTCGCTGTGCATGCGCAGTCGACAGCGTTGGTATCAGGTTCCCATAGACTGAGTATGCAGACGAGCACGGGGACGCCAAGCGATGGGGCGGAAGATCTACGGCTGGGTCGGAAGAGCTCGCTGTCGAGAGGTGCAGTACGGCGGCTCTATCGATCGTCTTGCAATGGTTTGGATATTGGTGACGGTCTGTTGAGTGAACGGTGTCAGATAGACTACTTCTCCAATCATTTCCACACTTCCTCGGCGCTAGGCTTATTTGATATCACCCAACAGGGCTCCCGAGCACGCAGAGTCTATGTAGCGTGGTATTCATGATCTGCGAATGGAGACGAATCCAGGAGCACGTGAGGTGAGCAAGCAAGGAGGTGAGGTTGACGTGTGGGTTCGTCCCGTCGCCTTACCGCACCTTATACCATCGACTTACCTCTTTCCTCTCGTACTGCCCTCATTGACCTTGACACATTTACCGACCGTGGATTATTGAACGCTCTTGCAGCGTCGATGCAGTGCAGTATGGAGATGCAGTGGGGGCTTAGCTGTTGGTGGCGCAATCAATGGCTGCAGATCACTAGCCGAACTCCACCATGCACGCGAAGCTGCAGGTATGGCGAGGAGAGTCGCAGGATTCCGGGCCTGCAGCAAACTAGAGGCTGAACGATACAGCTTGTGCGATAGTGCAAGCCTTGTACGACCTCTTCGGTGGGGTTGACGAGTTGTTGGCGTACTCACGATCATGCATGTTCATGTGAGTCGTCTTCGTTCCATCATGCTGTCACCGTAGACGCGATGGGGTCCCTCGACTTTCCGTCTCTGTCCTTCGGCGACTTCTCCCTGCCTTCCTTCGAGCTGCCGCCCTTGACAGTCAAGCCAGCGTCTAACGATGGCACGGAGTCTGGCGAGGAAGAAGACACTCCTCGGGAGTCAAGCGATGGTGGGTCGTGGGTGGAGCAGAGCACATCTGTGAGCACGGGAGCGACAGATGCGACGGAGCTCTCGAAGCAGTCAAAGGAGGGACATACACCTTCGGACCAACGATGGGACACCGCGCCGCCTCAAGGAGTACAGCCAGCGCTGAGCAGGAGATTCTCGTATGAGTCTGGTAGCGATAATGGCCTCAGTGTTGTCACAGGCGCAGATGAGGAGGTGCCAGGTGAGGTCATTGGAGCCAATGGCAGGTCCACTGCAGAGCTGCCTTGGGCAGAGACGCCGCAAGATGAGGACGATGCTGAATTTCAGCGCGTCCTCGAACACTCGCGACAGACGGCGGCAGAAGAAGAGCGACGTCGGTCGCGTTATAGTCAGCGAAATGCTCACCGACCACATAGTCCTCCCTCGCCCACTGGACGCAACACTCAGGACAATGCACCATCACATAGAGCACCCTCGGTATCACCCATGGTCTCGGACGACTATTCAACGTCCTACTCGGGTTCGGCCCACCCGCCCGGCCATGGTCCACCGACGGTATCACCGATGGTTTCTGATGACTATGCAGCGACTTACACGAGTTCAGCCCATGCATTTGTCTCAGAAGTCTCGCCAATGCATAGCGCGGACTACTCACACATTGATTCGCGGACGTCTGGGGTGACCACCAATTCATCTCTCCCCACGCCACAAAGCATCGGACGTACTCCCTCTGCGTCCAACAGGCCGGGCTCAATAAGGAAGAGCGCCGTGACTGCTCGACCATCTTCGCCACTCGCACGAGAGGCAAGCGCTAGGGCCTCTCGATCGCGCCCACTCAGCAATGCATACCGTCCGACTCGAATCCCCTTGTCCAGCAGTCCGAACAGAATGGACGGTGGCATGCGATCACCACAGCTTATCATCCCCGACGAAAGCCGTCGGCCACGGGCAGGGTCGTATACAAGTGCACGTATGCAAATCAGGGACTCCTCCAGAGCACGAAGTACGACGTCAGGAGCCACCTCCGGAGAATTGTGTGAGGACTGTCAGCGAGTCGGCCCTCGCCGATACTACTGCAATGTCTGCACGCTTGTGTTCTGTGACACATGCTGGGACCGACAGCTGATCCACAGATCGAAGCGATTGGCCGTGGGAGCTGGCACGATACCGCATGAGAAGACCGATCAATCAGTGGCAAGGAAAGTGCGCGACGTGCTCACACCTGACCTTAAGGACGAGGAGCGCGAGCAACTGCATATCGCTGACATCGATACCACATGGTTTGGCGTTGTTCGCGAGGGTCACGAGCGTCCACTGTTCCGCGACTATGGTCGATATGCGAATCTGATTGCCGGTGCTAAGGACTTACGGATGGAGTCTGCTACGGCATTGTCTGCGACGTCCGATCACAGCGAGACTTTGTACCCCAGTCTCGTCTCTTTCGTCGGTCAGACAGGCGCAGGTAAGAGCACGCTGATCAAGCTTCTGATCGATCTCAAATCAGAGGAAGACGAACGATTCCCAACGCCTGTCGTCGGTGCAGTCGGTCGAGATGTCGCCACCTCCGAAGATGTCCACCTCTATCTCGATCCGGATTCATCCGAGTCTCAAGCACCCCTTTTATTCGCTGATTGTGAAGGTCTTGAAGGTGGCGAGCGGGATCCCATCGGCGCGAAACTAAAGCGCAAGATGGAGTCTGCTCAGCCTGTTGGACCTGGTGGACGTCGAAAGCCTCGCCTGAAGCACACATCGGAACGCGAGCTGATCTGGGCAGATACGCCGAAGAAGCAATCACGGGAGTTTGCTGTGGCGCATCTGTACCCTCGGCTGCTGTATACGTTCAGCGATGTCATCTGCTTCGTGCTACGCAACCCCAGGTAAGCTAACAGACTGGCTCGGACGCAATCTCGGCTGACGATGACAGGGTGATCGAGAGCGTTCTGGAGAGGCTTGTCGATTGGGCCGCTGCTGCTTTGGAGAAGGTGGAGTCCCGTACGATTATGCTTCACTTCGCCACTATGTACTGACGATTTCAGAGCTCGAATCAGCCTGTCCTGCCACACGCTATTTTAGTCCTGAATGCTAGCGAGAATGACATCCCTGAAGACCTTTGGGACGTCGATACCGCCACCGAGTCTCTGATGGAGTCATTAGCAAGGACTGTCTACCAGAACAGTACGTATTTACTCTTTCAATGGTATCCCACTGTTCAAAACGGCCGTCGCCGTCTTGATATGCAGGGGCGCAAGGCAGGTACATGGAGGCTGACCGGCAGGCAGGCACGTTCAAGCGCTATGCGCAGTTCTGGCGTGAACGAAACCGTCAAGTGGAGAGCGTGCAAGATTTGATACTGTCCTATTATAGCTCCTTACGTGTCGTCCGAATCCCAACCACTGGCCGACCGAAGCTAATCCGCGAGCAAGTCGAGAAGTTATCCAATGGTATTCGTTGGGCAAGTAAGGAATCCAGAGAGCGGAAGCTGGAGCTTAGAATGCTCCTTGACGCTGACGACTTTGCTCCTTACCTGTCCAACGCTTTCGATCACTTCGCTGAGAATCTCAATACGCCCTTTGACTTTGTGCAGGCTTCTTTCATCAACTCGCCTATCCCCAATGACTTCGGAGGCAACATTCTGAAGCTTGCGCTACAAGTGATGGAGTGCTGGGTGGATGTTGCGAAGGCTGCGCCGATTTTCGAGGAACTGAGCTATCTAGTGGCGTCAAGTATCCTCCTGGACGCGGCTCGGCATAAGATACGAGGTACAGCTGAGCAAATCTTTCCTCAGTACCTGGAACACCTGGACAATGCACTGGAGAACTTCTGCGACCGACATTGGCCCTGCGAATATCACGATCCGAAGAGACAAGGTGGGCGCTGTGTCAATGTGCGCAGTGGGCACGGGGCGAAAGGCCATCAGTCGAAATCTGGGAAGCTATTGGCCGCCGGCGACTATGTTTCGGAATTCTCCTTCCGCGACTACCAACGTGTCTTCCAGGAAGACACCTACCGCATGCTGGTGCGTCTCCGAGAACGTGTCCAAGACAAGGAGCGTAATGGTAACATGCCAGAAGAGCAAGCTGCCGCCGAAGTGCATAAGGAAATGGTGCTTCCGTACTTCTTCCAGCATGCCTCCCGCGGTAACGTGCGGTCGTTCGTGAGCCATACGATCTGCTACAGCTGCCTATTCGAGTCTCCTGAGCACGCTCTGCCTTGTGGGCATATCATCTGTACCACATGTCTGCGGACATATGGCAAGTCACATCTAAATCGATACGTCGAGATACCTGAGTGTCCAATCGAGAAACGCGAGCGACGGTTCCGATCTGCCTGGAAAGTGAATTTGAAGCCCGCAAGTTGCGGCGTTCGACTGCTCACTCTTGACGGCGGAGGTGTGCGAGGCATAGTCGAACTTGAGATACTGAAGCAACTCGAACGGGAGCTGGGTGGCAGGGTCAGCGTGCAAAGCTTCTTCGACTTGATCGTCGGTACGAGTACTGGCGGGATCATCGCACTCGGACTTACCGCCCGCAACTGGACCGTCGAGCAGTGCACTCAACACTTCGAGGCGCTATGTGCGAAGGCTTTTACGCTTCGTAAGGGCATGAACATGCCAGGCGTGGGCTGGCTGGTCTCGAATTACAACCACTCGATGTATGAGACGCAGCCTCTCCAGGAGGCATTGATCGAAGCATTTACGGAAGATCAGTATCTGTTTGGTGGGCAAAGATCCGAGTCCGGCACGATGGACGTCAAAGTCGCGGTGACAGCAACTTCGGCGGCGGGAAGTGCGGTGGTGCTGGCGAATTATAATCGCTTTTGCACAGAGAAGTTGTCGTATATGTTCCACAGGCCTGAGAAACGAAACGGCGAGCTCAAGACATGGGAAGCAGCTAGAGCGACGTCAGCTGCACCCAAGTACTTCAAGCCACTTTGCCACGAGACGTCGAAGCAGATCTTCTCCGATGGCGGTATCTACCACAACAACCCGATACACATCGCAGAGCGGGAACGTCGTCTTATCTGGCCGACCGTGGACGAGCAAGGTCCAGATGTCATTGTCAGCATCGGCACGTTGTTCTGTCGGAAGGTGAAGGAGAAGAAGAGCATGAGGTGGACGTCTTCGCCTCGAGGTATTGTGGCTCACGGACGCTTCTTGACAAAGTTGGCCAACGATCATCTGCACACTTCTTTGGACTCGGAGAAGACCTGGAACGAGTTCTTGAACATACGAGCACCGCGTGGCAAAGAGAAGGACCGCTACATTCGGATCAATCCTGAGATTGACGAGCATCCGCCTAAGCTCGATGACGTCGGTCAGATGAAGAAGTTGCAAGAACGCACGAGATTGCTTGTTGCGGACGATCCACGGATCAAGGCCCTTGCGAAACGACTCGTCGCTACCAGCTTCTATCTGGACATCGTTGGCGATGTGCGAGAAGACGTACAGGGCGATCTGTACGAGGTTACGGGTGGGTGGTTATCACGATCACGAGCGTATCTCCCTCTTATGTACTGACGATCTTCTAGGCTACGTTCACAATCGCTTCATTGTGGGTCATGAGATCTCAGAACTCGGGAAACTACTGAGAGCCTGGGCCACAGCAGGCCACGCCGCTCACCTTCTGATCACCGAGGTCGACGACGGTATTCACCTCCCGCAAGAGATGCTGTTCGATTCGAAGGTCATCAACCGCATGATCCAACACCAAGTCTTCCGGATGGACCCAGTCACTATTCGGCGATCTACCAAGTTTGCAAAGACCGACATCTCGCTCTGCTATACCAAGGGCACTTACTACCCTATCAGCGGCTTCCCGCGACTTCTGCATGCGGACAAGCCGGTCGTCACGGGCTTAGTGGGCCGACATGCGCTGACAGTGGCGAGTTCAGTCCGGTGGGCCTCACGAAGTAGATCTCAGCAGCAAAGACGATTCGATTGGACCCCTCCAGACATTCTGCCGCCCCTGGGTGTACAAGACATCCTTGCCAGCTACGCAAACCCGATGCATTTGCTTGGCAGTGTGACAGACGAGAATCTGCTCATGATGAAGTCCCGCGTTGGAGTTGCTGGTATCGCTGGACATGAATCGACCGCCTATCTTTACCAAGCGGATACACACACCACTGCTGGCGCCAGTACATATAGCGAGCTGGAAGGCACATCGGCACGGTCAGAATTACCCGCATCGCCTGCCGTGCAGCTTCGCGAGGATTTACCGAAGCTAGTTGTTGAGCTACCTGCTACGGAAGCGACAGAGATACCGAAGTACTGGATGGCGGATGACGACTGGTCGGAAGCTCGCATGCCTCAGCCACGGGCTGTTGGCAGCATCTACATGAGTCTATCGTGCGGTGATGTGCTGGAAGTTAGGAAGATGCCAGCTGACGGTAAGTACAACAATTCGATGACATTTGATGACTCTGTGCGCTGACTTAAACAAGGCACATGGCTTGTGTACCGGCCATCTGACCAGCGCGAAGGCTGGGTGCCTAGCTCTTGTCTACGGCCACTGGAGAACCACCGCCCGATCGCGAACCACTCGCCTAGATCGCCGTACTCGAATAGTCCCGTTGATGGGCGGCCATGGTAATGTCTGAGCTTTGCATGCGTGCGCTGATGCAGATTCCCTATCTTCGGTTCACGTTCGGACCTGCATATACCCACATCAAGCAGGCACGATCTACAATGAAACGTTGGGCTCGAGCGCTTGACGACGGACGACGGACACGGTCACTCACAGCACAATGGATGTCTAGGAAAGCTCAAAACAGACGGAACGCGCAGCAACCATTCGATACCAGATACGTAGCCCAATGTGAATGCTGACAACCGCTTTGCACAATCTCATCTTCACCCAACTTCCTCACTATTCCTCCCCTCTCGGCTCATCGCACAACCTCTTCAATGTTTCCATCTCTTCTCTAGTCCTCGCGCCTCCGCTTCGTCCCCTTGATGGGTTTCGCACGGCTCCCTATGGAAGCTCCCAGCTTAGGATTCGGCAGTATCACCGGTTCAGGTCCGACCTCCACACCGCGCTGGTTCGCATAATACCAATCCTGATACGCCACTGCCGAGTCCACATGCGCCTGCATTTCCGGCGAAATGTCCTCCGACTTCTTCTTGTTCCGCTTCTTCTCCGTCTTCTGTACTTCTTGCTTCGACGCTTGTACGCGAGCCATGACGATAGCCTCAACCGTACTGATCGTCTCTGTCGGCGCCGGGTGGGCCGCTGCTTCCTCCTCGGGTTCTTCGAACGCGGCTTGCATCTCGGCAACGAGCTCGGGGTCGAGGTCTTCGAGGTCTTCTTCGATTGTCGGCTTGATTGCTGGGATAGTTGCTGGTGTGGGCGCTGTAGTTGGTGTTGGAGCGGCTTTGACGCCCATCTGCACATCGAGTTGAGTAAGTCCTCCCATCCAGGATTTCTTGAGGCGGGGAGTAGGCGTCTTCTTGGGTCGAGGTGCTCGAGGTTCGTATATCGTTGATCTCTGAGGGGCCGGCAGGTTGAGCGGGGGAATTTCTGATGGGAGCTTAGGGTCAGCGAACTTCGGGGTAACGTTGTAGAGGTCTTCGTCTTCGTCAGTGAGGTTGGTTGGCTCAGGAGCAGTCGACGGTGTGGCTTCGAGAGTTGGCTCGTCAGTAGTAAGGTCGATCACCTCCCGCTACATCAGTGCGATGAACTCGTCGACCTTGGCTTCATTAGTCGGTTCGACCACCACGCCCTCAGTCGGACCCTCCATGCGCAGCCTTTTCGATCCGAGGGCAGACCATCCCCTTCCCTGATCTCCGCTCCCGTCAGTCTCCGTCAAATCGATCACGTCGCTTGCCTTCCTCTGCAATCCTTGCCCTGTAACAGCGACTGCTGAGTCTCTGCGCGCATCAGTAGCCCCAACCTCCACTCCCTATGCCATGACTTCAGCAAACATCTTCAGCGTCTGCTCCCTGTCGTAAGGCCTCAGAGGCCTGTACTTCTCACGCCTCCTGAACATCATGTCAGCCTCCGTCATCCCCTGCCTGGTGAGTTCGGGCATCGGCAGAGCAGGCATCTTGGCTGTGTGACGGAGGTAGTGTTCAAAGCCCTCATCTGTGACTTGCTCTTGGACGTTGTTCATGAATTGGGCGATGGTGCGGTCGCGCACGGCGTCGGAGGGGTGAGCCGGGTACGAATGAGGAGCCACGTTGAGAGCAGTGTAGGGGTGAGCAGGGTAGTAAGCCATGTTTTCTCGTGTGGTGTGGAGCGGCTGATCTTCGTGAGGTGAGGAGGCTCTGGTCACGAGATACTCGAGATGCCCGTTGGATTGTGGTTGTGTGTGAGTTGGTGGCTGTAGTGTAGCTGAAAGTGTCGGGAGCTGATAGTACTTGACCTGTTGTAGTAGCGGTAGCAGAAGCATGCAAGAGGAAGAACTCGAGAGGAGGAAAAGCGACGAGTACTTAAGCATCCGGTGCGACATCTAGTGAAACTTACTCGATGAGGACATGTATTGTCCCCTACTACTATTGTGCGCATCTCATGAATAGGCATATCAATAATTTGGTCCGTTGCTACGTGGGACATTAAGCTTTTCGCAGCTTCAATTAAGGACGATGCAAGAATTTCCTGTGGGACGTCGGAAACCTGCGCAGACCTTGCGGATTACGTATCGCATAGCAATGGGTCTTTCTTAGAGCGAATGTCGTCGTCAATTGGGTGCGTTGTGCATCTGCTTGCTCGATCTGGCTGGTATGCGACGGTTCTGGAGGGATCGAAGCGCGCCAAGTCTTCACGTGACCTGACCAATCAAAAGCAGAAGTTGCAATTGACTTTTCCCAGACGGCGGTACCGAGCCACAATAAGAATTGAAGAGTCACCTCACATAGCGAGGGTCAACAGTAGTAGATCCATCTGTACTGTGAAATGCGAAAAGGCCGGTCTTCGCGTCACTCACAGGGTATATCCGTAGAACGCCGTCATAGTCCACCTTCCCAGTGTCCGACCTTGCGCCGTGGCACCGCGCTACTCTCCCGCGCATCTCGACTCCCGGTCGTATTATGCAGCACTTGCCGTCACCCAAATACACCTGCCCTTCTCATGACTCCCTCGAAGTCCTCCACATTCACTCCACACAGCCCACCACCGGTCGCCTCCCTGATCATATCCTTGAGTACATTCTCGGGAACATCTTCTCTCAGCTCCTTGGCCACCCGTCTCAAGTCTCCGATCGTGACCTCCCTTTCCTGTCCTCTTGTGAAGAGCATGTAAGCCTTCTCAACCTCCTCCCTCTGCGCCTCTGGATCATCATGCTTGGCATGCAGCTTCAGCGCCGCTATAGCGACGAACGACTCGTAGCTCACCCAGCCTTCATCGTCCGGGTCGACGGTCTCGATCAGCTCTGCGAGCTCGGTGTTATCCTTTGGAGGCGCGTTCAAGGCGATCAAGCAGCGGCGCACTTCGCCTGTGGGGATCATGCCTTCCTTAGCATCATAGTCTGCGGGGTACTGAGCGAAGATATTGAAGGCCTCCTGGATTTCGGCTTCTTCATCTGGCGTGATGTCGTGCTCTTTCGCGAGCTTCGAGCGCCGCTTCGCAGCAGGTTTGGCTGGTCCGGCGGCAGGTTGCTTGCGCTTGGGAGCCTATGCAACGTGTCAGACGTGGTCGCGAACCGTAAGGCGAGCGACGAAGCCTACCATGACGCTCAGCGGCGCTGATATGGCGCGCTGGACCGAGTGTAGGAATGCGCTCTCTCTACTAAGGTCAAGTCATCGGCGCCTAAGATCTAATCTGATTGATAACACTGGAGCTTGAGAATGCGTTTCTTTCACTTTCCTCACTTTATCTTCTCGAACACATCACTGGCAACACTGACGAAATAGTACGTCGAGTGCCGTATACCTCACGATAGGGTCACTATACCCAGTGCAGGTTCTCAGAGTGGGCAAGACAAGCACGACCAAACGGTCAGATTCCACGCTCCCCCTCATTCACCTTCCTTTGTTTCCCATCCTACACATTCACATCACCAGCAACCAATATAGCTAGAGCCCGTCATCGTCGTACCCCAGGATAGACGAGTGTGGACAGAGTTGCAAGATCGAAACACCCCAGGCAAACACTTCATTGTGCAGTCTGGGTCTCCGCCATCAGGGTGCCCTGGCTTCTTTCGCTGGACGCGGGTGTGGGTGGAGAAGACATGCCTCATGAGCGTGGTCTACTTGGGTGAGCTACGGAGTAAGCCTTCTGATTGGCAGCGAGATGCGGCGTGATGGCTTTCGGGCCATATTCAATGCTGCTCTGGTCAATGAGCAGCGAAATTGAGCGAGAAGGACTGAGGGAGATAGCCGCGGGTTTGATTGAGTGGAAATGGTCGTTGTAGAGCTTCATAGATAGTATACCGACCTGTGCGTCAGGTAATCCTCACGCCTGTTGCTCTTTCACGCCTAATATAATGAGATGTGCATGTGCGATGTGCCCAATTCTGGCGTGTGAGAGATGCCCCGGGGATTCGACCCGTCCTGCCGACAGCTATGTACTTGTCCGCGGTCGACCCTACGTCGAACACATTACAACAACGCTTACACCTCGCGCGTAATAAATGCCAAGGTGTGAGGCTGGGGAATACCCGGTCTTTTCCGCACCAACAGCTCGTATTGTCGACGCGTACACCAGGCTAAGTGCATCTCACAATCATGCCTCCTCCTTCCAGTCGCATGACCAAGAACCGGGTGAAGGACTTCCGCTACCGACCAGGCAAAGCAGAAGTAGAAGACGAGGAGTCCGAGTACGAGTCGGAACAGGACGAAGAGCAGGTCGAAGAGTCAACAGCAGCGCCAGCGCCAAAAGCATCGACGTTTCCCATACCGAAGAAACTCGCGATTGACTTGAGCAAGGCGGACCAGCAGAGGACCGTGACGCTTCCGACTCCGGGACAGGGTGATGCAGAAGATCTGGAAGGGTTCGTCACAGCGTCAGAGTCTGAGTCAGAGGACGAAGCAGGTTCAGGTAGCAGTGAAGGCGAAGGTGAAAGCTCCGAAGAGGAAGCCAGCAGCTCAGATGATGAGCCCAAGAAGCCTATGCTGGCCCCGAAGTTCCTCTCCAAAGCCCAGAGAGCTCGACAAGAGACCGCACAGTCAAAGACAGCCGAGCAACTCGCAGCAGAAGATGAAACCCGTCGGCTGGAGAAAGCCAATGAAGCCCTCCGTGTCCAACTAGCCCTCGATGCCACAGCCCGAGCCGCCGGCAAGAAGGCTTGGGATGACGACGACAACATCGAGGACGAAGTAGACGACACAGATGACCTCGACCCCGAAGCCGAGCGCGCGGCCTGGAAACTCCGCGAGCTCAAGCGCGTGCGCCGAGACCGCCTCGCAATCGAGGAGAAAGAGAAAGAGCGCGAGGAGATCGAGCGTAGGCGCAACCTCAGCCTTGAAGACCGCGAAGCAGAGGACAAAGTCTACATTGCCGCGCAACAAGAAGAGCGCGAGGGCAAGGGTCAGATGGCGTACATGCAGAAGTACCATCACAAGGGCGCGTTCTTCAAGGGTGAAGGTGAGGAGGACGAGGAGATCAGGGAGGTCATGAATCGCGATTTGGCTGGTGCGAGGTACGCGGACGAGACGAGCAGTAAGGATGTGCTGCCGGAGTACATGAGGATTCGGGATATGAGCAAGTTGGGGAAGCAGGGGAGGACGAAGTATAAGGATTTGAAGAGCGAAGACACGGGGCGATGGGGAGACGAGGGAAGGAAGAGGGGTTTTGGAGGCGATGCGAGGTTCCAGCCAGATGGTGGGGAGGAGAGGACGGGTGCTAATGATGTACCGGTCGGGGAGAGGCGGCGGAAGGACGAGCCTGAGGAGAAGAGGGCGAGGTATGCTTGATGGGCAAGTGAGTTTACTGAATTAGCGTGGCGTTGCGGTGAGCCAGCTGTATGAAAGGCCGCTTCTACTCACCCATGGGGACAGCCACCTGTCGACACTGGCAATTAGGGACTCAATCGAGTTCTGCACTGAGATAGGCGCATTGCCGTCGTCTCCTCCGATGGCAGATATCAGGCCTGAGGCACTAATTCAGGCGAAAAAACGCTCACGGCCCGCGCCCCACCTCTCTGCGTCGCACCTTCCACGGTTCTTTAGCTGAGTTGGTAACGCGACACTTCGACGCATCAACGCTTCAACGCAGCGCAGGTTCGACTCTCACGCTTATCACTCACTGCTCTAACTTCAGAAGCAGCTATGCACGATGGAATTGGACTTCGAGGAGCTGGTGCAGCGATTGTTGTATGATGTTGCTCTTGCCGGCAAGATTGGTGAGTCTACTCTCTCCTTCACAAACTCATTCACTTTCGATGGACTAACGAATGATGCAGGTCTTGGAGTCGCAGAACTCGGATCTGCAGTGAAGGCACAATATGATGCCCATGCCATCAAATCTAGAGAGCCTGTTGCCGACGTTGACGAGGACATCTTATTTTCTGCCGCACCACCGCAGACAGGAATACAGAAACTCGACGATGATCTCGTTGAATTGACCTGGCAATGGCTGAGCACTCACAAAGAGGTGCAGGTCCGATCTGTGGTGATTGATCAGCCGGGCGAGTCGAGTTCCGTCGATCCCGAAAATGACTCCACCTCGCCATCGACGAAGGCAGGCGCCTGGACAGTGTCTGCAACCCTTCTGGAGAAATATGGGACCCTACGATTGACCACAGGAGAGACCAGGATCTGGCAGGCTATAGCTGGCCATGGTCCGGACTACAAGCGATTGCCCTTGATGGAGTTCGAATTGCTCAGTATCATCGCCGCTTACGGAGCGAAAGGGATATTCCAGCCTCAGCTCGTCCGCCTCAGCGGTCAAGACAAACGGTCTGTGCCCATGAGGACCGACCGACTGACTAAGAAGGGCTACATCACCAAGGAGTCTGTCATCGCACTGAAGGTGAAGACTAGCCTGCTGAAGTTGACACGCTTCGCCGTGGATGCCAGTGCACTCGCGGAAGTAGACAAGGCACATAAGACCATCATCATCCGGTACGACGCATGGTTCTCTGATTTCGTGCGCTTGATGAAGGAGAACAATGACATCATGGCGTTCGAAGATATGCGCATCGGCCTCGGCATCAATGGGAAGAGGTACGAAACCAAAACACTGCATCGATGCATTCGTCGCCTAGCTCAGGTGGGCTGCTTACGTAAGGTGACGGCTCGCGAAGCTGGCAACGAGTATGATCCTCATGCCAAGGTGCGGCACACTCGGGCGCTGCAGCTACTACGAGAGCCGAACGATTTGGACCGACAGGCTTTCACAAAGAGTGTCAGAGGTCAGGGTAGTCGACTCACCACTGGGGCTATTGCTCCGCTTGGCGGAGAGGATGATGGCAGAGATGACGCAGACAGCGACTCTGATGCCGAGGACTTAGGAGACGGCGTTACTGTGGAGCAAGCAGAAGAGGAAGCGGTCCAACTTTACGACACGAAGCCGGTATGGACCCCGGATTTGCACCTCGCGAACCTACTCTTCCGTTGCGTCGAGGAAGCGGGCGTGGATGGTATTGGATCCACTGATCTATACCGCCTTTCGGTCGGCCCTCTGTGGAAGCGTGCAGTGGACGATACGTTGATCAGACTCACTGCGGCATGGAATCTGTCCCAGCCGTCGCATCTACGCCATTTGGCAATAGTGAGAGACAGCAGTCAGTCATCGGGTGCACCTACGTATCACTACCGAACGTACGATAACTTTCAAAAGGCGGTAGACGCTGGGCAGGTAGCCTGGGACTACACTGGCGCGCGGGCCAAAGCTGGACCAATCGAGGGTCTCGCGGCTGGCGCTGCTGATGACGCTCCACTCGATACCTGGGGCTTTCCAGTCTTACCGTCGAAGCTGTTCGTCGGTGGAACTGGAGATGCCACCCTCGCAGAGTGTGCAACATCAAAGCATCTCTCGGAAGTCAACCCGATTGTGACCAAAGCTCCAAGACACTCAGGCGATACTCCAGAGCGACAGAAGAGAAAGTACACCAAGCGACCAACCAGCTTTGAAGTACCTCAAATTTTTTACACGGCTTCAGCAGCTGCGGCTGTCGACCAGACCATGGCTACACCAGCCAAAGTGACGCCCGCCAAGCGCAAACGCGTAATGAGTGATGTTGCGATGGTCAAGCGACTGCGTAAGAACGACGATGCGACGCAAATTGAGTTCGCGCGTTGGGCACGTTCGACCGCATTGCACCTTGCCCAGGCTGAGGTGGCGAATGGGCCGTCACCAAATTTTGCGAAGCCAGGAAACACACAAGTTACTTCACCAAAAGCTGATGTTGTCGATACATCAAGCGAGGCACCCAACGCCCTATCGCCTGAAGAACTCGTCGAAGCAGCTAAGTGCCAACGAGATCTCACAGCACAAGCTCTTCGGGACTTTGATGCTACAGCACCCCCGCGCAAGCGAGGCGCTCCATCGAAGGCTGCGAAGGCGGAGATGGAGCGGCGGGTGATTGATCGGAAGACGCTGACGGCGAACGCAAGTGCTGCTATCGACGCTTTGGCTACGTTGACCAACGCCATCAATGCCGGCGAGGTGCATGTATCGGGCTCTACCCCCAAAGTAGCTCCTTCGGTCACAGCACACCCCGCCGCCGCGATCGCCGGCTCTATTCCGACGATATTGGCAGCTGTCAGTGCACGGAGCACGATCGTACCAGCCGTAACAACGAGCGATGCTGTTCATAGCACGTCAGTCGGGAGCAATGCATCTTTTGAGGAACGAGTGGCTATCATCGAGGCTGAGCTGCTTGCTCGAGCCAAGCCTGGTATCTACATTAACCCACCTGCTGCCAGCGCCCTCAAAGCTGACACCATGAGGATGGAAGGACGCTGGCCGAAGGCGAAGATCGCAGTGGTTAGGAGCGAGCGCTTGCGAGATTTGCCCTGGTTTGATGACGACGAGGTGATGGCGGCGCCTTCAGAGGCGACTATCACTAAAGCACCGAAGAACAAAGCTCTTGCTGAGCATGCGTTTGATGACACTGGGCTCGATGTGGAGATGCAGGAGCTTGCGTCCCCCTCGTCGACTGGGGCGTCAAGTATCTCGCATACGCTGAACAAGGCCAGCCGGATCGACGCTTCGGACCAGACCAATCTTGATGCACCTCAAACTCCAGCACGGCCCAGTATCGAGGAGTCGGACGCTGGGGATGAATTCACAGACACCCCACAAGCAAGATCGAGACTGGCCACTCCCAGCCAGTATGCTTTGCAGGCGTCATCTCGGCCAACGTCGGCTCGCCCAAACCAAGCTACTACAAGCAAGCAAACGAGACAAGTCGACTTACTTGGCCCAGGTAACTTGCTCATGAAGCGCAGACAGATCATCATCAACATCATGAGCGCCTGTGGTGATATTTTTCCTGGTAAGAACGAGATCTGGTATCCATTCACCACAATCTGGTTTGCACAGTACAAGCAGCGTCCTGACAAAAAGACTGTCGAGGGCGTCGTCAAGGGGCTCGTTCAGAGCGGAAAGATCAAGAGGCTAGTGTTCACGTTTCGTTCGGCCGCTGGCTTCAATGTTGAACGGGCCATAATCTGCATGCCCGACGTCGATCCTCAAAGCGCGCCAGTCAAGGACCTGCAGGCTCGTATCAGTGCAGTCTACCCAGCGACGTACCTTCCACCGGATGTAAACATCGATCCCAACCTACGTGCTACAATTGGACGTAATACACAGCTTGTTCGCATGGAGAAGATGGGACTCGCTGCCCAAAGGCTCAGTGCGAGTGGCGTTTCAGAGGTGACTTCGCCGCTCGAGCGGCCCTCCAAGAAGTTGCCACCGCATTACATTCGCGACAACTTCGTCAAGGATCCGAGGGTCACGGTCAAGCGAGCGTTCCCTGCGCCGCCAACTCCAGAAACCGCCTCATCGCGCAAGCGGCAAAAGCTGGATGCGATGCGACCCCGGAAGCTCTTTGGCGACGTCGATTCATCAGATGATGATGATCTGCCGATACCAGCTGCGCAAGCTGCTTTGCAAGGGCAGCTACACCTAACCGCCTATCAGCATGAGTTTGATGCGCTCTCGGTCAGAACGGCAACAGCGAAGTATAAGCGCACAATCGACATGTCACGCACGCGACTGGGAGGGCCTGGTCCTGGCAAGCGTGGCCTGCCTGGCCGACGCTTAATGAAGCGCCCGGAGTCTGCTGAGGCACTGTTACTCGAGCAAGGCGATCGCCCTTATTTGCCTTCTGTACTGGCTCATACGAATCCAAACGCAGCCCATGGACTCGAGCCGGTATTCTCTGAGCCGCAAGTGCACGACTTTGACAGATTCCGCACTCAGATCCGGTCAACACCGCAGACCGAGACCAAGGCCATCTGGCACAGGCACACCCTCCCGGCCGTGGCCCCGACAAGTCTGCAGAGCTCAAGCATCATTGGCAAACATTTGGCATCGGGCTCAGCTATCTGTACTGCACCGCAATCGATGCGAGATATACTTGGTCGCGAATTGCCTATAAATCCAAAAGACAGTGAGGACGCGACGATTCGATTCCTGTACGAAGTTGCCCGAGTCGAGACATGGGAGATCAATGTTGTTGAGCGTGGGGTACTACTCGTGCCCGGCGATGAAGCTTACCCGTTCATCAACTACACTGCGCCAAGAATGGACTATCGCTCCCAGGCTGAAGCCAAGGCGAGGAGGAGGCTTGCACGCGAAATGCAGCTTGCGCGTTCACGGCACGCGAAAGAAGCTGCTAAGCTGGCATGGAAGTACGGCTCACACAACGAGAAGATGGAAATGCAGAAAGGATCGTGGGTGACCACGCCTAAGGACACCATGGGCATTACCCCAAAGCTCAAGCAGCGCGACCGCAGGGCCGTATTTGCCTTCCTCGAGAAAGACTACGACCGCCTCACGAAGGCTGTGAGTCTCATGATGACGGTTGTAGGCGGCCTTGGAGGCAAGCTCAACTGGATGATTGTGCAGCATGCTTTTCGATACCGCTACACATCCGAGTTCTTACGCCACCGTTGGGACAGGGTCCGGAACGAGCGCATAGCGCTCGTCATCAGACTACAGGAGATGCTTTGGGAGCCTTTCCTAGAGGCATACGAAGCAGGGGACTTACCGAACATCGACTTTCAAGATGTCGAGAAGACCGACTGGCCTGCGCTGCTGGACTGGGTTGAGACCGAGGTGCTAGTGGGCAGCTGCAAGAATCTGGCCGGGAAGGATGACCCAATGAACAAGCTTCCTGAACTGCCACGGAATGTCGGTGCTCTTGTGAAAGATTTCGAGATCGCCAAACTCGATGGTCATCCGGGGCCGGACTTCAACGGATACTACTCGTCAGTCACTCAGAAAGGCAAAGACGCTATTGCAAACCTGTATCTGTTTGGCGAAGAAGTGAACGCCTCTGCAGCATCGCCTTTAAGTGATGTACAGAAGGAGCTGATCCGGACCTGGGCTCGCGCCATCGCTTTGACCGACGACAAGAATTACGACTTGAACGCAGCCCACAATAAAGTCACTCAATTCGGCAATGCAATCGTAGACGAAGTCTGCAAGGAGATGTGTGCCGATGAGATTCTGCATCTCAAGAAAGTCGGCAGAAGGCTTCCCGGCAGGAACTTCGAAATCCATCAGAACTTCTGGCGGGTGTTCTCAAAATGGAGCAAGACGAACGAAATCGAATTCATGTACTTGCGGACCATTGCCAACCGCCGAGAGCAGATCTTGCAGAGGCTGGAGAACGAGGACTCGATAGTGCTGAGTCTCGATGCACCAGAGGGTGAGATTCTGGTGTTGACGAATATGGTCGCGCAAGGTCTGCTGCAGGTGACCACTGAGCTGCCGCCTCGCAATGATGACTTTGATGCGCCGTTTCCGAGGATCAATGCATTCGGGTACTCGGGGCTGAACTACAATGTACGGAGCTATGATCGCACTCGGCTTCGCTTCCCTGTCATCTACGAGAAGACCGATGCTTTCACTACGGAGCATGGCCTAATCCCCGACATACCCATACCCACGCAGCCCCCGCTGCGACCGGGTGAGACTGTCGCCAGAACACCACTGTGGATTGATATTCACGGCAACATCCTCCCTCGGGTCTGGGAGCTCGTGCTGCGCTCGCTGCTGTACCTTGTCGTCTATCGTCCCGGGATCAGCGCCGAAGCCGTGCAAGACAGTCACAAAGGGAAGCTTGGAGCATGGGAAGCGAAATTGGCTTTGCAGTGGATGGAAGCTACTGGTCTCGCGGAGAGGGTGGAAGCTGCGCGCGAAGAAGATTGCGGTTGGAGAGCTGGCGAGTGGTGGTACTGTGCGCTTGTGTCCGAGATCGCCCTATGGCCCGCTGCTAACGCAGGAGCGGCGAACCGCGATCCAAAGCTCACGGGAGAGGAGGCAGTGGACTTAACTGCTGGAGTCGAAGAGGACGCGGACATTGCAGATTGAGTCTGCTAGGAAGTCATGAAGTTGAGCATGCTGGAAAGTTTGGTGAGAGCGTGAGACTACGGCTTGACGACAATACCATGTATACTTAGTGCACCACCAATGTATCATACTTTGTGCAAGCCTGAGTGTACAGTTTTTATGAACTGCTATGTGCTGTGGTACTCTGCGCCTTGATCTTCTAGCTTCCAGGACGCCGATTACCCGTCAAACCACTCACTTTCCCGAGACCGATTGTTGGCCCAGCTTAGGAGACGTCACGCAATATACCAATCACATGTGGACTGCGACAGAGACCAAGGCTGGCGAGAAGGAGTTGCGGGAGGCGAGCTCGTTTGAGCGCGTCCATATGTGGAAGGTATGCCGAGTCGCTCCGACCACCAGTGCACCACAAACTCCCCAACAGCAGAGCCACATCTCATTCAGTTACCGTTACATCGGAGACATCGATGATACTGCTCAAACATCATGGCATCGAAGCATCGGCTTATCGTAAGAAGCATATGACGGATGAATCAATGCAGAAGTCTCCGTATGGCAGAGCGAAGATTGGTAAGGAGGCTCCACTGACTATCCGCCCTGCCAACGAGACAGATCATGCCAACGAGAGACCTACTGTCAATCAAAGTCCACTGGTACTAGTAACAAGGTATAATTTACAGGCTCTTCGACAGTTGAAGCTGAGGACGGTATGGCATGACGGCGTCGGGTGTGAGGGCGATATGCCACGTGAAAGGCTCCAGGCCGCTTCACAGCTTCCTCCCCAGGACATTGTCTTCCACTACAACCAGACCCAGACAAGAAGCCCGCTACTCCTGATATTCCAATGGAATTCGATTTTCACGTCTGATCTGCACTACTGGCCATCGCTGCGCAGTGACCGCCAACATTGTCTTTGTCGTTGAACTACAATACTAACCCTTCGACAAAGACAACGCCGACCGAGATCATGACTGTGCACAATACTAAGGCCTCCAGATTCATCATAATGACCCTTGAGACAGGCCAAGTAATCTCCACTCTCTTTCTGCATCCGTGAGATCACTCCAACCTCAACATCTACAAAAGCATCATCCGACCACCAGATCCAACCATCTTCTTCCTCACCGATACCGACATCCTCAACTCACAACACACTCGCTAAAGTCAGTCTTTCCCTCGCCATATCTCTGCCAGCAGTACAGCCCACTAACATCCCTCCCAGGTCCCCCGACTTCCAACCAAACCAAATCAAAAATGGGTTCCGTGCCATACTCCCCCTGCGTCCTCGCGGGCTCCGTCCCCTGCTCGCCCTGCACTCTCGCGGGTTCAGTCCCCTACAGCCCATGCACGCTCGCCGGCTCCGTTCCCTACAGCCCGTGCACCTTGGCCGGCTCCGCGCCATACTCTCCCTGCACTCTCGCTGGGAGCGTGCCATACTCCCCCTGCACTCTCGCCAACAACTAAGTGCACTCTCGACACCGAGACGCTGCGCTGAGGATGGAGGGGATCAATCGATCTTGGGGTGACTTTAGGCGTTGATTTTGCTGCGTTTGCTTTGCGTGCGATCGCCTACGGGTGGTCGTACGGGTTTAGTGCGCAATCTGGTCGAGCACTGCTGTAGCTTTCGCTGCAGTTGTGCGAGGGGCTGGGTTGTTTGCTTGAATATCATTCTGGTAGTCGCTGTGCTGGGATAGGCAGCTGGCTCTACATTTTGGCTTCGAGATACATCTGTGTATTTACTGAAGTCACAACTCGCGCTGCCAGTGCTCTTCTCATATCTATACCAGCATTCCTCATCATCGCTGCGCCAGAGTGCTCGTATGTTTAACAAAAGCTGGTCAAATCGACAAGTGCATGCTTTGCAGATACATCTGAGGCGTATCACCGCCGTGATGCCTAAATGAAGTTCACGCCAAGATGTAGATCACGAGAGCTGTACTGAGCTGAGGTTCGCGAGGTATATGGCGCATTTGCGTGATTTATGGCGTGCCTGACCATCATGCGCAGCCGCTCATCGCGTGCTACATCGTCTATATAGCCCTCTCTGTCTTCTGTACCTCCGACACAGTACTTGACGGCTTAGGCTTGTACTAGATCACCTTTCCGTCTGCCGTTTCTCATCCTCATTATGCATCGCTAAATTGCATCATATCATTACCGCCGCTCGAACGCTGCATCAAGCAGAAACACCGATCCATCGTCTAGGCACGCCCTTCACACTGCCCGTCTCGTCCTCTACACCTCCATCTTTCCTTGGCGGTAACCAGATCTTCGCCTTGCCTGCCTCCAGCTTGCCCTCGCGTCGCATGTTCATCTCTAGCACCACGACCCGCAAAAAATCGCTGTTTTCTCTCGGCTCGCGCTGCCTCACGCCCCTACCAGCCTCTGTGAACGCTGCTTCGTCGCCGCTACCCACTCCCTTGCTCGAGACTGAGGCTTTCCTACGACCCCTCGAACCGCTAGAGTAGCTCTGTAGCTGTATACCCGGAGCGCTGTTGTGCGACTCCCTCAAGAACGGTGCATGCAGTGCAAGCTGGAATGGCGTTTCTTGCTCCTCGAAAGTGAGAGGATGAGGATTCAGGTACCGCCTCTGCGCTTCTGTCGGCGTTCCACGGATCTCGGGGCGGATCTCGGAACTCAGTCTAGGGAAGAGAAAGGGATGGGACCAGAGGAGATCGTCTGGCAACATACTGTTCCGCCGCGGAGCATAGTCGGATGCCGAAGACGCAGTCAGAGAGCCGATGGATGATATGGCTGCAGCTTTCAGCGCTTGCAAAGACGACGTCAGGTTTGATTTGAATGATGTCTTTGGCTTCGGCGGAAGCGCGGGTCGAGTAGTGGGCAGAAAGAGATAATCCTCCTCTTCGGCTTCGTCCGGAGTGCACTCTGGCGTGGCAAGGGGATGGTCGAGGGCGCAATCCTCGCGCGAGGGCAATGATCGTACGAGCTCTTTGCGAAGGTTCTGGAGTGATCTGCGGCTCCGAAGTGATCCTGGAGTCGACGGACTGCCACCCGATCGCACAGAGCGGTCATCTCGTTCGAGGGATGGCATGGACTCGCTGGATGTTGATCGGAGATGTGGGTAACTGCGGCTGACTGTCTGCGGCGTGGCACTGGGTGTACTGTCCGCGTCAATGTCGTGTGCCGATTCGAGCAGGACGCTGAGACTCGGGCTAGAGCTGTAGACTGGACCCAAGCTTACATCGCTTTTCCAGGAGTGTACCAACTCGTCAATTGACATCTTGCGATCAGTCCGCCGTCGACGAACCTGATGTGGCTTCGGTGGAGGTATCGCTGTCATGGCCAGCAGCGCAGCGACGGAAGGACTCAGTGCATCTGCGCGGTGTGGTGGACCACTACGTGGAGTTGGCCGAGACATGCCTCCCGCCGTCCTGCGTTTGTATGCCTGAGGACTCAGACTATCAGACTGCGAGCGTCTGCCGTCCACCACGGGTCTCGGAGCATCTGTACGCAAAACGTGTCCGCTGCTAGCAGATCGTCCGCTCACTGCTCGAGCGTCTGCCACGGGAACGTTCATCGGTCGAGACGGCACCCGCTCGGCTTCGGCAGGTACTGATCGCGCGACTGTGGTTGTGCGCACCGGCTCTGGTCGTGTGTGCTCGTTCTTTGCTTTTATGCCGCGGTTGGCTTTTCTAAAGCCAAACCCGCCAGTCTTCTCATTCTCAAGCACTTCCCTCGGCGGTGAGGAAGAGTACTTGTACGACCGTGGGACCAGCATCTTTGCTGCATGGAATTGTTGTCGCACCGCCGGGATATATAGTAGCGTGGGAGTAGAGTGGAGCGCTCCAACGGAGACACCTGACGCTTGGGTTACCGCAGTGGAAGATCCCAGTCTAGGTGAACTAGCACTGCTTCGAGAAGGTCGCGATTGTGCTGCTGTCGTGCAGCCGGTGCCGGAGTGTACTTTGAGCACCAGGGAATGGCTGAGCTCGTATTTTTGATCAATCGCGCGTCAGCAGTGCCGAATCGCTCGTGCGTCGACGTCCACTCTTTGCGATTTGAGATTCTCGTACTACCCGACCTCTCCGGACTAAGGCCGTTCCTCTGCCGTAAGGCGTTCGTTGCGTGTGACGCTGATTAGCACACCGCAATGTTGCTAGTCGTCGGCCCGCGTTCTGATCTCGTAAGTAGTGCCGTAAGGCTATACGCTAGACAGGCGTCGCGTGCAGGTCCTGATTGTGCGTGGCCAAAGTGCCGAAGATTGGTGTCGTCCGTGAAGCAGGCCTACAGTGTCTGTGAGAGACAACAGAGGAGAGGAGGAGTCAGCAGCGCAAGCACCCTCATGCGCGAGCGTTGAAGGTGTCATTGCGATAACGCAGGCAGACAGCAGCACATGCAGTCGGAGCGCTAGCCGTACTCCGCCGCACAACAGGGCGAAGTCAATCCGGCCTCATCGGGGTCTTGAATGCGTGGGGGACAGCAAGAGGGGCATGGCGGATGGTCCGATTGCCTTCGAGTCACCCTGTGTCAGCCCACGACCGTTGGCGATAAGCCCTGCGCCATTCTGTCGCGTGCACGGGGCACGTGTGGCTTCTGGTTGCGCCAACTCCAATCGATGGGTGTTCTCCGGTCTTCGTCTCTGGCTCCGGACATCGTGAAGCCGCTCACTGCGAATCGTCATCAATTGTCGGGCATCATCACTGATGTAACCTTGTTCGGCTCGCAACACCGCTCCCTGTCACGATGTCAGGAACCACCTTCCGCATCTGGTAATCTGACTTGCATGAATCACTCTATCGTCGGACTGCGGACCGCGCCTGCAGCCTTCGAGAAGCTTACGGTCTACCGTGGGCTCGGGTCTCATTGGTGGGGAAACGAGATGCGCGACGGCGAGGTCCTACAAAGCACATGTACATTGACTCGGTCGCGTCGGTAGAAACCACGTATCAACCACCCTTAGTGTGTACATACCCTGAATTATGCACACTCGTCAGCATGAAAATGGCAGTGTTCATAGTCCTGTCATACCCGGAAGGAATCGTCGCAAGGAAGCACTGATCAAACCGATCCAAATGCTTCCTCGAACCAACCATTCTTTGCCGTCGATGAATCGGATTAAGTCCTGGGGCGGCACGCGAATGAGAACAGAGACTGACCACTCGAGAAGTCCACGCATTAGACACTGCCAGTGTAGACTGCACTTGGGAGACCAATCGCTGTTGATGCTGCCTAGGAGAACTTCTAGGGAAGGAACTGTTCCCGCCGACAGCGTAGGCAGGTATGCACTATCGCGGCGCTGAATATCTCAGCATTTTCCTGTAAATTGAGTCGTTGAGCGGTCCGCTTCTGTTGTCCACTCGGTGAGTGATTATCGACTGGACCGCGCAAGCGAAGAATGGCTGATATGTCACTGAAGCGATCAACGCAAATGCGATGCTGCCTCCCTCTGGCTCATTACAGTTAGCAGTGTACTCTCAGAGCTGAGCTGATAGGTGCAGGAAATTGACGGGACATCTTTTCTAATGTCACACGGGTATCATCTATTCATCTATGCTGTATCGTTCGCACTGCTGCGTAGCCAATTCTCATCTCCAGAGCGATCGGGCTAGGTAAATGCCCACGATTGCCGCACCGAGCCATCCGACCCCTAGCAACCAGCTCCACCTCACCTCTGCTCGCTCCTTCGCTTCTTCGTCTAACGCACTGACAATATCAATGCAAAGTCCGAACAACTCATCGGCGGCCTCAACAGCCTCTCTCCTTTCCTCAACGGTGAGCAGCGCGTCGCCTTCAGCCAACCGAGCCTTGAACTCCACCTTGATGGCTTCGCCATTATCGTCCCCGTCGAAAGACAAGAAGGTGTATCCAGGCCGTGACAAGTCCGAGAAGGATCCCATCGAAGCGAAGCTCTTCGGTGACGGCCAAAAGCCCGGGCCAGCTCTCGAGAGCTCTTCGCGGATGTGTCGACCACCGGAGAAGATAGCCATGTACATGACCCACATGTACGCAATCAATGCGTGTGGTTTGTCGTAGACGAAGTTATCGATATTGTCGCCGATAGTTCCGAGCGCGACCTGCGCGCGCGAAGGCGGAGACCTAGCGCCTAAGCTCTGCAAGTCATACTGGAGACGCGATTTTCGAGCCAGCCCGTGAGATCGCAGTGTGATGAGCCAACGAACGACTGCACGCGAGTGGTCTCTTCGCTCGAGCGGATGTTCATGAGCGAGGCTATCGAGCGCTTCTTCGATTCCGATGTAGATTCGAGCAAAGACCGAGAGACCTAAGGCGTAGAGAGACGTATCTTTCGCATGCGGTGGCAGCGCGAGAGGGATCCGGGCGGTGATCAATTTGTTGAGCTCGGCGTGTACGACACGAGTGGATGTGTTGATTTCTGTCGATAAAGATGGCTTTGGTGCAGGCTCGCGGATGTCTCCCATGGTGGCTATTGCAGTGCCGTGGCAATGACCGGCATAGATTGCGCCTTCCCAGGCTGCTATATGGTCGATCGTACCAGGGCGTCTCCACCAGCAATCAAAGTAGACGTGCCAAATATTTGCACCTTGCTGTCCCAAACGCAATCAATGAGTGTGTATGCTTTGCAAACCACTGCTCCAGAGGAAATGGTGATGGGTGGTCTGCAGATCAGGCGATCATGTCCAAAGGTCCTGAAGTGTACGCCTGATCAAGGCGGCAGGTCACAGTGGCGCCAGCGAGATCGACACAAGCCATCGTGTGATGCACCTAGGTGCCTACAGAGTCGTTGTATAATCATTTCCGCCTGGCGAGAATAGCAGAGTCATGCAAAATGCAAGGCATGATGGCGTACAGCAAATCAAGGTTCACCAGTTTCGGATCGGATGTTGGATTTAAGCTCGCGGTACGGGTGAAGCCGTCTCTCCGGCATAGCAACCGTTTGACAACAAACTGCGTTTGATGTCCAGAAGGTCTGGCCAGTAAACGTTACATGTCATTGGTCTGAAGAACGCCGTCGCACTCATTAGGCCTTCCAAGTCGCTTCTCTTCCCAGTCTTGAGGCTTCCGTCGAGCGATCTGGTCGACAGGGTGAACTCAACGCGACCTTATACTCCCACAACACAGCCTCCAATCGCACATTCCTCGAGATTTGCGCCCCACTTCATGACCCAGACACCCAGTCGCACGCGCTGCCGGCAGCACTGAAGACACGATGGATACGAGCTACTTGTCGCAGCAGGTCACGACGATCATAGAGCGATTGCATGGCTTCTTCGACGAGATCGGCGTGCCCAGTCATGAGCGGGACTCACGAGAGTCGGAGGTAGGCCAGGCGCATTGACCGGTTGCAGACGAGAATGCTGACAACCCGACCAGCTCTTCTCAGCCCTCTCCGAAACCCTCCACAATCAACTCAATCTCGTCGCAAAGGAGAAGCACGATCTTACCGAGGAAGCGCAACGTCTCATAAAGCTGATCCGCCAGCTAGAGCGCTCAATAGACGATGCAAAGCCCGAGGACGACTATAGCGCAGAGGAGAGCGTCACCTACCCTTTGTTGACTTGTATACAAGCACTCAAGGAGAAGCACCACACAGTCGCCAGGCTCCATCGCGAGCGCTACGAGCAGGTGAAGAAGCTTGTCGAAGCGCTAGAGTCATATGCTTCACATCTGGAGCCATCGTTTGTGCGCATTAAGCTGCCGCCGACGGATCCCAATGCCAAGCTTCCGCCGACTTTCGATCTGAGCCCGACATATGTCGCGTCACTGGACACTGAATTCACGCGCGTGTACGAAGAGTACAACAAGCGACTTCTCCAGGTCCAGCAAACAGCCGAGGAGATCGTCAACTTGTGGTCAGAGCTTGGCACACCACAGGCGCAGGTCGACAGTCACATCGTGCAATGTTCGCGGGAGGCGCCAGAGCAGCTTGGACTTCATCAGGAGGACGTGAAGAAGCTTACAGCTAAGCGCGACAAGCTCATCGCGGAAAGGGCCCAGCGGGAGAAGAAGTTGAAGGAGCTGCGAGTGGCTGTGGAGGGACTCTGGGACCGACTCAGCGTGGACGATGTAGAACGTCGGCAATTCCTTGCTGCGAATCGCGGATGCGGAGTCCGGCAAATCAACGAGTTCGAGGATGAGCTATCAAGATTGAATGAGCTGAAGAGGCAAAATTTGCACTTGTTTGTCGAGGACGCGCGATTCAGGCTGCAAGAGCTATGGGACAGCCTGTTCTACTCAGAGGAGGAGATGCTTGAGTTTGCCCCGGCTTTCAGCGACGTATATTCTGATGCTCTGCTGTCTGCGCATGAGCAGGAGATCGGACGTCTAGAGGCGCTGAAGGAGCAGCGTGCACCGATCATCGCTGCCGTAGATCGCCACAGAAGCTTGATCAAAGACCGCGAGGACCTCGAGAAGAGCAGTCAGGACGCATCGAGGCTAATGGCGAAGGGCCAGAAGGGCGAGCGACGAGATCCCGGCAAGCTGCTACGCGAGGAGAAGATGCGCAAGCGTATCACGAAGGACCTGCCGAAGGTGGAAGTCGAGCTGCGCAGGACGCTTGAGGCTTGGGAAGACGAGTATGGCCGACCCTTCTGCGTACACGGTCAGAGATATCTGGACGAGCTTGAGGCTGCGTCAGCAAAGGCGCCACCACCTAGAAGCAAGACGCCCAACGCTCTCGCGCCACCTCGTGAAGCACCGAAGAGTGCAGGCAGACCACAGCCGCAGTCACAGTCCCGAGCAGGCACCATGCGCGGTCCACCGCCTTCACGCAGTAAGACGCCCACGGCGAGCATGACCCGCAATCCATTGTCGGCGTCTGTCATGTCATCGTCAATCATGACCGCCTCTGTGTCTTCACACAGCAGCACCATACCAAAGCCGATGTCACCCTCCAAGATCGGCCACCCGGGCAGCCGTCTTCCCATGAGCAACCTTCGAGACGGTAACAACTCACCCGAACGCAAGCTCCGCCCAACTCATCCTATTCACAAGTCCGAGGATCTTGGCTCCACCCTCCGCGGCCGCATGGGACCGCCTGCCCGCGCCCCACCACCAAAGATGAAGGACCTCTTCAATCCTCCCACACCCTCAACAACATACTACACCAACCCCGAAGACGACGAGAACGCCCAGCGTAGCGCTAGTGTAATCCGGCACCGCTCACCTGAAGATCCATACGATGAGTCCGGTCGCTACCGCAGCCATCAGGCCAGCTACGCATCCTCCAATAACTCCCACAACTCCATGCCGCCACCCCCTCGACCAGCCTACCCCCGCGCACCACAAAGCCAGGACTCTCAGTACGCTCCTTCCACCACCTCCTCGCGCCCTATGAGCGTCGCATCCGGTCACAGCTACCCTCTCGCACCGCCTAGTAGGCAGACTTCGAATACCTCGTCGATCATGACGGGTTCGCAGGCGAGTGGGAGCGAGAACTGGGAGAGCTACACGGATGCTTCCGATACTGAGGATTACCAGGGAAGTGACGTTGGAGCTGGACGACCGATCTTTGTGGGCGGGAGCGGGACGCTGAAGAGAGGTGTACCGAGTCCGATGAGCAGGGGCGGGGATAAGAGGGTTAGGGACGCGGAGGAGAGTGAGGGTTGGAGAGATGAGGAGCTGGGGGAGGTGTATTGAGTGCATCTTCGCTGAAAGGGGTTGGATCCAGGTCTTTTGTCATCGGGAGTGGGACGGCGTGGGAAGTGTAAGGCTCGCTTGGAGGGCTGCTTTGGGGTCTGGCGTTGGCTGGGATGGTCGGCGTTCCGCGAGTATACGGTATACGGCATCTCTTACTTGCTGCGATCAAGATGAGGCGAATCATGCCGGGCGATGGCAACGAAAGCTTGTACTGTACACTAGCTAGACTTCGTAACGAGATCGAAGGTCAATTACGCCCTTTCATGTGAACCCATTCGATCCCAGCGATCTACAGCACCGTACTAAATCTGTGTTAACCCTCGTGAAATCGCCGCTGGCTCCAGTGAATGTTGCTCGCCTCAGTGATAGATCTGTTCCCATCTATGGCACACCCAACGATCGATCTGCTATCGCCGCAGTCCAGATCCACAAGAGTTATACTGGACGTCGATGCAGGAATCCCCTTCGATCGCTACGCGACCTCAAGACCATCGCATGCCTCCCCACTCCAAGCGCCCTGACTTTGCCACACACGACGACTACACGTCGCCGGTCACTGGTGCCAACGCCATACCGCTCGGTAGACGCGATCGTACGCAGTCTCCTGAGCGTGACAGACGATCAAGGTCTTCAGCGCCTTCTCCAAGCAGCTCGCTCGCGGACGCAGTGGTTGAGCATGATGCCGAAGCAGTCGCTGCTGCGCTCGCTTTGGTCGCACTTAGCAGGGGCGAAGATAGCCGTCAGTCGAATACGGCGGATGGTACAGGGACCAGAGGCAGGTCGCCAGATTGGCAACAACCAGAGCGGTAGCCATGGTTGCAACATCGGTGCCAGTGATCGCTAGGAATCGATACAGGCGTTCGGCCGCTGGCATGTCGTCTCGCGTCTTGCGTAACTCGTAACTACGTTGCGACTGATTTGCCGCGATGAATGTGGCATCAGGTCACTTCCTCAACCCCAACCTTCTCCTTCGTACTCTTTCCCATAAGCTTACCCAACACCTCCTCATCCTCCCCCTTCCCCTCCTCCTCGTCCTCGCTGCCACTACTCTCCTCTCCGTCCTTCGTCTCCTCCAGCACTCCCAACCCAAGATTCATCTCAATATACCTCTCCCCGTCCTGCACATCCTCCAAACTCTCCCCTTCCCTCAACTCCTCGTTCGCCTTCTTCATTTGCGGCAGAAAAGCCCCAAGTCTGCTGGCCAGATCCCCCGCGCCGCCCAGACCTGCGCCGCCGATACGAGGTTTCTTCGTCGCTGGGAGGGTCGTGACTTCTTCCTCATTCTCGGAGGCTATGGAAGCGGTGTCGTCACTGTCTTCTCCGCTTGAAGAGCTGGAAGAGCTGGCGTCGCTCTCCTCTTCCCCGCTCGAGGCATGGGAAGTCATGCTCTCTTCGACTGCTCGGTCGCCAGAAACGCTGCTTTGCGCATCCGTGTCTGTCATGTCGGAGCTAGTGGTAGACACAGCAGATCCATGCGCCTCCGCAATCCTGTCGGAGCAATCTCGTGAGTAGCTGAGCATAGCGTTGACGGTCTGGTGTAGCTAGTAGTCGAGAACTCTAAGAATATATACTCTGGAAATCGACCGACGCCTACTAGCGTCGGATACTACCGAGCCAGTCAAACCCCGTGAAACTAATTTCGATCTTTTCGAAATAAGAGAAATCCTTATTTCGATTTTCTCGGGTTAAGAAATATCTAGAGTTAGGATAGATCGTAATACTCTTTTACTGAGAATCACCGACGAATGCTAGCTCCGGATGCTGCCGAGCCACTCACGTTCATCGTAATCGTAGAGGGACGGCCGTGGAGTGGACGATGAAATCTTGTCCATACCGCCATCACACGGCTTTCAGCAAGCCAGCTTCAGCTCTACTACGTTCGAGACCCTTGTCATTACACACTTTCCCCCTCAAACCCCACCCATGGTATCATCCCCGCCTCCCTCCCTCTCCGGCTCCACCATCACACCCCTTCCTCGCCCTTCTAGTAGTTCTCTCCTAACCTCCGGCCCGATCTGCTTATGGCCCCTGACAAGCAGCAAATCCAACAGCGCCTCCCTCTGATCCTCAGTAATCTCATTCTTATACCGCTGCGCGAAAGCGAGCAGACTCTGATGCCACAGCACGGGTAATTTGAGATCATTAGCCGTAGTTTTCGAATAGCCGGCCATCTCGATATCTGCAGAAGGCTGAGCGCGGAACCGCAGGAAGTGGAATACCAGCGCATCCACGACACGGTATGGCAAGGCGTATTTCTTCTCCAGCAATATGCGAATGAAGATATTACACGCCCCTGCGCTCTCGACGTCTGAGGCCATTTGCTCAGCACCGATCTCACAGAGACGGTAGATCGCTGTTGCGGAGTGTAGGACTGGTACGCTGACTCGGGCGAGTACTGAGGAGACTATGGCTGCTTCTCGGAGGGTGCAAGTTCCTGATGCAACGAGCGGGAAGAGCAGGCCGCGGAAGAAGGCGGCGGGTTTGTAGAGCGCTTTCTTAAGCGCTTTGTAGAGATGTACATTTAGCTTTTTCGTTTCGAGGATGTCGCCTCGTACGCGTGGGAGCAGAATGTCCTGGCAGAAGGCTTGCGCTAGCGCAGGTCGGGATGAGACGAAGAGTTTCGTTGCTTCGTAGGTTGCGTTTGGGGTCCAGGAGTCTGGTCGTGTGATGGAGAGCAGGATGTCCCATTGCGGGAGCGTTGGGAGGATTTTGAAGGGTTTGGGCAGTTTGCCAGATTTGTAGCGGGAGAGGAGGAGGCCGACCTGCGTGTAGACCTCTACTACTTTTGCGGGGAGTTCGACCGCATCGTCTATGTCGCCGCCCCCGAGGACTGGCGGGCGGACTGCGCCGCCAGAGCCTTGCTGCTGAGCTTCGTGTGCTGCGATCTTCTCGAGTATGAGGTCTGCTAGATTTGTGCCAGGTCCTTGTGATTCGTCTTGCTCAGCGTCTCGTGTGGGATCCAGTAGTTTGGAGGGATCGAAGGAAGGGTTGAATTTCTCCCATGCTGCGGCGTCCTCGGGATCGATCTCAACTTCCTCGACCACCTCATCCTCCGATCCCCATGCCTCTTCCTCGTCGTACTCTCCCACCTCTGCCTCCTCTGCCTCATCCTCGGCTCCTACAGGAAATCGGCTCTCGAATGTGAACGCCGGGTTGGCCTGCGCAGGCTTCCCAGCTTCTCGCTCTGCATCGTCCTCAGCTGTGAGATCCTGTCCGAGGTCTAGAATGCGACGCGACGCTTTTGCATCGACATAGCCGGTTTGCGCCTCCTCGGTGTCGTGGGGCTGCTTCCGCTTCTTCGAGTTCTTCTGCTTCAGAGGTTGCGTGGGCGAGTACTCTTCGCTGAGAGGGTTGTGGCGGCGATCAGAGCGCATTGACTGGGTGCGAGAAGTGCGAGGCATGTTGGGCGATGTGTTGATCGGAATTATCTTTCACTGATCAAGAAATTTGTCGACGCCATGCTCTCGAATGCCAAGATTTCGATCCACTCAGTAAACTTTCCGGGGAAGGTCTGCCGAAGACGCGGTTTGGATCGCGTCGACTTCAGATGTCGAGAGCATGAGTTTCACACTTCATGCCACTGCTCTGCACGTGATTACACGAAGCCACCGTGCGATCACAAGCTGTTCACGAGCGAGATGGCCGAAGTGATGGAGACTAACGGGAGCATGCAGACCGATCCTCCACCACCCATAGTCGGAGACAACACTCCAATGGCCGTCAAGCAGGAACCCGTTCAGACGAGCAGCATGACACCCGCAGAAGTCTTCCGAAGCCAATCCAAGACTCCCGCTCCGCCGCAGAGAGAACAACGCGAGAAGAAAGAATCTCTTAAGAAGCGCGAAGCCACCGGGACAGGCTCCACTACCGCAGCCACGACATCACTCGGCAAACGGAAAGCTCACGCAACACACGCCTACCCCTCACCCCAACGCTACAATGTCCCGCCACCTCGCCCCCAAGACTATGAAGCTCCCCGCCCGGACATGATGCAAGAGCACGAACCGAATCGCTTCCTCGTACCCAAGACACATCGGGAGCTGTACAAGCCAATGGATCTCGCTGAGAATAAGCGTGGCTATCGCTACCAGCGTGCGATTGCTGATCAGCTGTTTGCGCATAAGCAGTACTATCGCAGTACGAGTCCGGCGCCGCATAATGCGAGGATGAGCTTCGAGGACGCGGATCGGTATATGCATTTCACGACTAATGCATTGATGGCGACGAATGAGAAAGGGTGGCGAATGGCGAGGGCGAATACATGCGCTCGAGAGGGTGAGGACTGACTGTGTTGATCCAAACAAGGTGCCGTACTGACGACGAGCAGGTACCCTCTACTATGAGATCAAAGTCCATCGTGGCGTGCCGGAAACAGGCCCAGACCTTCAGGCCAACGGACCTCAACCATTCGTGCGCTTCGGCTTTGCACGCCGCGAAGCACCTCTCGACTCTCCTGTGGGCTTTGACGGCTACAGCTACGGCATCACCGACATCCGCTGCGAACCGATGCACCGTTCCCGGCCCTCCAAGCTCTACCAAGCGAAGAAACCTCCCAAGTCAAAAGCCAAAACCCTCCAACAGACCGCACCAGTCTACGTAACCCTCCCACCAGAAGACCAAAACGTCAAAGAAGGCGACGTCATCGGCCTCGAGATCCAACTCCCCTCCCTCGCCCTCCATCAAAAGATCGTGACAGGCGTCTACAACCCCGCCGTAGACATCGACGACGGCTTCACGCAAGCCAACGCCCCGCCTGTGCCAGTCCCTGACGAAGCACCGCTGGACGTAATCCGCGACCGCATCCCCGTAGCCTACAAGGGCAACACCTACTTCGAGATCCTGGATCATGTCGCCACGCGGCCGATGGAAGTCTACGCCGATCGCACAACGAACCTATCTACACTAAGCACTTCGACGAGCGCCGCAGCGATGGGGAAAGATGCCATCAAAGCGGCGCCGAACCCTAATCACGAGCAGCCTGCTCTGCGCACACTGCCTCACTCGGCAATCCGGATCTACAAAAATGGCCAATTACTAGGCACAGCCTTCGAAAACCTCCTCGCCTTCCTCCCCCCCGCCTCCCAACCCAGCAAAGCCCAAGGCGCCCGCGACGGAGCCTTCGACGACGGGCTGACCGGCTACTTCCCAGCCGTGAGCTGTTTCTTCGGCGGTATCGTGGAGATGAATTTCGGCGATCTGGAAAATTTCTGGGCGCCGCCGGAGCACATCGAGCAGCGGTATGAGGCTGTCCGGAAAGCTAGGGCGCATGGGGGTGATGGGGAGGCGAGATGGATGCCGGGACGACAGGGACGCGGGGTGGGGGAGAGGTACAGGGAGCAGGTTGCTGAGGATGCTGTGTTTGATTTGGTGGATGAGGTGGATTTCTTTATGCAGGATGGGGGGGTTGGGGGGGTTGTGGGGAGTGGGGGGTTCGGGGATGGGAACGGTGGGAACTGAATGCCAGCGGGATGAACGGTAGCGATTGTCCGAGTCCTTGCTCGAAGTCCTTTATGTGGCTGTCTGCTGATGGTGGATAGCCCGTTCATTCTACGATATGCTGGTGAGAGGAAGCGAGTACTATCGCGGCTCTAGAAGTCGCTGCGGAGTCTGCGTGGGAGAATCCCTCGAATTCCAGCAAGGACCACACCGTGAAGCTTGCGTCACACCGTTCAAACTTAACTGTCCCACGACTGCCGTGCAATGATGTGCCGATTGCCTCCGTATCCACGTCTCTGAATCCGGAGTTCAAAGACCACAGGCGGTTCATACTACGATACAGTATGCGCTCGTCACCGGCCACTGCGCGCGGCGATTGGAACACTTGCCACTCTCGGTGAGCTGGCACGGAGGAGGGTGCTGCTGGCTGCTCCGGCATTCGGCCTGGTATCTGTTGAACCCGATAATACCTGATGTGGTGTTTCTGTGAATACAGAATCATCTCGACTGTGCGGGTCCGAGTAGTCCAGAAGTATATGCTTGATGCGGGACATACGGCTAGCTGCCGCTGGGTGTGTGAACCCGGGCCCGCTGCCCATCACATCTAGAAATGTCTTTCTATCTTCTGCACCGATCAATCTATGCTCGACAAGCACCTCGAACACAGCGTCGCCCGCGCCCTTGAGCAGCGACATGATCAGAGCACGACGACCAGGTCCTCGCAATTGACATTTCACGCGCCAATTTACCACACCAACGAGCTCGACCAGAGCCTCCATCGTGGAGGCATCCCTGGAATCAACTGCACGTGCAATCGCAGTCATGATATGATCGTACAGATCCTGGTCACCGCGAGGCCTAGGCCAAAGACCCGCGTTCAGCGCCCGTGCCGTCCGCAAGTCGGCCATTTTGATCGCAGCATGGACCACATCCAGGGACACGCTGCAGTCCACATCCGGTTGCACCTCCCGCATGTTGCAAAACACTAGCAGCATGTTCGAATCCCGACTTCGGACACAATCGATCATTCTGGCTCTTCTGATCTCTGCGGCGCGTTGCAGGGTCTGCATGCTGGGTTTGCCACGTTCGACCAACATCTCAATTGCCGCTACGTTTTCGAATTGAACAGCAAATTCCAGGACAGTCGGGCCCTGGGACATGGCCTTTAGCTCCCCACTCTCCGAGGTGTTAGCATTACATCTGCCAGTAGCGAGTATATCTCCAATTCTGTCGGTCCCCCCACTGATGATGCAAGATATCATTTCATCGCGCAATTTGCGATCATTGTTGAAGGCTGGACCGAGCTTCCACATAGCCCGCCTCAAGTCATAGTTCACAATGTTGCGCCCGATCAAGAGTTCATCGTCCGCTTCTGTAGCCATAGGCGCAGCCATGCCTGGGGACCAATGACTTATAATGCTTCGGTTCGAGGAAGTCCAGGTCCGCTTAGTAGACGGTGCGGGTTGAGAATACAGCGACACTTGACCCAAGCCGAAGGACAGGGTGTCCATGACGTCCGACTGTTCTTCTACGGTGCTGAGCACGGTGCTTTGCGCGCAGGTTCCATTGCTTTCAACATCGTGAGGTGCCTGCCGTTCTTCGTGTTGCGCAAGCTGAGCTGTATCTTGCGGTTCATCGATTGGGTTTTCATTGATGAAGAACTCAAACGCTGCCTCCTCCCGTGCAGCGGCCACAGAGTCTTCGATGTCCAGAGGCCCCCGGAGCTCACCTGGCCCTGGACTGATCCATGAATGCTTGGAGCTACTGAGTTCCCATTCTGAACCCTGCATATTGGTAGTTTCCGCCATATCGCGCAGTGATGCATCGCTCGGCAGATCAGATGAAGGGAGTGCAAATGGAAATGAGCACGTGCGCTTGCGCAAAAGCACTGGTCCCGCCTTGGTGACATGCTGCCCGTTTGCAGGCGCCATTGTGCAGGCGCCCGGACTACTGTCGCTGCTTCCCAGTGAGTCCTTGAGGTCCGGAATCAGATCTGGTACCGTGCTGGAAGTAGACCATCCGCGTTCTGCGTGATGATGAGGTGGGTGCGGTTGGAGTGAGTTGGGACAGACTGCACAGACACCAGCTTTTATGCCTGCCTGATCATGCATGGCGACCATGTCAAGTTCGTATGGTCGGCGCGTTCTTCTGTTAGCACCTCGAACGATCGGGACAACTTCGTCACACCATTTTCGCTTTGTAGGACGACTCATCATTGCAGCTCCCGTTCCAGGGACACTTTCAGACTTGTATATCGAGAGCAATGAGGCCTCTGCTACGGAAAACTTCTGCCTTTCGTAGATGCCGCGTTTTTTGTCGCTGCACCTGTTGCATGTTTTGTACAGCTTGCCTTTGCGCTCGAAGTCGATCTTGAGTGACCAGCCGCCATGCATGGAGCAGAACTCCCTTGCTGAAACTGACATGGTAGCTGTGAAATGTTGGTCGATCAAGTTTGCAATCGAGTTCACTGCCAGTTCCAGACCAAATGTAATCGATACAGGCTTCGCAAGTTCACCTGTTGGGCCTTTATGTCGAGAGTACAACAAGGCTGGCAGGATGTTCGCATCTCTCCACGCTCAGCCAGATTATAGGCTGACACCCCTGTAGGTACCATCTGCAGGTAAGCTCAATCTGGTTAGAGGAGGCCGCCCACGCGGGATACCCACGCCCACGATCATGCAGGTAGTCAAAGTTGACGACTCCAATGTGCAAGGACCATATAATCGGGCCAGGACGAATCTGGACCCCCAGCTGGTCATTGATTCAGCCATGTCCCGACAGCGCAGCGTCACGAATACGACAAGGAAAGCCCGACCACCATTCGACCGGCAGCAGCATGAAGTAATGCCAGGCTGTAAAACCTCGAGGCATCCCCGATTTGTTTCAGAATTGTACCTGGTCTAAGCTCAGCGATCGTTAGCATATGCACTCTGCAATCGAGTCGCAAGCCAGCTCGGTCAAGCCATGGACCGGGCACCTGGTATTGCAACGGTCTCGGGGATGAAAGTACCTGAACGTCAGAGTACATTGTAAGTGTCTGACAGAGCGGCACATATAAGTCTTTCTCAGCGTGCATCGATTTGTCGTTCTCTGGTTTCAAGTCAATAGGACGAATTGCAGTCTTGAATAGCCGAAGTAGCTTGTTTCAACAAAATGCTCGATTGCAACATCGTTCACGAGCGTGGCATGGTCAATTTACAGTAGGCTCCCTACTAAATCCTACTTGCGTTCCCAACTGACTTTGCCAGTGTCATTGGAATGCAGTCCAGTCCAGAGCTTTCGACCAAGGTTGCGGATAAGTACATCTCAAGAGTCCCGGTCACGCCGGCCGGGTCACATCACCACAACAGGCTGTACGCAGATATCATGGATGGAATTCCCGGACAAGCGATCGAACTCTCCCACATTGCCACGAAGGTCATGAAGTCTCACCACGAAATTCCCACCTCGGGCAACCCCACTCTAGCTGGGCGCTGCATTTATTGTACGAATGCAGCGATCGATGGACGCCAACAAGATCCCGGAGAGACAAAGCAGTCGGCGCAAACATCGCTGACCGGTCGTATCGATGTCGAAGCACAAGAACCATCAGCCAAATTCAAGCAGAGTCGTACCACGAAAAGACTTCGTAAGATCTGGCCACTCGCTGGAGCAACAGTCGGGCTGGCAAGTCTTGGGTTGCATATCGCTGAATTGGTGGCAGCGTTGAATTGAAGATAGTCCATGATGACCTTCCCTTGGGACTGCTGGCGGCAAATCTCTGCAGCCGCGGTGGGATAAAGCTCACTCGCATGTAGTAGCTAGTACGTAGCAATCGAAACACCGTTCATATCTTCATGTCCGCTCGCTCGGCCGATCAGTGTACTCACAACCGTACGAGTCACTCGTTCAACCGCAAGATACCCGACTGATGGAGCTGCCGGCCTCTCACCGATACAGCGACTGCAAAAGCGCACACGCGACGTAGATGGCAGCGGCATAGAACCTGTGTGATGTCTGCAAGCACAGGACAGTGTCGCCACCAGACATGGCATCGTGATCCATTTTGCGTGCGATGTACATTCTGAAGCGGATAGAGTCGAAGACTTCGCCACACGCAGATACTCAGCAAGGTGAGCAGCGCTCGACCTTGTTACTTCCGCGTATATGTCTGCCAATTGCGGGTGCGCTGATGTCCACAGATCTCATTCCGTTTCCAGCTAGGATGGCATTCGCTAAGCTGCTCACAAGTAGTCATCCACTGGTCTCTGGAGAACATCCGCATCTCTGGTCACTCGCTGGGGCGGTGCAGACAGCTGACTAGATCAGTGCGGTGGAGAGCAGCTCATGCCAAAACGATGCACACCGAGACTGAAACGTTGATGCAATTCGTTCATGCCAGAAGTCCCGCTTGATCCATATTCTGCATTTCGCACTTACTGTCGGCCTCTGCTCCTGGTTACTCCTCGCACTACTGATCGTTGTCTTTGCACAGTACCTCACCCCTCAGCGACCTTCACAACAATCTTGCCACGAACTCTCCCACCCCTGAGCACTTCGAACGCTCGTCCTGCCTCCTCAAGGCCAAAGACCTCCTGCACTTCTACTCGAAGCTTCTCATCTCTCATCCAACTAGCTAGCTGCTCGAAGCCGGCTTTATCACTTCTGCGCCTTAGAAATTGCGTCTCCCTGCTCGCTCCACCGAGCCAAGACGGAAGGTAGAACATCCGAGGGACGCTGATTAGGGGAGAGGGCGGCACGGCGATAGTGATGTACTTGCCTTGAGAGGTGAGGAGATGATGGGCGTTATAGCAGAGAGATGGCAGTGGAAGGTTGTCCACGATCAAGTCGAAGCGCTTGCCGGTGGCCTTGACAGAGCCGATCAGATGGGGAACTAGGTCGACGGCGCGGTAGTCGATCACTTCGTCCGCACCTAGTCCTCGACAGAACTCAACATTGGCAGCGGAGCACGTCGTCGTCACGTGGCAGCCAAGCAACTTCGCGATCTGAATCCCGAAGTGGCCTGTGCCACCTGACCCGGCATTGATCAGCACGCGATCACCTGGATTGACATTCGGCGCGAGGCACTGGTAAGCCGTGAGACCTGCAACGCCGAGTGTGCTGCCTTGCCCCATGGAGACCGATTCGGGGAGCGGTATGACATTGTTGACGCCGAGTACAACAGCGTAGTCGGCCAGAGCGCCGAAGTGGGGAGGATCGCTACGGCCGAACACTCGTTGGCCGGGTGTGATGCCTGGGATGGTGGAGTCGACGACAGTGCCGGTGTAATCTCCAGCTGGGATGGCGGGGAGAGTGATGTTGCGGAGGCGGTAAGGGGTGATCTCTGGGAGCTTGTAGTCGACCGGATTAAGGGAGGCGCAGGAGATCTTGACGAGGGCAGAATTCGGCGGGAGGGCTGCGGAAAGAGGCGGCAGTGGGACAGAGTGGTTGAGTCGAAGATTCGACTGTAGGGAGGGAGATGTGGATGAGTATTGGGCAGCGCGCATTGAGATTGGCACCGTGAGAACCATCATGTAAGTGTCTGAGGGGAGCGTGGATTCGAGGGCGAGCTGATGAGCTCATGAGGCATGGGAGCGTACTCACATCGAACCAAGGGCGTCGACTATATATACATCCCTAGTCACATCTCATTGGTACTCTGACTTCATGTCGAGCTCACGGCGTCGCTGGGCTGAGCCTGCTGAGCGGTTGCTCGATCGGATGAAGCGAAGTTGTACATGATCAGTTGTGCGCACAGGGTGCATTCATGCGCGTACTTATGCACGAAGTGCTGACTAAGTTCGGCCAGCTTTGTGTCAAATCTGCTCCGCAATGCTCCCGTACCTATTGTAGACACCACCTTTCGCTACACCGGAAGCTGATACTCATGGCGCATCTTCCGCGCTCCCATGATCACTAATCTAGGCTGTGATGCCACAGATGCTCAGGAACGCAGGCTGGACGGGTTGGAATGCTCTGTCGTTTATGAGCAGAAGCAGTGCTCTATCTCCAGTGGATCATTGGAGTCTACGAAGCTTGTGCTTGCTTAGCCAGTGGCTCCTTGTGACTCGTTGCGATGTACATCGGCTCATACACTGCCTCTGGCGAATGATCGAATCGAAACAGAGCCATGTGTAGGCATTCTGCGACCTCGTCAAGGTCTAGTCTAATGGCTTCGTCGTACAGCTTCGTTAGTAGTCCTGGCGTCCTGATGGGCGTGAGCGAAGGCGCCAGCGCCTCCCTGGCGCTGTCGATGACTGGTCCAGGCGGACACTGCCATTCTGCTAGCTGAAAGTAGCCTGCTGTTCGGCGACTCAGCGCCATCGAGCTCGGGTAGCACACGACATGGAGGCTCTGCTGGTGCTTCTCGTACCGCAGGAACTGCTTCGCAGAGAAGCCAGGCATTTTCAACGGCAGCGCTAGCAGAAGTCTCCCAAGCACTGGTCCGCGTTGCCCTACTTCAACGGCATGGCATATTGCGCGCGCAGTGTCGAGAAGGTCAAACTCGGCGACCTCCAGCAGATTTTTCAGCAGGTTTTCCTGGCCTCCAGTGATAGCGCTGATCATTTCAGGAAACACAGGTCTCTCAAAGCGCATCAGTGCACTGATCCTCAGCAAGGTGTCAAAGCGATCCCTGTCGCCAAATCTCGCCTGCTCGTTCAGTGCAATCAGTAGGGTCTGATGTGCGGACTCCTCCGTAAGCCAATCCGGCTGTTGATGCTCCAGCAGTATCTCTACGACCCTTTCACGGCAGTGTGCGATAGCCTCATTGTACACTGTGTATCGCGCCCACGGCAGTGGATCTGCCAATGAAACGCGAGCTTCGGGGACTCTTATCAATTCAGCGTTGGTATCGACAAGGTCCATCTGCAAGATGGCTTCCAAGTACTCTACCCTTCCATAAATCGCACACGCAGCCAGACCGCGAGCTGCTAGGTCAGTGCCTCTGCACAACGCCTCGGGATCTAGCACACAATCCTTGATCAGAAACCGCACTATCGTCGGCTTGGAGGAATGTATGGCCAGTTCCAGCAAAGACTGTACCTTGGGATAGCTAGCTGACATAGCTTTGCTCATGGGATCGTTCACTCCACACTCGCCCAAGGCTAGGATGTCGCGCAATTTTGCCACGTCTCCAGTGACCGCACACATGAACATTTCTTGGCGGAGCTTAGACTTTGAGTACATCAGCAGTGGGCCGACCTTCCATCTAGCGACCTTGCGCACATCCTCAGGTCTTGCCCTGGCCCTGATCATCTCATCATCGAGATCGGTACCCATGGGCGCTGGCATGGGGGCGGACCAATTAGACATGAAGCTCCGTCTTGAAGAATTCGACGACACCTTTGACGATGTAAAGGTAGGTGCTTTAGATGAGTTGAGCGACGAGTGGTGCGAAAGGCGCCGCATGTCAACGCTGAGGGCGTCGATAGAATCATGCAGCGTTCTGTCAGGCTTGTGAGGTTCGTTCGTATTCGTCCGAGGCTCGAAGGGCTCATCCTCGACTATCGCCGGTAAGAGCGAATGCGCATCCGGCACCTTCGAAACGAACATTGGCTCAGCACTCAACGTGACCGTTGGTGGGTCTCTTAATGCGACATTGTCGCTCGTGCAGTCTGGACTCTCCGAGCCTCTGCTTCCACCGTCCGACACAAGATCCGGGGTAGTGTTGGCAGACCTTGTTGAATCAGTGTCCGAGCAAATCGCAACAGCTCGAACAGGACTGCCTGGAAGAGCATCATTGTAGCCTTGCTCGGACGTGCACTGTCGCTGCGAGACTGGATTTGTGCTTGCGATACTGTCGAGAGACCGTTTGCGTTTAGAGCTGGAGACGGCGACGGGAGGTTGTTGCGCTTCTGTACTGTCGATCAACGCCGTGAACTGTATAAAGGGCTGACGGTCCGAGTTGATCGCCTCGTTCGGCGTAGGACCATTAGCTGGACTCGTCGACGTCCCTCCGCGTTTCTTCTGATCATGTCTGCGCTTCTTTGCGCCACATTTGTTGCAGGTCTTGTTCGTCTTGTTGTTTCGAACAAAGTCGTCGATGTCGTATCTCCGGACACACGAGGAACACAACTTCTGTGCAACCACGTCAGAAGGGCCATGATTCTGCTCCATGTCGGCGACGACAATTAATTGCAGATGCGAGCGTGACTTCTGGTCGTTGCAGGTGTAGTCATATAATCGTTGACAGGTGAACGTACCAATCCAGGCAATGGACCAAAGCATTTGAGTGATATAAGGGCACAGTCTTCAGTATGTATAAGCCATATGGGCGCAGGGATGAAGTAGTCGCCTTGTTTCAGATTAGCGTCGACTTCGCCCCATTGGCAGCCAATGGGACGATCGTTCTCAAGCGTGCCTCGACGTCAGACTTGGCATCGACCCCACGCGCATACGCGGTCGAGACCCGTCAGCGATTAAGCCTCAGGCCGCCTTCGAGTCGGACTTTCTCTCAACGCATCGAATGGCTGGACAATGCATGGGAATGTTTGGCACGTCACCCAGACGAGTCTGTCCGGATCAAGGCATGCTGGCAGTGCGAACATGCGTTCGATCAATCTTCTGTTTGTCGTTATTGACGCATAGGCCACGGTGACATTCGATGTATCCGTGTCAGTACTCGGTTCAAGGCCGCGCAGTTGGTGACAAAGTGACAAGCTTTCTAGCTCGGAGTGTAGTCTAGGCACGTTAATCAGGCACTGACTCGGATTCGACGCTGCTACGGTGCCCCTACGTAGAGGCACCGGTAACAGCACGTGATGTGTCCTGTCGGGATTTTGACACGATGGACCAAGCTCATCACTACCGTGGTCAGGGACCGCTTCCACGAAAGCCGACTCACGTGACGGCACTTTTCTCAATGGTTATAATCATCAGTCGTCGCAGTGAGTATCGGTCCATTCTCCATCTCTCACAATCTCAACGATCAGCCCTCCGTGTTAGCGACACTCAGAATAACACCACAAGCCTTTCAGTCAACCAAACAACGATCTCCAACCATGCCAGGCAAGACTATCTTTACTGCAATGAACTTGAAGAAAGAACCTCCAAAGTCAGCTCATTTATTCCTGCCAGATGATGCCGCAGTACACTGACAGCACCAGCATCCATCCAGCCCAGCAGTGGTCGGACCACTCGACCACGAGCAAACCTGCGCGAGTTCATCTAGGCCATCAAGGGCAAGTCCATGCTACGGTCGTCGAAGTCGGCCATGACGACGATCCCATCCTTCCGAAACAGGACCGCGCAGACGACAAAGCCAAGGGAGGAAAGGCCAAGAAGCTGCTTCGCAAGCTACTGCCGATTGCCGGATTGTCGGTCGGGCTTGCGAGTCTTGGAGTTCACATTGCGGAGTTCGTCGAGGCGCTGAACTGAGTCGTGGTGGGTTACCGGCGTTGATGATGGCGTTGGAGTTGGTCGTAGGATAGAGTGGCGCATCGGGTATAAGGCGTTGGTGTAAATGCAACACATCAAGGTTGCATATCCTTTCGGCCTCGTCGTGCGGTGTTCCGTGAACGGAGACTATCGTGCCAATGGTCCAATGCGCTGATGGGTCGACATTTTTTTCGCTGCGACATAGCATTGCTAGTGAATCGGTGCTGTATATGTAAGCTGGTGTGTCAGACGTGAGTAATGTATGCGGAAGTCAGTACGTGCCGCGGAGAGCAAGTCGTGGAGCGTGAACATTGATCATGTATACTTCCCTTCGCGACAGAAACGCATGCTCGAAACTCCGATGCTAGCTAGAACGCTGTTAATGCAACCCTTCCCCACTCTGTGATTCCAAAGCCTATCAGCAAGCCGTATTCGGCGTCCTTATCGGACGATGACCAGCTTTTCAGACCCCCCTTGGACCAAGCGGATGAGCGCCTCATTGCCATCATGCTTGATCGTAGCCAGGACATGATCATCAGTGAGCACACCTCATTCCACCTCCATCGCCTCCCCGCCACTCCTCTTCTTGCTCTTGACCCACTCCACGAACTCATCAATCACGCTCGGCCAACTGCTCTCCTCGTTCCAGAATCCCAGGTTCTCATCCTTCAGCGTCTCCTCAGCGAACGTCAGCGTCTGGCGCCACAGATCCTTGTTCACAGACTTCTTCCATTCCGACTCCAGGTACTCCAGCCACCACTCCAGCCATGGCGAGTTCCTCGTCTCCCACTTAAGCCCTGCATCCGAGAAGAGCACTCTCCAGAACGCCGCCGCCTGGTCGAAGTCCATCGCCTTCTTCCGGTCTTCTAGAAGCAGCTGAAACGTGTGATTGTAAACCCTCTTGAACAGCGCTCTGTCCCTTGTCATCTCCGCCCTCTTGCCTAGTATTACGTTGCGGATCTTCGGTAATGAATCGGCATTCACGTCCGAGAACGCGTCGGCGAAGCCCTGCCGTGTGATGACGCCGATTTGTGGGGATTGCACAGCTTCGAAGAACACTAGCGAACCGATGTCTTCGAGGTCTATACTAAGGGCCTGGAGGAGGTTGCCGGTGCCTTCCAGGTCTAGCTCGTCGGGCGATTCACGTGGCGATGTGCGATAGCTGTCGAAGATGCGGTCGAGTGATTTGCGGGCTGGATTTGCGGCAGCGTTGGAGGGGTTGTTGAAGAAGCTGTGGTAGTGTTAGCATTACGATTCGAGTGATAGTCTAGCTGAATAGGAGTCCGACACTCACGCGTTGATCGCATTGCTTGAGTTCCAGTTGTGTTGCTTTAGCAGCTTAGTCGCGGCCGATGTATTTGCATTCGTTACTGAAGTGAACTCGGCAATTGCAGCCTTCTGCTGAGATGTCGATGGCGTGGGCATTGCTGCGAAGTCAGCACTATGAACAGAACACTATGCACTCTGCCGCATAGGCTTTCCAAAAACGAGCCAGCGAGCGCACAGCGTTGTATGTGTGTGGTCACTGCAGTGAAGTTGATGTGGTTCATCGAATGCCGCAGCACGCGATGTCATACACAGAGATCTGATTGATAAGATCCTCCCGCTGATGCGACCCTCGAGCGCTGACCAATGAGAGCGCGACATGACTTACCAGAGACCTCCGACCTCTTCATCTTCGTCGGCTTTCTGGTCGTGGTGGTTTCCGTGACATGATTACTGCCATTAAGCTCTGCTTGGTCCGACTTACGCTTCGGCATGGTGATGTGTCGGATGGAATTGTATGTACCGAAAGGCAGTCTCCAGTGGCAGGTGGGATGGTGACTTGATGGTCGTTCGTATATGCGATGAGTGTTGATAGCGAGCGGCTGCTGTAAGTGATAGACCTCGTTCAGGACAGAAGTTGGTAAGGTCAAAGACGCGGTTTGTTCACGTGTACTAGTGAACATGATAATAGGAGGCACCACCAGGCGTCGATCATCATGTGAAGGCACGGACACCATGGACTTCATCGTTGAGGGAAGGCACGTTCCCTTATATTGACGACCGACTTTGCGAAGTCGAGTTCGACGTACCAGTGTAGTAGTTGTCGCACTACAACTCGGGACCTTGTTGGTCTAAGCGCAGCATATCTGATCAGAATTGATGGCCATCTGGTTGCCGCACTAACGAGACACGACTACTCCTGTCCATCCTCGGCCGCAGCTGGACGAGCTTCCCTGGTCCCCTCAGACTCCTGTGAAACTTTCTTCTCCATACTTTCCTCCTTCGTCGCCTTCAGCTGCTCAACCACCTGTTCTCTGATCCACGCCTTCATCTAAGCTTTGCTGTCTTCTTTAGCATCCACGGGCTCCACGACTTCAGCCTTCACATCTTCATGCGAAGCAGAGACCAGGCCAACCTTCCCGACGCGCCGCCTCCCTGCGGCAGTGCCCCAGAACTCCACTATCTCTCGATTTGCAAGCTCAACCTCGTTTCTCACCCGCAGCTCGCCGATGGTCGGCGGCGCACCAGTGCGCGAGACACTGCCGCTAGCCAGCCACCACAGCAGCCGATGAGGTCTCGCACCGTCAGGCAAGACAGTCTTCGCTTTGGGAGGTGGCAGAGTCGTTCTCGCGCGTTTTTTGGGTGCTTCACCGTCTCCACCACCTCGGAGGTGCACTGACGTGTCAGGACGAAGGTGTTCACGGCATCGTACTCGTCTTATCTTCGCGTAGTTTCCAGACCTTGTGAGCATACTCTCTTGTCCGGCGGTCAATCGCGAGTCGAGCTGGGCTGCTCTGGCCTCCTGGAAGGACCAGCGTGGATCGGTGAGAGGCGGCGGAGACGGCGGGCTTGGGGATCGGCTCAGACTATAGCGCGCCCGCAAACTGTTCCAGACGTCTTCCATCTGTCGCACAAGGCTTTCGTCTTCGGCAGTCAGGACCTGGTGGTCTAAAGTCGTGATGAAGTGTTCAAGGTCCTTCCGTGACTGGGGTGTTACATGCCGCGCAATTAGATGCTCATCGTCATTATACGGAGACAGAATAGGCGTGGAATCTGAGCCATCGTCAGTGCAGCCACAGTAAATTTGGCGATGTTTGCACACCATAGCCGCGTGGATCGCAGATTATCTGAATGTGCTTCTCCATCTGCTGTCTCCCTGGCAGAGTAGGCTTACCGTGACTCTCACAGCAGCTTGACAGCGGCCACAGCACGCCCAGTATGCGCTCCCAGCACGGTCGACCTTTATTGCGGGTTCTGGGATTGTTCAGATGGAAGGCTGGTGAGTCGTCGCCCATGTCTATAACTAATTTCTTGTCCTTTCCAGTAGGCGTGAGTTGGTTTGGTCGCCAAGGAGAGGTGCCATCTTTGCAAGATATGTCGGGTAGTCCAGTGTATTGACCAGGCTGTGCATAGCGTTACTGTACGCACTGCCCCTGAGAAATAGTACAGTGCATCACGTCAATGCCGGGCGAATCTTCTACTAGCAAGCACTCGCCAGACACTGCGGCGTCCATAAATCCATCTTCAGCATGTGCGTTTAAGACTCCAGTGTCACCACCAGATATATTCATGTCGGAATCGAAACTTGCCGGGAAGCAATGATTGCTATCGAGAACCTGTCCGTCGAACGGGACAAAAGTGGCTGGCGATGTGGCCTGATGCTATGGAATTGCAGCCCGAGAGAGTGCCTGGCATCTGTGATGCAGAATGGAGTTCTATCATCCAACGTGTCGAAGCGTCGCAATCCGACGATGAATCTGCGTCTCCTACATTACCTGGACTGTGTGAGTGCGCGCCAGCACCATGCTCCTCACATTGCTTGAAAGTCGATTGCATTGACTGATAAAACTGGCATCTTCGCCATTTGCAATCTCCTTAGTCCGCAACACTTCAGATCAGCTTGAGGAATTTTCAGATTTCCCTAAAGTAACGAGCGTATTATTGGCGGAAGAAATGGACCAAAATGAGATGTCGATACCTAGCCTCATCGTCTGTGAAGCACCACCCTTTCAACAATAATGACCATCCTCTGCATGGGATCACGGATAGCAGTGTTACAGCCTTCTAGAAGGTGAAACGTTTTGCCATCGACGGCCGCCTTGCAAAGATCGATCCGCCATCGCCCTCGATGTCTCACGGCTCGTTCGAACCTCATACTGATCCACTGCCGCCTGCGAAAATGGTCTTACGAATGTGACGGGCCGTCCTGGAGCAGAGTCCGTCAACGTGGAGACCTTATGGACCGCCGTCATGCCAAGCATGCCCGCATGTCGCGGATGCCGGAGCACTGCCGCAAGATCGAGATGCCTCCGAAAGAGCATGCTCAAGCGAGACGCTAGGTCTCCGTGGGTCGCTCGATGATAGGTGAGGTCAGATACGCCGGGCCCTGCGCCGCTGAAAGAAGTCGTGTTCTGATGCCACAAGTTCTGCTTCGGACACACGCCATCGAGTCGGTCAACGCATGTTCTGCATTTTCATCGTCGCGCGGCTGGAAGAGCATGGCATCAATGAGGTCGAAATGTGAGCTCGACAATGTTCGCCAGGGGCATCCTCCACATTCCCAAGCCCTTCGCAAGTGCTTTGCCGGCCAAGCACTGCTCCGCTCTTGTCTTGACGTCGTCAAGAGATGCTTGGACAAAAGTCGCTCCAAGCGTCGAACGTTATCTCTGCGGTCCAATGAACATGCACCTCAGCTGACAGGGAGCCCTTCCAGCCCTGCGCCCGCGTGGTACTTGATGGTGGTGTCGGCGGGTCGCTCGCTAGGTGCTAGAGAAGAAAAAGAAACCTTCCAGATCATCTCCTCCTTCCACATTTCTTCCATCATCACGAGTTCTCTGTAAGCGTTACGGAGACGAGGAAGGCGCTATCTCGCAACCACATCCTCACGACGACATCATCACGTGGAAGCAGGGTGTATCTAGCTTTATCTTACTTTGGACAACAGAGCTGCTATCTGATAGCATACCCGAGCTCCCCCCTGCCCTCATCGTGCATCGCGATTTCGAGTCTAGTTTTGCCACGACACCGAGCCACAGCGACAACTTCCGGCCCATCAGCAACATCCGCCAGCCCAGAGCAACACTCGCCATTCCTCAGGTAGGACTACTTGGCGACTGCGCCCGACGCCAGCCATAGCGACAAAACCGATTTGCCCGAAGCGACTTTTCACCCCAACTCACACTCATCATGGCTGAACTCACCAATCCTGGCGAGACGCGCCAGCGCAAGCAATCCGTTGGCGCCATGGAATTGCAAGGCCCCGGAGGCACTGTCCGCACTGTCGCCCTCGAAGAGATGACTGATGCCGATCGCGCCCTCGCAGCAGAATTCGGCTACAAGCCAGTCTTCAAGCGTGAATTCGGCTACCTTTCGACCTTCTCCTTCGCCGTCAGTATTTCTGGACTGTTCTCGACGGTAGCCACGACCTTCTCGTACCCGCTCTACGCCGGCGGCAGCTCGTCTGCTGTTTGGTCGTGGTTCATCTCTGGAGCTGGCTGTATGTGTATCGCGTGCTCAGTTGCTGAGCTGGTTTCAGCATACCCAACTTGCGGTGGATTGTGCGTGCTCCTCCCCGAGTGTCATGTGAAGTATGTGAGCTTACCGTCATCGTAGGTACTACACTGTTTCCCGGCTTGCGCCCAGGAAATACGTCCCATATATCAGCTGGGTGACTGGCTGGCTCAACCTCCTCGGCCAAGTCGCTGGTGTTGCGTCTTCCGAATGGGGAGCTGCTGCCCTACTGCTGGCAGCTGTCTCTATGGGCACTGATGGAGCTTACGTTCCCACCACGAACCACACTGTTGGTGTCATGGCTGCGCTTACCGTAGTCACTGGCTTGGTAAACTCTCTGTCAACATACTGGATGGAGAAGATGACCAAAGGCTATGTGATCTTCCACATCTTGGTCCTAGTCACCTGCTGTATCTCGCTACTGGCTATGGCAACGGAGAAGAATGGTACGCCAAAGCATACTGCGAAATACGTTTTCACCGATATTCAGAACACTTCCGGGTGGGAGCCTACTGGCTGGTCCTTCATGTTTGGCTTTCTGTCCGTGAGCTGGACTATGACTGATTACGATGCGTGAGTAGCAGGCAGTCTTGCTCAGCACGAGACTTATCACTTACACCGTCGCAGCACCGCGCACATCACCGAAGAGATCACTGAGCCCGAGTTGAAAGCGCCCTGGGCAATCAGCATGGCTATGCTTTTCACCTATGTCGCCGGCTGGCTGTACAACATCGTCCTCTGCTTCTGCATGGGCGAGCCAGCTGACATCCTCGCATCCGACTTCGCGCAACCCGTGGCCCAGATCTTCCTGAACGTTCTGGGTAAAGCTGGTGGCATAGTCTTCACTGTCTGCGCATTCATCATTATCAAGTTCGTCACCTTCACCGCCATGCAGGCCTTGGGCAGGACCTTGTTTGCTTTCTCACGCGACCGCTTGGTGCCTGCCAGCCATATTTGGACGAAGATCCTTCCGTTGACTGGCACTCCGGTTCTCGCAGTCTGGGTCTGCGTTTTCTTCTGCATTGCGATCAACCTCATTGGTCTTGGCTCTTACACCGCCATTGCTGGTGTCTTCAACGTCTGCGCCATTGCTTTGGACTGGTCCTACTGCATTCCCATCGCCTGTAAGCTCATCTTCGGCAACTTCAAGCCCGGACCCTGGCACTTGGGCAAATTCAGCTACATCGTCAACATCTGGGCTTGCCTCTGGACGCTATTCGTCAGTATCATCTTCCTGTGCCCGACCGTCAGACCGACGACAGCCGAGAACATGAACTACGCGGTGGTGTTCTTGAGCGCTATCTTGGTCTTTGCAACTGCGTACTGGTTCGCTCAGGGCAGGAAGTGGTACACTGGACCGCTTATCGAAGCCGAGATTAACGAGAACTCCAGTCAGACTAGTGATGAGGATCTCGCTAGGAAGTCGAAGGGCGAGAAGGAGCAAGAGCAGGCTATGCAGGGAATGTAGGATACTGATGACGAAGGAGGGAGGGAGCAAGGATAAGACTGCAGCCCAAAGCAAAGTACGACAGTACTGCACATGACGAGAGTGTATATCTCATAGCTTGATACCAAATGACTTCTGCTCATGGAACCGGCATCAGATGCTCTCGCAAGTCTCTTGAAGATATCGACATATGTGCACTACATCTACAATGAAGCCTTGTGCGCTTTGCCGGTATCACTCTCCTCCCGAAATGCATGCAGGGAACCGCCCCAACGCCTCTGCATGCAACCCACGCCGTGCAAATACCCACGTCCAGTATTACCATCCGCGGTCTAATCATGCAGTGCACAGCACCACATGCGATGGAAGCAAACAAAGACTTTCTGTTGCTGGCGCGCTCTCTGAACCTGTCTTCGGTCCGACTCACATGTACCTGTACGTGGCCCATGGATCTCTCCATCGGCTTCCGCCCCGATATCGAGCACTGACAGGATCACGACCAAAACCGCCAATGTAGCGTTTAGGCCAGTATGGCGCCGCAGCAGCGATGACAGGCGTCTGTACCATACTCGGTGGCATGATCGCCAGTCGCTCTCCTGGTAATGGCACAACGTTTGCTGGCGCATACAGAGGCTGCTGTAGCAGCGCTGGCGCCGGGTTGTAAAGATCGTCGTAGCTACGCCTTCGTCCATACGGCGTGGCGGCGAGCAGTGGCCTGGAAGCATACCCTCCTACCGCTAGAGGGCCATGGACGGGGTTCTGGTATGCTGTTGACGCAGTGCCCCCGTCGCGACCAAGAATGGCATTATCGTCCAATCGTCCAGGGTAGGTTAGCTCGGCAACAACCAGCTTGCAGTCGTCTTTCAACGCCGCATTACGATGATACAGCTTCTCAAACCTCTCGCGATGAGTCTGGAGTAAGATTTCGTAGTTGCTCAGACCTCTTCCAAGGCCTGCACCAGCGTAGTCAAGCCCATACCCACCACCGTAGCGATCTTCTGTGCGAGCGAGAAATGCTCTGGCCCACTTGTGGAGATCAGCGTGTATACTGCTCTTGCCGCCATCTTTGTCGTTGTACAGCTCTTTGAGAGCAGTGACCGGGTCATCAGTCGTACGTGACATGCTGAAAAGTCTCTCTAGAGCATACTTGCGAAGCTCCTCAAAGAACAGACCTTCAGCCAACTTGAAGACGCGAATGTGCGTTGTGATGCCGTCTGGCTGCTCCTGTACCCTCCCTTGGCCCACGATTATTGGTGGGCCAGTACGGTGATACGAGGATGCAGAAGCAGAATGGTGACCTTCTTCGAGAGATGGCGAGTACTTCTGGTGCTGGATGAAGTCCCAAAGGCACTTGAAGACTTGGAATTCGCACTCTGGAACGATGCATTCGAATCTATCAAGCTTGACTGCTTGTCTTTTCAGACTCGGAAACGCCATGGCTTTCTCTCGCGGTATGATCACCCGCTTGCTGTCCCATATCAGCTCAATGTAGGTTGCTGAGGGTGGCCCTTTCCGTCGATCGGTTGGCTCCAGCTTGCCTTCTTCGTTCAGATCGTAGATAATGCTACCTTTGCTGTCAAGAGCAAGGTCTATACAGCGAGAGTAGTCTCGAACTTGCCAATTTGTGACGTCTGGGCGGCGAATGTGTCGGTTGTCGTGGCTACAGTGCGAGCGGCCATCGAGTGGTGGAGGTCCTCCCGTGTTGCCACGAGGATCTATGGCAATGAAGGGACGGCCGTCTTGACAGGAGCTGCCGCTGTCGAGTAGACCGCGAAGACCGCCGTCGTTGCGGTGCGAAGCATAGAAGAGCATTCTCAGGCCTTTCCTCCTGCAGCGACGGGTTATTTCATTGATAGCCTCAAGAATGACGCCGAAGTGAACGCCATCAAGCAAACGACCGTCTTGCTTCGCTTCCTTATCTTGAGCTCCGCAGCAGATGAGGAAGTACGCGTGAATCATTTGGTGAATCATTTGCTCGAGCAGATCATCTATCTGAGCTTTGTCCTTCTTGAAAGGCGTGCTGTTCAGCTCGATCGTCACGCGAGGACAGACAGTCCCGGCTGTGCATGTCATGCCTGGCGAGTGATCTGACTGAGTCCTCCATCTCAAGTACACCATCCCATTCAATAAGTGCAAGAAAAATGTCCGATCCAATAGGTCGAAGATACGGAACGGCGTCGTATTCGCCACCGGGGCTTTGCGGAGAGTATCGATCTCGCCGATGATACTAGGGCCATTGCTGATGATGTGCTTGTAGCAGTAAGCGGTAGCATACTCCAGGGTCCAGCCAAGATCGCCATGGTGCTTGATGTCCGGATCTCGAAGGTCTTGTGAGATGTCATATGGTGAGTTGCGGTCTCCAGATTCTGATTCTCGTCTTCTATGGCGTCTGTGGTTTTCGTATGAGCCGACTCGGCTGAGTGTGTCGGATCTGGCCGTTCGATGAAGGCTGGAGTACTGAGGTTCAAGGGTACGGATTGAAGGTGGGTAGGGTAGTAGATTAGCGTAGGGATTAAATGGCATGAATGCAGAAAGCTTCTTTTGTGCATATGACAATGATCAGCAACCCAGCTATGACCCGTGGCTGGGTGACATGAGGAAAGCATGGTCCGACGCAGCTCGCTCAAAAAGGGCGAGGCAACTGTTTTGAATGTTGACGATGTCACCCATCAGACGATGACTAGTGCACAGCGTCGGGTAGCGCTCGACGTGGAGAGAAGCAGTTCATATGCTTGCCCTTACCAAAGACAGTCATTATCTCCGCAGTGAGCCAAAGGTGTCGCCAAAGCCAGGACTGGATGTTACACAACCCGCAACATCCCGCACCGTGATAAGGTGCTAGATGTCCGATGATTGACTGATGGCGGAATGTCGATGCTCATTTACGCAATGCTCCAGGCAGCTAGCCTGGGCCGCATCTACCCTGGCACACAAAGTTCGCTTCTTGTGTTGTTCGTTGGGTGGCAGAAATGGTGACGATGCACAAGCCAGCAAACATTTGGGAGTACCATTTATTGTGGGTACAACGTAGTCGTCGCGAGCTTGCGGCTACAAGCGCGACTAAGGTATGTGACATGAGCGGCTATCCGGTCAGCTGATCCGTCTGGATTCACTATGACCTGATCGCTTATCGTGCCTGCTCACCCATGGCAACTCGACGTCAAGTGCTATTTGCTTGCCTTCGAGGGGACCACAAATTGGCATCGGTATCGATTTCAATGCGGTGACAGCCGCGATCGAAGTATGTTAGAGAAATCTGCTGAACCGTCAACAGTGTATACTATGAAATACATACACTTCACATCTCGGGCACCATGCTGGCTGCCCAAGTCTTTCGGCGGTAACGTTGCCACTGCAAGATGCGCCCGCCATGATATTATCGCCACATGACCCGTGAATAGCGACCACTTCAATTTCCGCGCTCCCGTCAGTACCCAGGCCGCCTACCATCATCCCTCCTATCATAATCCGACCTCCCATCCGACTTCCTACCATCCTCATACTTCCTCCTCAGTGCCTGCAGCCTCTTCTTCTTCGTATGCGCATTGATGTAGGTTCCAATAATAAAGCCGATGAGGTTGAAGAACGGTACCCAAGTCTCCTGCGGCAGAAACGCCTGTGCGAAAGCAAGCGCGACTGGTGAGGTGATCCAGGAGACCTTCATGACTGGCATGAAGCCTGCGCGGACGGTGGCGCGCACTTGGTGGAAGGTGCGAGCACCAGCGATGACGGCCATGCTGGTGAGGTAGACTGCATTCTGGATGGGTGAGATCTGTTCGTCACGTCAGCGCCTGATTGTAGCCAACTCGTACGTTGGGCAGCAACATACCACCAAGTTCGATACGATGATCTGCAGGATCTTCGCCTTCAAGCTCGTCCGGCCAGCAAACAACCTCTGTAGAAGAGAGATCATCACATGACCGAGCGGCGCGCTGATGAACGCGCCGTAGACTGCCATCTTGGGTACGCGACTGGTGAAGTAGTGGCCATGCTTGCTGCGATCCTTCGCGATCCAGGAGGCTAGGAACTCTTGCAGTCCCGCGAGCGAGCCTGACGTGACCATCTTCGTGCGAAGGGGGTCTTCCTGTAGCTTCTTGAGATACCACTGCGATTGTCGCGTTAGTTCGCGTTGTGTAATCATCCTCGCAGTCTTCTCACCGCAAGGTAGCCATTAGGCCCAGCGCCAGCGGTCAGCGCATTGCCGACAGTGTGCGCGAGATCCTCCTTTCCCTTGGGTAGATCGCGTGTTCCGAATGAGCCTCCTGGCGGCACTGGGGGTGGAGGGATCGCGCCGGCGGTGGTGCGGATCGTCTCCTTCTGCTCGAACTTGACCTGCGACATGGTGGCGGGGTGAGTGTGATGGGCGTATGAGAATGAGCGTACTCAATGCGTGCCGCTACACGTGGGACGTAAGCTCGTCCGTGAGCTGTCGCTTCGATGTTGATCGGCGTCGCCCGCCGCAACGCTGGTCACGTGATGTTCGTTTCAAATCCACACCTCGGCAGCTGATGGAACGAACATCCTTCCACTTCCAACTGATCCATGAGCAGTGATTATGCGTGCAAGAATGATTTCTCCGTACTTGAATGCTACTACTGCTGAGCTCGAACTCAGTGGATACACTTTGGACGTACCTTACTGCTTGGTCTGGTACCTAACGGATGCCCACGCGTTGCGCTCCATTTCATCTCTATCAACGCATCGACAACACCACACTGCATCTCCAACAGGCTGGTACCTAGGCATTACCTTCGCAGCGTCCAGCAAATTTTCACACAAGATTCAAGCATGGCTCTCCTTGCTTCGGCCACGTGAAGACCATGCTAAGTGAGGTCGTACAGGACCCAGTGCAGCGGTACGCGTCGCTCCTTCTTGACATATCAACCTAAGTTCGCTCTTTCCTATCAAACAAGGGAAGGCACAATGGCTAGCACCTTCAATTGTTGTCTGTCTTGCGATGGAAACAATCCAGTCTCTCTCTTTGCTCTACGCAACTCTTGCCGGCCATTCATCTCTCTGCTCCCCCTCAATCACACTCATATTGTTACTGTGTCTTGATCGACCCGACTCTGTCTTCACGCAAGATCTCACAAAACCACCGCCAAGAGCTCTTCTGAGACGCAACCGATCTCTTCACAATGGCGCACCAGCCCACCACCTTTCACCAACACATCACTCCGACCTCACCACCATCTTTTCCAACCGATCCTTTCTGGCAGTCTTCGCCACCATACAATCGCTCCAGCATGGCCGCGCTGATGAGGACAATCAGACCGGTGAGTCTTCACCGTATCATCGAGCACAAACTCGATGGAGCAAGTTCCGAGAGCTTTGTGCTCTTGTTCACTATGCTGCAACCATTGCCTTCACCTGTCTCACGCTCGAGAAAGCATCGCGTCAACTTGTGGCTCTCGCTAGAGCTGCTATTGACGAGTCGCTGTTCCGGCGCGCTCCATAGGTGCTCAAGCAAGAAGTCACGGCCCATGAAAAGATCAGCCTCCTGACAAGGCGAAACTATGGCACCGTCGAGACCTTTGCTGATCCGCTCGCAGGCAGTGCCACCTCCACCGACCGGGCAGCGTCAGCGTATTCCAGCTACGCCGCAGCAAACGCGTCGCGTAGGCCAATGCACCCACATCACCATGATTCGTCAGCATGGCACAAGCGCATGTAACATGTGTGGCATGCCTCCAAGCGTCGGCTGGCTGTACGCCTGTCGACAGGACTGGCTGCTCACACATCAATCGACCTCCAGTCACGACCTGGAGCTTCCGCAGCTTCCCATTGACAGCGCCAACCTCGACCATCTGACCGAGACTGGCACAGCGGTCGGCATGAGTCACAGTGTACTAGCTCAGATGCGCTCGAAATCCTACACCGTCAGCGAGGCCAAGAAGATCATCGCTGATAAGGTTCACATGCTCAATGTGATCAAAGCGGAGGAATGTACAACAGCTCAGCATTCGCCTTCTGGATCGCCCAGCAGCAAGACTGGCGACACATCTTCTAGCATCATCGCATCCCTCGGTACCACTGTATCGCCTCCCACCTCAGTTGAGGCTGTCAGCGCGGCTGCCAGGACCACCACTACGTGCAACTACATGGTCTGCCACACCTGCCGCCCGTTCCTTCACGACAGAGTTCCCGTGACAATAGCAGCCATTCTCAACGGTACAGAGCCGGCAATCTCGAGTACGGAGATGCAGTATCTGCGCATGGTCGAGCCGGCTGTTGTCAGTAAGCTCGGTACACGACCTGCACCAATTCGTCGCGTTCGTCAATTCGGCCTCGGACTGACCAGCACGGACATCACTTCGCAGCAGAAAGACGGCGCCGACGAAGATACTACGCCAAGTGACTGGACGTCCAGCGATATCTCGAGTGGGGTGTACGAAGAGGATGACAATGAGGAGTTCGTCGATGTTGATCCGTTCCCCTGCCCTGGGCCTGGCTTCTGCCCCATGGCTAGCTACGCAGATGGCTGCGCCTACGATGGAGACTTCGACGATGGACAACGTGCCATAAACCACGCCATAGTCACTGGAGATACCACTGCTGGCGCCGAGTATATCACGCCCGAACGTCCACGCTACCATCTACGCCGCGTCGAAGGCACCGTCTCCGAAACTCCAGGCAGAGCGTCGTCGACGGGCTCGTCCGTCAGTCTACCCACCCCGACCACCATGCCACTCACGCCCGTCACGCCATCCGATGAGAGTTTCGAAGACGTACTCAACGATCGTAAAAACGGCAAGCCAGTCAAGGTCGGCAAAGCAGCTACCATCTACGGCAGACTAGACTCCGGTGCAAGCGGCACTATGAGCAGCAGATCTAGCAGCAGCAGCTTGGGGAGTGAGGTTGCTGTAGCGGACGGCGTCGCGCTGACGGAAGAGGCAGTCGAAACGCACATTCCGGATATCAAGTATGAGGAGTAGGATTCTCCCAGGCGCTGCTAGTATCCCAGGATACGGCATCGTTATCGTGCACGCCTCTTGGGAGGATCTAGGTTGTGTGAGGTGCATGAGGGAGCTCGCAAGCAATTCAAATTCAGGAGACTGGAGTGAGAAGCAGTAATGACTTGGGAACGATTGCGTGTCTGGGGATTAGCGAAGGCGTCGGTGCACGGAGGGGAGGGGGTGATGGAGACATCACATCCACTGCATATTGATTGTGTTTTGTTGTGGAAGCATACAATGTACTTCCGCCTCTCCCCACGTCTGAAGGCTCCTGTGGTGGCATGAGTGTAGCTGCGACCGTGAAATCACCAGTCACGATTGATGTGAAAGGGGGCGGACTGTGTGCGAGTAACCACGATGCCTCCGCTTGTCTAGAAGCTTGCAACGTGGCAAATGCTCTTTTCAACTTGCCCATAACAGCGCGTCGCTATGCCGCCCAGATTCATGAGAAACAAGATACCACAAAGCCTGAGCTCTCGTGTCGATGTTGAGTGCGTAGACCACTATTGCATCCACGTGATGAACATGGTCGGGATCTCACATATTGGGAGAAATACAGGGCTTGTGATCGATTCGCTCGTTAGTCTGGATCCGCCCCGTTGAGCATGTGCAGGCATATTCATCGTATCATGAAGGGAGCGACAATAGTAACGGATAACTACAACAAGTCGAACGACAATTTAAGCCTCTCATAGTCAGCTTACCTGACTTTCTTTTTCCGCGAGATGATCACGCAGGATTGATAGGATGATCCCAAATGCTCCTTCCAAGCCACGCCGCGCCCTAAACCCAGTTGACAAGTGCCCTAAATCCTGAAACGTGCCATTCCCAGCCAGTTGAAATCGAAGCCGTTGCCGAAGCCGGTGAACGCAATCATCCAAACCTTGCTAGACAAGCTAGGGTCGGCGCTGGGAGACCTTGAATCTCCGACCGCAGCAGATTGCGCGTCTTGATCCATCTTGACACTTCTCCGTACTCCACTTTGTTCGTCGTTGAAGCCGTTGCATGTGCTGCGTTTCGAGCGTTCGTTGCTGCGTTCTTGCTTCTGCGAAGTGCGCTGCGTGATCGAATTCGGAAGTGACACGACCGAAAACCTGGAAAGCATCCCTGGACCGTACCTGCATGTAATCGACGGGACCTGGTTGCCGTGGTGGAGATTTATTGATAGACACGACGCTCTTGGACCGGATCCACTGGAAGAGACTTGAGGAGAGGCGATAATAGTGAACACTCTCTTTGCATACGCGTTTGCTTGTTTGTACAGTACCGCGGTTGATCTGCGTAATACTCGAAGCGCATAATCACGAGGCCGGAAGGAAGGCCACTGTACAGTAAGCCCGAGACCTCAGCCACCACGTCGGACAAGGCTGGGCTGACCTTGAGGCAAGACTCGGATCATATACCACGCCCATCCCAGCGCACGCCACGGTCACTGCAATCTACGATGAGGGCGACACTCCTCGCCCCGATGCTCGCCATCCTCTCCTTCGCCTCCGCAGAAACCCTGCTACCCTCACCCTCCACCGGCACATCACCCATATCGGACGGCATATCGGCACCTACACTTATACCCATAGAGGATGGGTCTCATCTCCAGTCCGAAGTCCCACATTTCCCCCTTTGCCACTGTTAACTAACAACCCTACAGACTCCGCCAAGCCGCTCCCGTCACAAATCCCCAGGCCACTCCCGTAGCCGTCCAAGCGCCCACCGTGACGACGAACTGGGTCCGCACCGAGATCAACGGAGTGGTGACCTATGTCCAACTCGCTTACACCCAAACTTTCGCCGCGGTGCCAGACCAATGGCCAAGCCCCGGCGTGGGACAGATTGGGCTCGGAACGCTGAAGAGTAAGAGAGGCATTGCGCCCGCGACGGCAGAGGAGACCGGACTTGCAGGACGAGTGAGGGTATGAGAGCTCTGTGCTGATGTGAGCTGCTCTGTAGTATTCGCGCAGCCGGTCGAGGTGGTTATGAGGGATGCGTTGGTGAAGCAGACGTTGAGTGTCTTGGAAGTGGTGGAGGTCATTGAGACGAGGACAGTGGTGGAATGGTCGACTGTGACGCTGTGGAATAATGGATCGATCGCTGGGACTGGCACTGGATACGTTACCGGCACTGGACTTACCGCCTACGGCACAGGCGCCCCGGCTCTCTCTTCTGGTCGGCCCTTTGCTTTGCGCTACTACTTCTTCGGCTGAGCCATGCCATCGCACCAGCGTGCTCGCGTTGAGCTGCAAATACGAACATACGTACCATCGGTTTCTGGCGTTAGGGAGGGAAAGAGAAGTCTCTTGCTGCATTCGGCGTATACACAGCATATGCATATTTCGAGCGTTTCTGGCGGTCTGATAGCGATACTGTACTCTGCATACATAAGGCGAGCATGGAGATGTATACTGCACGCGAGACATAGCATCTGTAGAATACCAAACAGCTTGCACTCTGACCGGTCCCAGTGGCTGGCTTTTGATGTGATCGTTGCACGCGTAGAGAGCTTGGGCAGTCCGAAAGCTGCACTGAGTCGATACGGGAGAACGCCTGTACTTGTACCTGAAAGTAAGTACATTTTCCTTTACACGCAGTAACTCATTCGAAAGGCAAAGTCACGTGCAGCGCTTCAGCAAGCCATCAAGCTTGAACCGTTGTCAACCTAATCTACACAGCAAGCCACGACCTACATATCCGGCTCGTCCAGCACACACCGCGCAACGCCAATCTAGAGACTTTGCTACATACGTCTCAGCCTTGCAGATAAGCATCACGACGATTGAAGCTTGTGTAGCGAGTGGCTTGCAGAAGCGCCCGCGTACACATATACAGCTCAGCCTCGTTGAAGCTTCTGTGGGTTGGTATCGCCCACGTGGCAGCTACAATGCGTTTCGGACACGGCACGTTGGCGCTCATTCCCAGTGATGGATTGGCGATAAGCTCACCGGTGTGCAAGAAGGCACGCGTGGCATGTAGGACAGTACCAGATCTGGTTTGACCTGCGCACGGGCTGTGTGAAGCATGGGAAGGCGCAACTGAGACGCCGCAGTCGTGGCTGCCCGAACCTCCGACCGAACCTTCCCAGTGCTGAAGTTGATAAAGAACAATGGACCGCCCTCATCCGGGCGCGGATCTTGATATTCGTCACCGAGTCGGCGGAACAAAGAAGTCTTTTGGCCCCAAACTCGCCTGACGTTGATGTGCAGATGCAAAGCTTCGGACAACACATACAAATGTGCAATAGCGTCTCGGGGCCGCAAATGCAAGGCTACGTTTGAGCCTTGTACACTGAGCGGGTAGCGACAGATATTATCCGGCCTCGAGGGATGAGATCTCCAAGCTCTTCACAGGAGGGTCTCACATACCTCGAGTCGACCCATACGACCATGGACAATCGACGTTCCGAAGAGAGCGCGACTGAGCGCAACGACACAGCATTCACTACGACCACCATGGACGTCATTCCGCCACCACAACCGCCGTCACCAACCCTCTCGAATCCTTGGACAGCCACTCAAACTCCCCGCTACGCAGATTACATCGCCTCCAAAACAGCCTCGACCCCTCTCCCGACCAAACCCCTCGTCTCACCCACTTCGACTCCCGTCCCAGACCTGCACGATGTTCCGCTCGAAGATGGACCCTCCGCCACAGCGACCTGGACACCATCACGGCAGGTCAAGACAGTGCTTGCAGGCCAAGCGTTCTGCGTCTTCATCGTAAGTCTGGATATGACGATCCTCGTTGCGACACTACCAAGCGTGGCGAAGGCTTTGGATGCGAATGCTACACAAGCGTTCTGGATCGCTGCGAGCTATCTACTGGCCAGCGCCGTAGTCCAACCACTCGTCCCTGGGCTAGCGGATATCTTCGGTCGACGAAGCGTGGTGTTCGGAGCTGTGTTGGCTTTCACCATGGGATCTATCGTCTGCGCTACAGCGAAGAGCGTGGGAGCAATCTTAGGAGGTCGAGTGATCCAGGGCATAGGTGGAGGCGGGATCCTTAGTGCCAACCTGGTCGTGCTGAGTGACCTGATTCCGTTGCGGCAAAGGAGTCGATTTCTGGGGTTGATTCAGCTGGTGTTTGCATGTGGGACTAATCTCGCGCCGATCATCGGGGGTGCGCTTGTGAAGAGCAGTGGAGGGTGGAGATGGTGAGTTCAATGTCGAGGAAAGCCGCTTGACGGGTGCATATCCTGACGAGCACAGGCTATTCTGGATCAACCTTCCATTTTGCGCGATTGGACTGGCGATCATACCGTTCCTGCTGCGATATGAGAGACCTCCCAGTACAGTATACGAGAAGCTCTCGAACATCGACTGGGTTGGCGCTGCATTACTGATCGTAAGCGCGACGTCGTTCCTGGTGGGCATTAGTTGGGGTGGTAATCAGTTCGACTGGCGCAGCGCTGCAGTCCTTGTGCCGTTGGTCGTCGGTGCTGCAGGCGTTGTGGGTACCGTATTCTACGAGCGGAAGTACGCCAAGGTACCCTTTCTGCGGTGGTCGCTGTTCCAGGAGCGATCAGCTGTTGCGGCATATGCTTGCACAGTGCTGCAAGGCTTCCTCGTAAGAGATCCCACCACCCACCGCCGGACTTGGACCGCTCAGCTGACGTTGTGTTGCAGCTATTTGCACTGAGCTACTACCTCGTCCTCTACATGCTCGCCTGCAAACTCTATACCCCGATCGTCTCAGGCGCAGCCCTCCTGCCCTTCGCCATGACAGTCATACCCGTGAGTGGCATCACCGGGATCGTCATTACACGGCTAGGCCACTATCGACGACTCGTCTGGCTCGGCTGGGGCCTAAGTGTTGCGGGCATCGCGCTCATGATAGTACTGGACGTTGGCACATCAGCAGCAGCCTGGGTCTTCATCTTCATGCTGGCTGGGGCCGGGCAAGGCCTTCTGCTCATCGCACACAGCATAGCCATTCAGGCGTCGTGTCGGCCCTCTGACGCAGCGCACGCAAGCAGTATGTACAGCTTCATGCGCGGCTTCGGGCTCTGCCTTGGCGTGGTGATAGGCGGGACGATCTTCCAGAACTTCTTCCGGCACCGTCTCGCGGATCTGAGTCTACCCATTATTATTGCACATAACGCTGAGGGGTTCGTGCCGGCACTGCAGGGCATGAGTGGCGTGTTGCCGGTCAAGGAGCAGCTGCAGGGCGCTTATGCGTTTGGCCTGCGGAGGCTTTGGGAGGTGCTGACGGGGGTTGCCGTGTGCGGGCTGGCAATAAGTATGGCCATTGAGGAGAAGACGCTAGATACGGATCATGAGAGTGAGCATGTGTTGAAGGGGAGTGAGAGGAGTTCGACGATGACACAGTTAGACCGAGAGAAGTAGACTGCGAACGTGCCATGTACCTCGTCGCCACACTGGACAAGGCTGTATCACGAAGTGCACTTGACGATACTGTGCCTTTTCCTCTGTCTACTCGGAATATGTGTGATGAATGGACAAAATCTGTAGTGATGGGACAAGACAGTCGCCATTGCAGAGGCGTAGTCAGCAAAACCCAATGCCTCCGGGTTCATCCGCTGCCCAGCTCCAACCTCCCGACGAGAGCTTCAACTTTCTCGACAAGACTGTTATAACGGTATTTTCACCTGGCAATTCTTCATCATGTCTGCGCTACGCCTCCGAGCTCTCCGCGGGCTTGCACGCCCCACTGCAGCTCGCGCGGCTCCCCGGACCAACAGGACACAATTGGTCGCCCGTCGCTGGGCGAGCAGCGGAGGCCATGGATCGCATGAGGCGAGCTCGGATCTGCCTTGGTGAGTGATGCCCTTTGTATGGCAAGTCGAACCTGGACATGCAGCTGACGATTGGCTCAGGGCGCTCTCTGCCGGCATCATCACACCTATAGGCGCATACTTCCTGTGGCCATCAGCCTCCACCCACGCCGATCACGGACATCACGACGCTCATGGCGATGTACACGAGGAGCATTCTGAGGGCGAGGACGGCGAGGACAAGTCTGAGGACGCTGGAGAAGAGAAGGAGGCGGCTGAGCCGGCAGAAGACTCTGCGCCCAAGGACGAGGAGTCTAAGGACAAGGAGCCAAAGGATGAAGAGCCAAAGGAGGACGCCAAGGCCGAGTCTACCCCTGAAGAGTCGTCCGATGACTCTGAGACGAAAGAGGACGATGGTGACGACAAGCCCGCGAAGCCATCGGGATCTGAAGGAGAGGCTCAGCCCAAGACAGACGACCCTAACAAGGCCTCTAAGGGTGATGAGCCAGCATCTGAGCCCAAGACGAAGAAAGGCGAGTCTGGCGTCGAGGGCGTGAAGGGTAAGGGTCACATGAAGTCTGACGCGCCTGGTCTTACCGACACGGTAAAGTCTGAGCCAGATGGCAAAGGAGGGTTCAAGAAGCGGGTTGACTCAGGGGCGCAGACGGATCTTGGAGTATGCTGTGCTGTTACTGAGTTTTCATGGGATGTCGAGCTAACGATTGAACAGGACGCGGCGGCGAAACCCTCTGGTGATATCGCGAAGAAGCAAGAGGGTATGAGCAATACTCCTACACGGCATTCCACGGATATCCACAATAGCAGTGAGAAAAGCACGAAGGGTGAGGGTGTTCCGGATACGGCCAAGATCAATGGACCGGTTGATCCTAGCCGACCTGCGAAATAGTGGTTGATCGTCATCGGGGAAAGCTGAGTATTGTCTAGTGCTATGTTGTTCGACTAGCTGGCCGCCGCGTGGTGAGACTAGGTACCTCACAGGACTGTACATATGTATACCTATGCAAAAAGTTGTGTCGGGTTTCGTCGCTCCCGAGCCATTGACACGCTTTTCTCGGTTTACCAAGGGCTGGCGGAGCAGTATAACCGACCCCTCGAATCGGAGGCAGCTATCTTACGATTCTGGTGTTCAGTGAATTGTTCAATCTCGTCGATGTCTGCCTGATGTTGCCTGATGCACGCGTTTGACGCAGGGAAATGTGCCCCACTCCGTCCAAACACATATATTGCGTACTTCGATATACCTTCACTCCCTCCACCACCTACGCACCTTTTGCCGTGCTTGGTGCATAGACATATCACACACATACATCGCCACCTCCCACTTACTGAACCTCGATACCCTCTCCACCACCGCCATCATGGCGCCCTCCGCCATCCCCACCAACCCCACCTCCCACAACATCGCCTCCCTCCTCCCTAAACTCTCCGATCCAGACTCCGATATCCGCTACATGACACTGAACGACATGCACGCCATGCTTGAAATCGGCGCCCCTACATTCCTCCAGCACGACTACACAGTCTGCGCCAAAGTCGTCGAGGGCCTACTCACAACACTGACAGACGGTAACGGGGATGTGCAGAATATGGCGATCAAGTGCTTAGGCCTGTTCGTCAACAAGGCGCCAGAGACGATACTGTGTCCCACTATCGAGAAAGTAAGCAACATTCAGGCACAGAACAGTATCGACAATACGATTCCGGCGTTGGCGGTGAGGGCTATCGCTGTTGCGCTGCCGCATCCTGTGCAAGGCGTTGCGAGGACGGCGAAGGTGACGGAGGCGTACAATGCGGTGTCCAAGGCGCTCATACCGAGACTCATTGGGAAGGTGGTGGTGCCTATACCGAACGGGAAGTCCATGCCTCCGCCTCCCAAGGGGATGCTCGAGGTGGACCTGGAGACTGGAAGCGACAGCAACAGCCTAGATCTGCTGGTAGAGGTGGCGAGGTGCTATGGTCCTATGCTGCAGGCTGCTGAGGTGGAGGCACTTGAGCAGGTGAGCATGCAGGTGCTGGAGAGCGAGAAGTGTGGGACGGTAATGAAGAAGAAGGCTGTGACTGCGCTTGCGGCTTTGGCACCGTTCTTCAACGACAACTTGCTCGCCAGTCATGTCAGCTACACGATCGAGCAATTGAGGCAGAGTCATCTTACGAGCCAACAGAGGAAGCTGTATATCACAGTGTACGGCAGCATGGCCAGGGCTGTGCCGCAAAAGTTCGGGCCTTACCTTAGAACACTGGCGCCGTTTGTGCTGGCTCCTCTTAGTGAGATGGAGCTCGAGCAACAAGGCGAGCAGGAAGCGGAGGCAGATGGCGAGCGGGACATCGAGATGGAGGAGGTGCGCGAGGCAGCGCTTGTGGCGATCGAGAGCTTCTTGCAGGCTTGCGCGCAGGATATGAAGGCTTACTTAAAGGACGTCACAGAGGCGACTATCCGATTTCTCAAGTATGACCCCACTTTGGCGGACGACGACGAGGACATGGAAGAGGAGGTGATGGAGGACGACTTCGATGCTGAAGAAGACGACTTCGAGGAAGAGACTGGCTTCGAGGATGAGGACGATGTGAGCTGGAAGGTGCGGCGAGGCAGTGCGAAGGCCTTGCACGCGCTTATAGGTGCGCTGGATGTCAACGACCCGACGTTGTATGGTACGATCGCACCCGCTCTGATCGCACGCTTTAAGGAGCGGGAAGAGAGCGTACGGTCAGAAGTCATCTCGACGCTTGCATTCCTGGTGGCGAAGACTGGCAGCTCAACGGTGAAGCAAGTACCATCTGCTGAGACGAATGGCGTAGCCGCGAGCAGGAAGCGCAGACGCGGCGGCAGCAATGTCCTCTTGGCGGATGTACATGGCGCAACGAACGGCTACGCTTCACCGGCTACTCCACCACCCGCTGACAAGGCCGGTCAAGGTCTTGCTGGCATCAATCCGCAGATCGTCAAGGAATCAGCCAAGCTTCTCAAGTCCTCAACGCCCCTAACGAAGCTGAACACCATCTCTTTGCTGAAGGACATGGTGATTGCACAGCAGGGCGGTCTGTCAGAGCACGCTGACCTCGTTCTTGGACCCGTTGTGGATGCGATGAAGACAGCAAACGAGACCTCGTCTTCTCTATCGGGCAATGCACTCCGCATCGAGTGTCTTGTTCTCCTCCGCGTGGTCGCAGAGAATCACTCCAGCAAGATCATCGCAGCTCATCTGGACAGGCTCGTCCCGGCATTGGTGTCTGCGGCTAAGGACCGCTTCACCAAGGTGTCGAGCGGGGCGCTCGCCACGATCGAGGTGTTTGTCAAGGCTCTCACTCCACCTCGCTCTGCTGCCAGCAAGAAGCAGAACAGCGAGTACATCGATCAGCTGTTCGAAGTTATCACCGAGCGCATCGGATCGCAGGACGCGGATACAGAGGTTAGGCAGAAGGCTGTGCAGGCTCTAGGCTTGCTCATCGGACGCACATCTGGATCCGCGGGCGGCAATTCGCTATCGCAGCAGAATCGCTTCGCTGGGCAGCAGCTTATTGCTGATCGCATGAAGAACGAGTTGACGAGGCTGTCTTGCGTGCGCGCTGTCGATACTATCGCAGTGCTCGCGCAAAGCGGCAAGGATTTCAAGCCCGGTTTCGTCAACGCTGTAGCTGTCGAGCTAGGTGCTCAGCTTCGCAAGTCCAGCCGGTCTCTGCGAGGCGCGAGCTTGAGTGCGCTGCGTATGCTTGCAGTCAATCAGGCCGCGCGCGAATCGATGGATGATGCTACGGTCAAAGAGGTGATCGAGGCGTTACTTCCACTGCTGCAGGAAGGTGATTTGCATATGCTTGGCCCGGCCCTCATCATCCTGGGTGCCATCGCGAAGGAGAAGTCGAAATTGATCGCCACACCGCCGGTAATCAGCGCAATCTGCAATATCACCTCGGACTCTGTTGCAGGCACTGCGCTCGAAGCACTGGTTGCTTGCGTCGAGGCGATTGGCAAGGCAGGCGCTGGACAACCACTGATGGCTGCGTTGCTCAAGCAGGGCACGCAAGGCGATACCGATGTCTCTGGTCGTGTGATTGGCACACTCCTCGTCTCTGGTGGTGCTAGCGTTGGCGTCAAGCTTGACAGCTTCCTCAGCGAATTGCAGACACAGCCAGATGAAGACAAGAAGTGCCTTGCCCTGTCAGTGCTCGGCGAGACAGGTCTCCGCATGGGCTCATCCTGTCCCCTCACACCGCAGAACTTCATACCATACTTCGAAGACCCTTCCGAGAGGACGAAGCTCGCCGCCGCCATAGCCCTCGGGCGCGCAGGAGCTGGTAACGTCACAATCTACCTCGCTCAAATACTCTCTTCCATGTCCCAGGGCAGACAGTACCTACTCCTCCACTCCATCAAAGAGCTCCTCCAGCACTCCGCAGCCGAAGAAGAGATCCGTCCTCACACCTCCGCCCTGTGGAACGCGATTCTGAACTCAGGCCAAGCAGAAGACAACAAGATCGTCTCCGCAGAATGCATCGGTCGTCTCGCAATCATAGACCCGACAGCCTACCTCCCTCAACTGCAGACCTTCCTGCAGAATCCCTCGCCCCTAATCCGCGGCATGGTCATCACAGCGCTCCGCTACGTCTTCTCAGACACCTCCAGCGCCTACAACCCCCACCTCCGCCCACTGATAATCCCCATCCTCGCCACCATGCTCGCAGATACAGATCTCGAGAATCAGCGCCTCAGTCTCACAGCCTTCAACAGCGCCTTCCACAACAAGCCCTCTCTCGTCCTCCCCCATCTTGCGGACCTACTACCCTACGCTATGCAAGCCACCCTCCCCCGGCCTGAGCTGATCCGCGAAGTGACCATGGGACCCTTCAAACACAAAGTCGACGACGGCCTCGAGATCCGCAAATCCGCCTACGAAACTCTGTACGCTCTGCTAGACGACCCCGCCGCCCGCCAGTACCTCGATCTGCCTGCATTCTACTCCCGCATCCTAGCCGGTGTGTCCGACGAGCACGAGATCCGCATCCTCGCCTGCACCGTGCTGAGCAAGCTCCTCCCGCTTTACCCAGCTGAGTCTGCGCGCCGCTTAGATGCTCTGGCGCAGGTTTTCAGAGGTGTGCTGGGGACGAAGCTGAAGGATACGGCTGTTAAGCAGGAGCTGGAGAAGCTGGCTGAGGAGCAGCGGGCTGTTATTCGGGTGTCGCTCGGGTTCCAGAAGGTGTTTGGTGGGGATGGGGAGAGCAGGGCTTGGAAGGAATTCTGGGATGGGGTCAAGAGGGAGTTTAGTGCGATGTTGAAGGGGGTTGAGGAGGAGGGGAGGGAGAGGTAGGGGCCGTATCAAGAAGAAGAGCAGTGCGGTGGAAGGGCAGGAGATTATGGGATCGAAGTGAGATGAGGATGTTCTGCTGTAGACCGCGTGGGTGAATTCACTGGCTATGGGCGCAGTGCTGCTTCACTGCATCGCTTGCTTTGCGCTCTACCCTGTGCAGCGCTGCTCTGTAGGCAGAACAGCTCGCGATAGAATATCTGATTCAAGCCGATGGCACGCTCGATGGCGCAAGCCTTATTCGGATCTTTCGCACAGTCTCTGGGCATTCGCTCGCTGCGATTCCTGCAGTGTTTCTCCCAACAGCCCTAGGGCTCTTCTCCTCCCCGTTTTTTTGCCCGAAGAATGCCGAGACTGCTCACATTACCACAGCTATGATTTTCGACCTCCACGCTTCGCTATATGTACAGGTCTATTGATTGTACAAGCCACTTTTATCCAGATTGCCGCTTTACGCTGATGCTGCTGCCGCCGCCACCGTTCGCTGGAATGAAACATTTGCACACACATCGTTCTGACTTACCTCATATCTTCTCCTTCACCCGATCCGGTAGTATCCTGTCCTCGAACCGCCGCATGAGCTTATTCGTCTGCTCCGCTAGAGACAGAGTCAAGATCTGCACATATACGTCAGCTTGTCGTCCTGGCTTATTATAGACTCATTCGCTGCAACGATCCCTATCTTGCACTTACCGTGTGCGGCAATATCCGCGCCAAATGCGCAAAGAAGCCCTTGTACAGCGCCAACGGGCCCTCGGCCTTGATGGTCTTGTACAAGCAATCGAACGCGCTCGTGTATAGATTACCAGTCTGATTGTACATCCGACTCATGATCGTATCAGGTGGATGCATCACCACGCAGACCACCATACCGGACGCCGCGGAGCTGAGCAAATGCAGCGCTGGCCCTTCTTTAAGATCAAAGTGCCGTACTAATCGCCGCTTGGCAAAGAAGTAGGTTGGTAGTTGGACGGAGGATCCGAAGCCTGTGCGCACCATCGCCGGCCCTACACCGCGAAAGAGACCCCGGATTCCTTCTGCGCGGTAGACTTGTCCGAGACCGTCCCATGCGCTTTTGTAGAGATGCTGCGTGCCCACTGGCAGGAACGGGGAGTACGACTGCAGCCGAGTCTTGATCAGGAAGAAGGGCGAGCCTGCTGCTGCGCCGAGGATGCCGGAGGCCGCGCCCGAGGCGATGTTGATGGGTAGGGACTGCATGGCCTTCACTCGGGGATCGGTGGTGTGGGTGGGCGAGTGGGTGAGGACTAGCGAGTTCATTGAGACGCGGAGGGGTTCGTAGAAACCGAGTCGACAGCCGTTGAGGGTCATTTGGTAGATGTACTGCATTTCCCCCTGTTAGTTGTCGCTACTTTCTCTGCTATACTTGTGCGCGACTGTGGCTGGAGACGTACAGCACAGCTCAAGCCCCTCAAGAGTCCCTTCATCCCTTCATTCTGGAATACGATCTTCATGCCATGGAAGACACCCCGGTATAGTCGCGGCGCATCTTGCTTTGCCTTGAGTTCGCCTTGCAATTGGAGTCGGATCTTGATCGTCTCAAAAGAGTGTGTGACTGTCACGGCGCCGCAGCCTGCTATGCCGCCTGCTATGAAGGATCCAATGCCGGTCGACATGTTCGCGATTCGATCCCCTCCAGGCGCACAGAGTGGGACAGGACTATGGCGCGTGCATATGGAACGTCAGGGTAAGTACGACTTATGAAATGGGATGGTAGAGTATGGCAATGAATCGAAGGATGCCGAGAATGAATATGCTTCAATGCTGACTGTGTAGTATGTGCAATGTTCAGTCAACAGGAGCCAGACTTTTGTAGCTTCGTCCGGCTTACCTACCATATTGCGCTATACGACACGTGACAGCGGAATCCCTCCTCGAAAGCTTATTTCCAGACCGCGGGGTCGGTACTCGCACCCCACCTCGCTCGGAGGAACACGAGTGTCAGCAATGGAATCATCCATACATGGGTGCTTGTTCATGATGCGAGGTGTCCAGCCAGGGCTGAGGTCCTATGTAACGGCTCTTATGAGATTGCACTTGCGAAACCCCAGAACGGTATCGCTAGCTGTCTGTCGGCGACAGGCCTGTCATGCCCACAAGCATCCCACTACGAAGGCCGTTGGACGAATGGAGAGCTACTCCTCACGGCCATGAAGCCACGGCTGCCAATGCGGCTGCTGCACGCTCCGAATTTGACCCTCGGGACCTCAGCTATATAACTTTCCAGCCCACCCAGCATGACTGGACGAGCATCTGCGAACATCCCCAAATCGCTGAGAGATCTCTGGAAACACCAAGACGAACACGGCAGACACTCTACAACTGACAACATGTCTTCGGCAAAAGCTATCGTCTCGCACGACACGCACGCCAATGGCGGCTGGAAGCTGGAGGATGTTACTGTGAGGAAGCCTGGTGATGGCGAGCTGCTGGTGGAGATGGTCGCTACCGTTTGTCGTTCGACAGTCTTGGAGTCCACCGCACCGCTGACTTTCCACAGGGCGTCTGCCACACTGATGCTCTCATCGGTGGTATTCCAGATGGCGCCTCGCCAGTCGCCTTCTACCCCCGCGTCCTCGGACATGAAGGTCACTACCTCGCGCCCTTGCACACTCAGCCATCGTACTGATTGTCCCAGGCTCCGGCTATGTCAAGGAAGTCGGCTCAAACGTGACCGTTGCGAAGGTCGGCGACCCAGTATTGCTTTCCTACGCCTTCTGCAATGAGTGCCCGGCATGCAAGTCAAACGGGCATTCGCACTGCCCAGACTTCACAGAGCTGAACTTCACCAAGAACGCCGCGTCTCCAATCTTCACGCCCTCCAAAGGTGGCGAGCAGAATTCCATTCACGGCGCATTCTTCGGCCAGTCCTCTTTCGCCTCACTGTCCATAGTCCGGGCATGCTCGGTCGTAAACGCCAAAGACCTCATCAAGTCCAAGGAAGACCTCCAGCTCTTCGCTCCACTCGGTTGCGGCATCCAAACCGGCGCAGGCACGGTCATCAACGCCGCCAAGGCCACAAAAGACGACATAGTCTGCATCATGGGTCTCGGCGGCGTCGGGCTCTCCGCCATCATGGCCGCCAAAATCCAAGGCTCTCGAATCATCATCGGCGTCGACCGCGTGCAGTCCCGTCTCGAGCTCGCAAAAGAGCTAGGCGCAACGCATGTAGTCGACGGCTCCGCTCTGAAGGAAGGTCAATCTCTCACGGACGCCATCAAAGCCCTCTCCGAAGACCTCGGGCCTACGGTCGTGATCGATACCACCGGCGCGCCGCCCCTGATTCAAGCTGGCTTTGACTCAGCACGCAACAAAGGGCGCGTGATCCAAGTCGGCTCCTCGCCGTTCGATTTCAACATGTCCATCAACATGTTCGCATTCATGATGCGGGGCGTGACTTTCAGCGGTGCCATTGAGGGCCAGGCGTACCCGCCTGAGTTCGTGCCCAAGATGGTGCAGTGGTATAGGGATGGCAAATTTCCGGTTGACAAGCTGGTGAAGTTTATGGCAGTTGATAAGTTTGAGCAGGCGTTGGAGGAGATGCATAGTGGGAAGACTATTAAGCCTATACTTACGTACTAGGCTAAGGATGGGATCTCTCAGCAGCTCTGGTAGTATAGCGGCTCACAAGGACGCCTGTGGGCTACCACCTCAGACCGATGATGAAGCCATTGAGTTGCAGGTAAAGACCGCATCGACAAGTGTATGAATGCAGTACTTCCCACTCCAACGTACGATCGTTGCGCTTGTCCGTTAATGGGGTTTTGAGCATGACAAGTTAAGTTGTCGGAAGATTACTGACACCATGATGGTTCCCTGGGTTGATTGATTGAGAGAGCGTCAACGCCGAACTCCGCACAAATATGTAGACATCATCACTTCGCCTCTAATCCTCAAGCCCTTTCCATCCCTCCACACAACCCTCTGACAGCTCGCCCACAATGCTCCTCTCCACATCTCCCGCTCTCCGCGCCTCCTTCTTTGCCCTCCCGCCTTCCCTCCGCCGAGCTTGCTACGCCACAGCCACCTCTCCCTCGGCTTCGCATCCCGAGATCTTCGACCTCGTCTGTGTAGGCGGCGGACCTGCAGGTCTCTCTTTGATATCATCGCTGAAGTCCCAGTCGTCGACAAAGAGACTGAAGATCGCGCTTATAGACGCGCAAAAATTGTCAGCACCACCGAGAACTGGAGATGGAGACGCAAGTGGGACGAGGGAATTCTCCAACCGCTGCTCGTCGCTCACGCCCGCTTCGGTGAAGTTCCTGAAGCGGATAGGGGCGTGGGAGAACGTAGAGCAGGGGCGAGTGCAGGCTTACACGGGCATGGAGGTTTGGGACGGGGTGAGCGGGGCGAAGATTAATTTCGACCCGATGGATCGGGGAAGGGTGGCAGGTGTTGTGGAGAGTCTGGGACGGCTTGTGCCCGGCTCGGGATTTGGGAGGGGCGCAGAAGACGAGGGGGCAGGGGAAGTAGCGACGATGTGCGAGAATAGCAATCTCACAGCCGCGCTGGTGGAGAGGGTGCGAGGGTTGGAGGGCGTGGAGGTGCTGGATGGAACGAAAGTGGAGGGTATTGAGTTGGGGCCGGAGAAGGAGAAGGATGGTATGAGTCTGGATCTGAGCCTTTGGCCTGTACTGCGATTACCTGGCAATCGAAAGATCGCAGCGAGACTTCTGGTCGGCGCAGATGGAGCGAACTCGCCCGTCCGGACTTTCGCAGACATTCCGAGCAAAGGCTGGGACTACAACCAACACGGCGTCGTCGCGACACTGCAGCTGGATCAAGTCCAAGATGTATCCGCCCCTCGGAAAGCCTTCCAGCGCTTCCTGCCCACAGGCCCCATAGCCCTGCTCCCCCTGCCAGGCAACAAAGCAAGTCTAGTCTGGTCCACCACCACCGCCCTCGCCTCTCACCTCAAATCCCTCCCGCCCGCAGAATTCACAGCAGCCGTCAACGCCGCGTTCCGTCTTCTCACAACAGATATAAGCTACATGCTCACACACTCCACAGCCTCCCAGGACCTGGACTGGCGGGAATCGCAAACCGATCTGCGCGCTCTTGGCCTACCGCAGGACTTCCCTCGCGTCGACTCCGTAGTCTCCGGCTCCATCGCCTCCTTTCCCCTCCGCATGCGCCACGCTTCAACCTACACGGGCCACCGCATCGCCCTCATCGGCGACGCAGCACACACCATCCACCCCCTAGCCGGCCAAGGCCTAAACCTCGGGCTCGCGGACGCGGAATCCCTCGCCCGCCATTTAGCAATCGGTATGGAAGCTGGCATGGACATTGGCAGCTGCTGGTGTCTTGATGGATATGGAAGTGATAGGTGGGGCAAGAACAACGCGGTGATGGGGGTTGTGGATAAGGTTGGGAAAGTGTTTGGGGCGAGTGCTGGGCCTGTGGTGTGGGCGAGGAGTCTGGGGTTCAATGCGGTGGAGAGGTTGGGATGGGTTAAGGGGGGTTTGATGAGGGGGGCTAGTGGGTGAGATTGGAGCGGGCAATCGGAGTATGTAGGTCTGTGTAACATGTAGCGTACAACAAGCGACAAGAGTAGCTGTGATTGTAGTCTTCGTCAGGTTTCCGAGCTACTGATCGTCTGAGTATCGCTTTCGTCAGCTCCAGCGGGCGTGGGTCTTGCCACAGTGAAGCTTCTCAGCACAAGCTTCTGGCATCTACCCTCAGTATCGCCTCTAGCGTGTAGCGTCAGTCGTACGCCGGGGAATATGCCTTGGCTACCCTTCTCGGCGGCACAACGCTGCTCCAATCGAAGTCTTACATCAAACGTACGACTACTCGAACCGGGAACAGGCGCTTACGAACGTTGACCGTCGTGAGGCAATCTCTGCTGCGGAGTCGGTTCCGTAGCGGGCAGTATCGCCGATCTAGCATATCGTAGTGTGAATGCAGTGGTAGCCGCCGTTTCCCCAGAACGGTGCTTCTTGGAGTAGTCTTTGCCAGTCCAGGCTCGCTTCTGCAGCTCCACACCGCAACCATGCAGCAGGCTGACACGACATGTTCCAGACCGTTAGACTCGTCATCTCGTTGGACTGGTCATCTCCACGTGCGTGCAAATTCCGTCGCTGTCCGCCCTCGCGAAGCATAGTGACCACGGGATCAAGCAGCCTTCGAAATGCCTGTCAGTCAGGCGAGGAGATCCATCCACGATTTTGCAAGAGCACGAGCATGTTACTACTCGAACACCGGAACCTTATCAGCAGGTCTCGAATGCACATCATCTTCAGCCTGCATTCTTGAACGCCTCCTCCCTAGCAAGCACGCTCTCCTTGAACCGCAGCAGAAAGATCGTCTTGCCAGGCCACATCTCATCCCCCTCCCCCGCCCAATGCGCACTGACCCCCTCCGTCTCAAACCCCGCAGCATCACAGACCCCCTCCACAACCCCCGCCACAAAAGCCGCACAATTCAACTGGCTCATCTCCTTCGGAATACTGATATAAGTATTCACCACCGGCTCATTGTCAACAATCATGTACTCCTCCTTCTTGCTCGTACTCTGCTCCAACGCATCCGCACTCCGATTAAACAGCGCCCGCCACAGCGTCGTGTGAACGAATTGCAGCAAATCCAAGAGCCGCGTGGGTCTGGCAGCGGAGCGGGGCGGCTGGCGGTAGAGTAGCAAGTCCAGGAGCTTGAGCCCTATGGGGTAGCCGGCGCGGTTCAGGCGGGACTCGAGCTCGGCTACTGAAGGGGAGAGGGCGTGGTGGTAGGAGATGAGGGTGTTGAAGAGGTAGGCGAAGCTGGCTAGGGAGGTTTCGGCGGTTTTGGTGCGATTGAGGTTGCGGTCGTAGATTGTTTTGCGGTTTGAGGGCGTGCGGAGGGCGGGGACGAAGGGTTTGCGGGGTGGGAGGGGGGTGATGGTAAGGGTTTGAGTCGTGGTGGTGGTGGTGGGAGGGGAGGCCATGGCGGGCTGGCTCGGAATTCACAACTTGTGATTGTCTGATCGTAAGGATTCACATTGGAGCGTAGATCGATCGAACGGCTTAGTCACTCTTCGAGACGCTTGGACCATCTCGAATCTGGAAGCGAGTCTTCTCATTCCAAGGTTCCCTGTCGACGATGATAACGACAAGTGAGACCGCCTACAAATTTGCAAAAGCGCAACACCCGGTTTTGATTCTCCATTCTGGTGACCGAGATCATTACGACTGGGTCACATCAGAACTTGAGAAGCCAGGCTCAAAGCGGTTGTCGCTCTCTACAAACACATGATAGCTTCAACGGTCCGATGAACCCATGTAAGACCCCTCCTTCGCCCTTCGACGGGTTCCGGTCATGGCCTCTGCGCAATCTGGAGACATTCGAACGTTGGAAGCAATTTGTTGTTCTGGATGATCGCGTGGTCCTCCCACGTTGCGTGGGCTTGCACTGGCATGTGATCGAAGCCAATATACCCGGCCGGTTGCTATACCCGCCTTGATCGCGATCTCGTGCTTACGCCGCGCGCCATGTGATATTCGGAATACGCATGTGGACCGGAGTAGCCATTGGTGTAGTTTCCCGCAGCATACAGCTACGAGACTGCGTACTCGGATCCAGCATGCACACTTCAACAACATCAGCACCCTAATCGGCCCTCCTCCACCTCCGACATCTCACTCCCTGCATCGGCCCCATTTTCTTCACATGCACCCCACGAAAGAGGCTTGTGATGGAAACGCCGCCATGTACCAAAGTACCAACGTACCTCCACCGATTGTGCGGAATCCGATCTAAGTTTCTCGTCTCCGTGCATCATCTGCGGCAGAAGCTCGCGTGACGCAAGCGCAAGCTTCGACTCCGATGCAGCATGGCGTTTTGTCGGATGACTTGCTTCTTCTGCTGTGGACTCGGCGCAATGTATTGCTGGTCTCGAAGATGTCGCACAGTACTCATGAGCAGTTTTAGAGATGATGCAACAGCAGCACAGCCATCACCGCAATGCATCCGAAACGCATCATCTATTTGCGGCCGTCGCAGGATCGCAGACGCCTCCGCCGCTCAGCCCTGACTCGCACGGTCGTGGCCGAAAGCGGACAAGACTCCACTTTCACATGCTTCGGAACTGCGTGAGGAGACGCCGCGCCCAGGCGAATGGCAAGTGTGATCACTTCATTCCTCTCGCCTTGCTGTGTGTAGTATTCTCATAGGCATTGCGTTCTTGCTGTATTGCGTAGTCCGGAATTCGTTTGCTGTGTCTGTTCATCTAGAGAGTTGGATCACTTCTCGCGGCCAAAAGAGTGCAAATAGAGCAGTCACATGCCAACCGCTCGGCAGTTCCGTCTCGACTCCAGCTCTAATTGATGGAACCCGGCTTTCACATGTTGCGCTGACTTCACGAATGACGAGACGACCATTTCGAACGCAAAGAAATTGTGGTACCAGACCATAGATTCGCGACCAGTCGCCAGCGTCTCGAACACAATATTACCCTCGCCGTCCTCCTGTCCTCACCTCTCTAATTCAGCTTACCACCTCACCAACCCCGCTGAGAAACATTACCATAAATCTGCCGCCAACTCTCGTACCTTCAAGATGCTCAACAATCCACCGCCGTTGGCACCTCCGCTTCTCAACGCAACGACACGCCGCGCGGAACGTGCTAGGAGAGCAATGGATACCATTAAGAGTGCCGTCCCGGAGATAATGCGCTCGAGTCCACGTGTACGGCATGGCGTCCACAAGGCACAGGTGCATTGCGACCCGGAGGCGCGGGAAACCGTCGCGAGTGTTGGTGGAGACGTAGGAACGCATATCAGGATCCGACTGCAATGTCAAGACACCTTGTCCGTCGCGGCTAGGTTGTCAGAACGTCCGTTCGCGATCAAGCGTACCGCTGCTTCGACGACTAAGTCGCAACAACGTCCCAATGTCGCAGTCCTGAATATGGCGTCCACGGTTAAGCGAGGCGGTGGTTTCTTGGATGGAGCTAACAGCCAGGAAGAGTTCCTCTGTGCGCGCACCACTTTGTGGGCCTCGCTGTGGGAGGAGCTCTATCCTCTCCCAGAGACAGGTGGGATCTGGTCGCCAGAGATGATGGTCTTCCGGGACTCGACACCCGAGGCTAACGACCTCGAGAAACGGGACCGGTATTTCATCGATGTGATATCTGCGGGCATGATCCGCTTCCCTGCGCGTGGCCGGACAGACGAGCGGGAAGCGAACTGCAGCTGTGGTGTCAGCTACTGCGATCGCGACAAGGACATCGTGACGCGAAAGATGAAAGCCGTGTTGCGCTTAGCAGAGAGCAAGGGCGTCGAGAAGCTGGTCCTCGGAGCCTGGGGCTGCGGCGCTTACAACAATCCGGTGCACCAAGTCGCAAACATCTGGCGAAAGGTGATCGCCGGCTCGCCGAGGCAGAGGCGCCCGAACACAGAGCGATATTCGGGTATCAAGGAGATCGTCTTCGCCATCCCAGACCGCAGCATGCTGCACGAGTTCGAGAAGGCATTCGCAGGCGTCCTCTGCACCGAGCCTCAAGTCTCACCGGCCCAAGATGCCACAGACGCCGGCGCCGAACGCACAGCCCAAGACGCGCACACCTCCGACCTCATCGCCAAGATCGCCTTGGTAGAGCTCGACCTCGAGCAAGGCCCCAACCCTCAACGGCGACGTCGTCTGCGCGCTCAGCTGGCGGATCTGAACCGCGATCTGACCCGCGGTCTCGCCAACAAAGCAGCCCAGAACGAAGACCTGACACTCCAAGAAGACGAAGAGATCGAGGACTTCGTCGTCTCCGGTTTCCCCGGCTCAGACGGCGAAGACAACAGCTGCTTCAATTTCGATGAAAACGACATAGCCTCTGACAGCAGCGACGCAGAGCGCAGCGAGATCTATGAGTTCCGGCCTGGCGCTTTGCAGTCCGCTCGAGCATCGGACCGCGGTGATGCGGCGTTCGAGGAAGACGTGAGCTGTGCTTTCGACATCATTCCTCGCGCGAGTCCGAAGTTCGATGCGCAGAGTGGGTGGTTTGCGGGGAGTATGGATGAGCTGACGAAGATGTTGAAGTTGGGGCATGTGGCTAGGGGGAGTGGGTCGGAGCCTGGGAGTCCGAGTGTGAGGGGTGAGGGCCTGCCGCCGCTGGAGATCGATGAGGGGATTGTTGATGCGTATCTTTCGAGGTATGGGGGCACTGATGGGGAGGTCGAGGAGGGTGTGAGGTAGTGAGGTGTTTGAGCCAGGTGTGTATTAGCGGGTTTTGCATAGGGGGGAATATACGAAAGGGATGAAGGGCATAGCATTGCGTTGCTGATAGCAATTTGGTAGCTTTTTCCGTACTTGCGTCGCAGTTCTGTCCTCCTTCTCGTTGGTCGCTTACCGTCCTTGTGATGATCGATGCTGTCGAACACCAGCGGTTGGATCAAGTGACAATGGCTTGCACTGCGATGCAAAGCTGTGACATCACGTCCTGTCAAGCTGCTTACGATGCTGACCGTGTCCAAAAGCCTAGCAGCGCGTCAATCTACATAGGTCGTAGAACTAATGTGTTATAGTGCAATGGTTGAGAACACACTTGAGCTTGTGAACGGACCGCTGCCTACCGAGTCACTACACCCAATGTGGCAATATCCCTCACGTGACGTGTCAGGTCATAGCAACCTTGGTGTTACAAGCTCGCCCTCCGTCACGCAAAAGGATTCCGACCGAGATTTGTAGTGGCTTGATTGACCAACCTGGCCACCACATGAGGTGTCCGACGCGTGGCTTTCACACGTACATACAGTCGACAAGGCCTCCAGCCTACCTACCCAGATGCCCGGATATGCCCATACCGTACATATATGCAAAGCTCGATCTTCGACGCCTGCTCGTCTGCGCGCGACATTGTAATCGACTGGCGCTCACCTGCTCTAGCTGAGCAGTTCCCTGATATCCTCGATCCTCTGCAGCTTCTTCTCGTCCTCGCTCATCATGCCCAGCGAACTCGCACTACAGATCGAGTCAGCCATAAAATTCACCCTCGATCCAAAGTCATGATAGTACTCACATAAACTTCTTCCTATCCTGCACCCGCAGCATCTTCTCCTCAATGCTCCCCTCAACCACAAACCGCACAACCTTGACCTCCTCAGTCTGTCCCATCCGATGCACGCGATCTATAGCCTGCGCCTCGACGGCAAAGCTCCACCACGGGTCCATCATGTACACCCGTTCCGCACATGTCAAGTTCAACCCAACACCGCCCGCTCGCAGACTGAGCAACAGCACGCAGCTTTTCGGGCGAGTCGTGAAGTCGGTGAGGACGCGGGCTCGTTCCTTCTGCGACAGCGAGCCGTCGAAGCGGAGCGAGGGAATGCGAGCGGCGGTGAGAGCTGGGGCAAGGAGGTCAAGGAAGGAGGTGAATTGGGAAAAGATTACGGATTTGGCTTGCGGGTGGGTACGGCGGAGAGCCTTGAGGTGGGTGAGCAGAGTCTTGATTTTGGCGCTGGACAGGGTATTGGCGCGGCGGAGGGAGATGCGCGGGACTGGCGTTGCGCTGGGCTTGATGACAGCTGTGGGTTGGGTGGAGGTATAGAGGTCTTCTCCTTCGTTTTCGTCGAGAGTGGCGAAGGCGTTGGTGAGGGTCTGGGCGGACTTCTCGGCGGGCGTGCTGGTCCCGGAGTCGAAGTCATCTGCATCATGGCGCACGACTTCGAAGACGTCTTTGGCGTTGATGGGTTCGCGGCAATTGAAGCAGCGCGGCAGCTCGTTCTTGTCTTTCTGATGCTCGATGTAGTCTAATAGGCACTTCTTGCAAGCAGAGTGCCAGCAACCCGTCACAGCTTGCTCTTCCATCGGCTCCTCGCTGCAAATCGGGCACTCCATGTCTTGGTCCTCTTGGATCTGCTTCAGGACATGTGTTCCGAATTTGCTCGCATCTTGATCGCCTTCATCTGCCTGGAAGCGCTCGAGGAGTGTGGTCAGATCCATGTCATCAGCCAAGCCGTTCGCAATGTCGGCAGCAGCAGCAGCGTCCTCCTCTTCCTCCACGATGTTCTTATTGCGTGTCAATATCGGGTGACAGCAGGTTTGCCGTAGCCGCAGGATCTGTGCGAAGATCGTCGTGTAGCTCTTCATCAACGTCCCAGCCTGGACATTGGAGTTGAAGGTACGCTTTGCGCGCGCAAAGATGAGGTCGTAGACTTCCCTCTCGTTGTCACTCAGCTTGACACGCTCGATGTCGATGGTGCGAGGAGGCAACGGGACCAAGGCCTTCCCATCAGGCGTTTTCATATCCTTCGTCCTGCGTAACACTAGTGGCTCAAGCACTGTCTGCACGACATCGAGTGCTCGCACAAAGTCTCCCTTCTCGAATGGTAGCGTCACGAATGTCTTCCAGAAGCTGAAATTGCTCCATGGCTCGACACGCAAGAAGCGGACTAAGCTGAAAAGGTCTTCGAGCCTGTTTACGATAGGTGTACCCGTCAGTGTCCAGCGATGTGTGGCAGACAATTCGTAGCACGCCTTTGCCGTCTTCGATGATCTGTTCTTGATCATGTGAGCTTCATCGAGAATGATGCGCCAGTAGTTCACACTGAACAGTCCGCCGTGTGAACCACGATTGCCACCGTTGGCTGCGACCGAGTTGAACTCACTCAAGATTGTGCCATAGGATGTGATGATCACATTGGGTGCGGTGGCGGCATTAGCAGGACAGCAGAGCGTCTGCAAATTGACGTTCTTCTCAGTGCCGTAGTACATAAGGGTCTTCAGCGTACCATCTTCGGATGCCTTCTCTGCCTCACTCTGCCACTGGGCAAGCAATGACATGGGTGCGACTACGAGTGTGGTAGCCGGGGCTGAGACGACTTCTGTGCTAGACTTCTGTAGTCTCGGCAGGTTGGCCATGGTCTCGCTCTTCGCTGAGTGTACTGCAGCTTGTTGCTCGGGCGATGTATGCGAATGAATGAGAGCAAGCATCTCTATTGTTTTGCCCAGACCCATCTCGTCTGCGAGAATGCCACCTAGACAGGTCTGCTCCTGTACTGGGAACTCGAGACTCATCTCTCCGCTGTAGGGGTTGACATAGAATGAAGACTGATCAGTCACGGTAGGCAGATCTTGGTCATCGGCGTCCTTGATCGGCCAAGCGTACTCTTCCCACAGCGGATGCATGGAGAGCTCCTTGTGGTCCTGCTTCTCTGCTGTCTCTTTCGCAAGCATCCAGTGCAGCGCTTGCTTCTGGTACTTCCGCAGATCCATCCGAAAAGTTGATGCCGGCTGAGCCGTGGGTGTGTTGAAGTCGAACGATTGTGCCTTCTTGTATAGTGTGTCTAACTGATCTTGCTCTAGCTCCTCACCTTCCTCCTTCTCTTCTGTTGGAGACGACTCGCCGTTCTCTGGTGTTCCGGGCTTGCTCTTCTTTGCATCCTGCTGCTCATACTGCTCAGCTACTTCGGCAGCCTTCAATATCCCCTCACGCTTGTGCTTTGCTGTAGTCTCATTGGCTTTCGAAGGTTGCAGGTTGATCTCCGAGAATAGCTTGACAAGACCTACCTGTCGTATACGCAGATCCCGCTCGTCTGTCGATTCCTTGGCTTCGAAGATGCTGGTCTCGCGGTTACTCTCAGTTGGCTTGATGAAGTTAGTACTTTCGAACGCACTCTTCAACAGGTAACATTTGAGCTGCAAAAAGATCGTCTCGTTCGTCCGTATCCTCTCAGGAGCGTAGACACAGTGTCCCTCGAAAGTGCATAGCTTCTGATCGACCAATGTGCTCACCCACGCAGCGCTCTCTTTTTCAAGTCTGCCGATCTCACTGCCACGCATGTTTGTGAACCGGACAATCAGGTCTTGCGTCTTCCGAATAACTTGTCTAGTCTTGCCACCTCGACCAGGCTTCTGCACTGCTTGCTGCTTCACCCGCTCGATCCTGACCTCATCACCCGGCTTCAGCAAGCCAGTGCCACTCGTTGTGGTCCATCCTGCAACGCCCAGAGCTCCGATGTAACGCTTGACAGGAGTCTTGTCTAACAGTGCGAGCTTGATACCCTGTGTCGTGGTCGACACGCTTGGTGCAGTCTTCTTACTTGTGGGCTTGCTATCCAAGTGGCCGAACATCATCTCACAGGTTGAGTCAACGCTGGAGTCGCTAGCCAATGCTTCCTCATCCAAGCCTCGATCATAAGTGCCATCAAACCAGGCGTTTACGGCGGCTTCCATGTTAGATCCATATCGACGCCCCAATTCTCTAGCAGTACTTCTCGATATGGCTGTTCCAACGAATGCTCCAAAAGCCTTGCGGTCGAAAGATCCTGCTTTCTTGACATTGCTAGGCTGGCGCCCCAGGGTCGGACTTGTAGGCAGCGTGGCAGTCTCATGAAATGTGCTCGTCTCAGCAGCGAAGGTTGGAGGCTCCTCATGTTTCTGCTCGGGCTCGTCGTCCACGAAGAATCTCCTCTTCTTGTGCGGACGTTGGTCCAGAGTGATGTCCGCCATCGAGGGTGGCTAGAGACGTTAGGGAAGAATCATAGTCGAAGGGTGATCTCTTGGAGCAGACGCGTTAATGTCAGAACGCGTCGTAAATTGAACTCCGAGGTGGCGTCATGGGAAAGAGGCGAACATTTCGTGCAACAGGGCAATGATATGATCGACTAGATCCTATACATACCGACGTATTCTCCCTGGCTCAGATCCTTCCAACTATCTGCACTTATCTAAGTCTGGACATGGCTGGACATATAGAAGTGAATCAGCAAGCAAGCACATAGACCTTAACGTCCATCGACATGAACTCTTGGCCGACGAGATCACTCAATGAGATCCGCAATGCAGCCAAATTCGCCTCAGAGTGCCGACGAAGAGGCTTCTCGTCAGGCCGTATGACTGCGGCGCCCTTAGCCGCGCCCACTCTCGAAGCAGACTCGGCAAGAGGATATTGCCTCGATCTTGTGCGGAAGTACGACACGCCATCGTCACTATTGCTACCATACATCCCACGACATGCTCGAGATGCATACATCGCCCTTCGAGCGTTCAACATCAATGTGGCTCGCACTGCGGACACGACCAGTACGCCTACCATCGGATCCATGCGCCTGCAGTTTGAGCGAGAAGCTGTGACGAAAGCTCTGTCTGGCACGCCACCCAAGCAACCCATAGCTCTCCTTCTCGCAAAGGCCGCCGAGGATATCTCTCTGCAGAGTGATGGCAAGACCAAATGGAGCAGATCATGGTTCCTTCGACTGATCGACACTCGAGAGAAGAACCTCTCGAACCCGCCTTACCCAAGTCTTACGCATCTGGAGACTTACGCCGAGAACACATACAGCACGCTGCTTTATCTCACCTTGCAGGCGCTTCCAATGGGCTCTCTCACCGCGGATCACATCGCCTCGCATATCGGCAAAGCAACAGGCATCGCAGCCGTGCTCCGTGGCCTTCCCTTGATCGCCTTCCCCGGACCTCCCAACAAGCACTCAAACCAGCCATCGCAGCCTGGTAGCGATATCGGCGCCACACGTCAAGGCGCCGTGCTCTTACCACTGGATATCATGGCTGAGCACTCCGTCCGCGAAGAAGACGTCCTACGCAACGGTGCCTCAGCGCAAGGCCTTCGAGACGCGGTCTTCGCAGTCGCCACACGCGCCAACGACCATCTCATCACAGCTCGGCAAATGCTCTCAAGCATTTCAGCTGGCGAGGAGGCTGGACATGACTTCGAGCACCAGGACGAAGAGGAGCACGTTTACCTCCCTACGAGCGCGATGAAGGAGACGCCGAAGCAGGAAGTCGACAGGGCTTTTGGAGTCTTCATGCCTGCTCTAGCAACGCAGATGTGGCTCGATAAGCTGGAGAAAGGTGATTTTGATGTGTTCAATGAGGGTTTGAGGAAGACGGACTGGAAGTTGCCGTGGAAGGCTGCTTGGGCTTATCAGAGGAGGAACTTGTAGATTTGTAGGTTATTGTATATTTGCTGGCGACTAACTTTCAGCTCCATAACATTTCCGAGTCGACTTGCTACCTTGGTATTCAACTCTCGCCACAAGAAATCTAGGGATATTGCAATCTCACCGGCGCCATGAGCACGGAGAAAGCCTGCCAGATGCATAAAATAGAAGCACAAGCACCTATGATCAGTAATCCATCGAACTGCAGTGTGCAGATTCACGCGACAAGAGAGAACCGTCATTTGGATTGAGTTCTAGTTTTGGCGGTCAAGCTGCAATAATTGCTGACCACCAGCTGGCATGCTGCTGGATCACCACCTTTTATAGCCTTTCCGCGACCATCCTACGATCGATGCATCGGGTCATTTTCTAACACCACATGTCCCATACGGCGACAGTAAATTGACAGCTCAGCAATCCAGCAATAAGGTAAGTTAGCGATCTTGTCTCATTTCCTCTGCGCGCACTCCAAAATTCCCCTCTACCTCTTCGCCTCGCACACCGTGTTCTTTGCTCTATCTCGCACACTATGGACCTCGACTGGCCCGACATTCCAGGCGATCATATCGAAGACATCAGCTATCAGTTGGCGGTACTCAGGAATCGAAAACGTGAAAACGCGAGGACCCCGGCCGAGACTCTCATCGATCGCGCTGAGCTTCGGAAGATTCTGAACAGGATATTCAGGACTGTACTGTCGCCCAGGACCTCCAGTACGGACGCCGCTCGCGAAGAGATGGAGAACCACCAGGCGAAAGAGTCGCATCGTCGCGACGCTGCTTACTCGTCAATCATCGGTCGGCACCCAGTCATGCCTGCGGCTGCTGTCAATCCAGGTGCGGAAACCACACATACTGCTCAGCCTGAGCTTCCAGAGGACACCCCTACTATACTGTCCGAACAGGACAACGAAGGAGCCTCTGCCCTTGCTGCCGATGTTGTCACAGAGCAAGAAAACGACGCGAGCCCAGTACAGGAGTCAAAGCGGTACGATGCCGCAGTTGAGATGATACGCGCGAGACTTGCCGATCGCGTAGCAAAGACAAAAGTCAAACATGAACTCGAGCGAGACCGTATATTTGCCGAACAAGAGCGCGCCTCGATCTTGGCGCAGCTGTATGAATCGCAATCCGATCGCGATGAGCCCTCTCCAGCTGCAGCTAAGGCAGCTAGCAAGCTCACTTCTACGATTGGCGCGAATCTCTACGTATTTGGCGAAGACTCAGTGAACGGCGGGCATCGTTTTGTCGATACGCAGCGCATTGTGATAGGCTATGAACAAGAGCCTGAGCAGGACGCCGAAGAAGCTGTTGTAGAAGCTGAATCGCAGGCCAGCACCAGCGCTGCACACATACCACAAGATGATGAGGCTAATGGCAAAATGAACGCCGCAGCGGGAGCAGCCAGCCAGGCTGACTTCTCGGCGAAGGAACGCGGCGTCCATAGGCTCTCCAAATACCGCCGTACAACTATGAGCGAAAAGACCGCGTCAATTCTGTCTCAGGTCGGCTTGATCGAAGAGGAAGTGAAGCGCCTCAACGATGCTACCTCATCTGCAGCAGAAGTAGCCGGTCTGCCTGTGCCTCCTGCTGCTCAGCATGTCTACAAGTTCGAGAAGGACGCTGACGTGATCGGCGGACAACGCGTCGTGGGATGGCGTAACGGGCAGCGTATCCAATTGCCGCTTGCGCCCAGTACCATAGAAAATGCAGTAGAAGCTACTCTGCGGAATAAGACCCTTCAAGCGTCTTGGGCAGAGAAGATGATTGAGCATAGCGATGCGATGGAGGCTATGACTGCTCGAATGGCGGCTGCGGTACACCGGGTCTCAGTGCCCCCGGGCGACTGGTGTCCAGAAGGCCTTGGATTTACGCCCGACGATGACGCCTCAATTTGCGCGCAGATGAAGTGGATCGAGAAGGAGCAGCATCGCCGCGACAACTTTTCCATCTCTGCCGCAGAGGCAGCCGGTTTGCCTATCCCGGAGTTCCACCAGATTCTATACGAGTTCGGCGCGAATCAGACGAACAGCAGCCATCATGTGGTGGCCTGGCGTCACAACGAGCGCATTGGAACCCAAGCAGAGCTGGCTGCCCAATGTGTCGGCCCTCAGACCACTCAAAATGTCACCACACATGCGACAGCCTTACTCTCGGCCAACGAGACTATGGGTCTGCCCGCTTACGCTGGGCTCGTTGCCGGGCTGACAATGCTCGCATTCGTAGCCTTCGGCGTGTTGAATGGGTTGCTCAACGATTTGATCAAACGCAGGACGAAGGCCAAGGAGGCCAAGCGCCTCGTTGCACAGAAGGTGAAGGTCCAGAGCATATTGCGAGCCAACAAGGGTCAGATCGCCACGGGGAAGGCCAGATTCCTGCTTCAGGCTACCGGCCGCGCGACTCCTGAGATAAAAGCCAAGGAGCAGCTTGCTGCTACCATGGCTCCAGCTCCGGAGGTAAGTGACAGGGAGACCGTGGGCATGCTCGTGAACGAGCTCATCGGTTTCGACTACGTGCGTGCCACACGCCTGCTTGCCCGCGATCTGATAGCCCGCCGGGACGCTCAGCGTATGGGCGCTAGCTTCTGCGGTCTTGTGTTCATCGGGTCTGGCCAAATGGCCGTTCGATATGCGAAGTCTGGCAATATGGCTGCTGATGCAATGAGCACCTTCTGGAAACTCAAGGACTTTGTGTGCCATCCGCTCTTCATCATCATCTCAGCAGCGCTGGGCTTGTGCTTCGCGGGGGCCGATCTCGTGGCATGGCTGGACAATAGGGAGAAGAACAGGCTGGCGACAGTGGAGGAGGCGAAGACAGTGCTGACTGCCTTAGCAGTTGCTGAAGCGAAGCCCGACGATCCAGACTACTACACTGACTGCAATGAGTCGTGCTGTGAGTCTGACGACGAGACCGAGGATGAGGATGTCGTCTATGGCAATGAAGACGCCCCTCGCAGCGACTCCAACGCCACCCTCGTCGACGGGAACAACCCCAACGCCGACGATGAGAAGTCCCCGGCGTCGGCGCCACCCTGCGGCCACATCCATCTGATCGATTCCCTGCAAACGGAAGGCGATCAGCAGCGGTCCATCGCCACGCGCTACAAAGCCCAGATCGACACCATCACCCGCCGCCACAATGATCAACTCACTGTCATCAGGGAAGCCAAGCTCTTGCTAGACGACTTTGCCAAGCGCCACGAATTGTGCCAGAAGGAAGTCACCAGTGCCAAAGAAGACCTGCAAAACGCACGCAACGAGGTTGAGCGACTGAAAGCGAGCCTCGAGGGCCAAGTGCGCGTCCAAAGGAGCTTGATCCTCCAGCGCGAGTGGGCGAGCGACGCCCTCACCGGAGCAAAGAAGGAGGTCTTCCACCTGACGGAGGATTCCAAGGCTCAGATCGAGTCCTGGAAACTCCAGGCTCGCACTTTCCACGACAAGGCTCTCAAATGGCAGGCAGAGGGCGTTACGCTCGGCAAAAAGATCGAGGATATCAAGACGATGACGGAGAACAAGCTCAAGACAGCACACGATATCAACGACAAGACGTTCGCCTCGATGGGGCGATTGCAGACTGAGGTCACGCGGTTGAAGACTGAGCTGGCCGCGAAGACTTGCGAGTTTGAGCGTGCTGACAGGCTGCTGCTCAAGCAGGACAATGACGCCCAGAAGACCATCGGCGATCTCAGACTTGAAGTCACGCGTTTGGAAGCTCAGAGGTCGTTGGAAGATGAAGACGTCGGTGCTTATCAAGCCGAAATCCAATGTCTGCACCGAAACAACAATGAGCTTAGATTCGAGGTCGATGATCTCAAGGCTGAGATGGTCTCGAGAGAGCATCATGCCGCTACCGATATATCGCAGATTGCATCTCTGATACAGAAGAACAAGGACCTGACAGCTACGCACACTAAACGCACTGCCGAGCTGACCGCAGCGCACACCCAAGAAATCGACAAGCTGAACGCCACGCTCCAGGACTGGCACGCGAAGCTGCACACAGCCTGGAAGCGCGAAGCGGAGCTCAATAGGATTGTCGAGCGTGAGCACGGGCTGCGACAGGAGGCGCAGGAGACTATGTGGGCGTTGCAGCGGGTACTAAGTGCGAAGGAGAGGGATGCGGCGGAGGTGCTGAGGGAGGAGGCTGATGGCGTTGAGTTGAACGGGGCGCAGGGTGAGGATCCCGATGTGAGTGATGTCATCTCGGAGGCGGAGTCAGGGAGTGAGTTCAGCGTTTTGAGTGCGCCGAGGGAGGATGCGGAGAGTGAGGAGGAGGATGCTTGACATGTGAGCCGAGGAGCGTGGAGGTGATGAGGTGAGCGTTCCTCTCCTTCAATTCAGCGGCAGTAAGCTGACTTGTTCAGAAAGATTGTGCCTCGCCGCTGGATGTAGTGTGTAAGGTACTGTCGGTCACGGTGGACGGTACTGATTTGCCCAGTTATCTGCGAGAGAGATGAGAACTTTTGATAGCGTTGGAGCGAATTGGCAGACGGCTTTGGTCTAGCAATGTCCTCTTGAATAGGCCAAAAGGTAGATCCATAAAGTGTGCTACCTTCATGCCTTAGACCTATCGAGTGTCGCTCAGATCCCCTGTACCCTCTGCTCACTACGCCCAACGCCTCGCTAATGTCATGTGATCCCATCGTCCTCAGTCCTCCAGTCCGAGAATCGTCTCTCGTATCTCAATCCAGATCAGGTATCCATAACGTGACCTCCTTCTCCGCACTGACAATCAAATTGTATCTTGGATTGTACGCCACGACACCCAACGGCTTCTGCGATCCCAGCTCATGCTTCGGCGTCAGAACGTTCTTCATGCCCTTATCCGCCATGTCCCACACCAACATTCCTGCTTGCGCTCCGTTCCCGCCAATCACATACCGCCCATCAGGCGAGAACGCTGCATCAGCCTGCGTGTAGCTCGGCGTACTACTCTCGGACGGAAGCAGCGGGTCTCCGGGCGCGGCATAAGGCGTCATCCGCGATACACTTGGTCGGTGGAGGAAGTGGACAAGCGACCCCTCATAGGCGTCGAGCACATAATGGCCTGGTCCGTTCGTGGTAACAAGTAGATACTTGCCATTGTTGCTGAACTCCAGCCCTGTCCAGCCTTCGGCATCTCGCTGGCCGTGTGAAGCTGCGAAGCGGTCTTCCAGCTCTGCGAGATCGAAGTTGGCGAAGGGCGGCTTGTCGTAGTTCTTCAGGTCGTAGAGGCAGACTGTCTGGGAGATCGGTGAAGCAATCGCTATGACTGTTGCCGAAGGATCGTAAGCTGTCAAGTAGGCCGAAGTGAAGCTCAGCTGGCCTTGCGGGTTTGGCGATCGGCAGTCCCAGAGCTTCACTGTGTTGTCCAGAGATGCCGAAATGAATTGGTCATTACTTGGGCTAAGCGAGAGACTTGTCACGCGATCCTCGTGGCCTTTGAAATATCGAATGAAGCTGTTGTCGTGCATGCAGAGGTATCGAATGCCATGATCGACCTTTGTCGAAGCGTAGAGGATGTTGGAGGAGTTGTGAGTGAAGCGGGCCAAGGCATTGCCGTACTTCTGCGACTTCAGCTCTTTCGCGTGCGCACCGGCTCGAGTGTTGTACAGCTGAATCGTATCATCTGTTCGTGCACATATCGCGAACTCGCCAGAGTCGTCGAAGTCGATTGAGGTATATGAGGTGTATGGAGAGGGTGGCTTGAATTGTTTCGAGGGTACGAATGAGTGGATCACATCGGAGACTTTGGTCATCGGCGAACGCTGGGTGGGAGCTGAGTCGATGTCCATTCTGCTAAGGTTTACATCGCTGTACGGGCGGTTCGGAGGAATGATGAAGTTGTAGATGGGTGTATGTACTTCGAGTAGAACTAATCGCAACGCATGTGCTTGCACATGCCTGTCCTGGTCGAGCTTGACCTCGGGCCGTTCCATCGTTCAGCCTTTTGCAGACGACAACACCGCCAGCACTGGGAAGGGGTTAGAGTAGAAACACGGAGTCGATAGGGGGCCCATTCGTATACTACGTACTCCCGTCTCCCATGTACAGTTCGTACTACCGGCTTGTTCCAGGACTGCTCGCTGCATAGCGTCAAGGGCACTGCTGAAATCATACCCGACGTTGACAAAAGCCTTTGTCAGACGTGACTCGAAGAAGAGGACGAAGCAATTAACCCACCATCCACGTCGCCTGGAGACAGTCGACGAACGCAAGAAGTAGGAAGCGTTCCTGTGGCACATCAAGGCACATCTACCAGCTTTCCTGTGTTCTACACTCCTGCAAGGGTGGCGTGAGGGCTCGGAGCCGGCAACTTCCCTCCTCGTGACGGTAGAGGACGAAGCTACGCCTGGTGAGACCAGACCACCTGCCGATGACAATGGTACTCTTCTCGAGTAGTTCTCAGGAGGATGTCGTTCCAATGCGTCTCTAGATCGACACCGGGGCGAATATCTTCTGCTGTCACGGACATGTCTCGGACTCGACTGGGTACCTGGACGTCTTCGCACGGAAAGAATTTGAGAGGTGAGAGACTGGAGCTGGTACGTTAGAACGTCTGCCCACGTGTGTTGTAGCGGTGCAATGGACTTTGTGAGCCCACACGGCCTACTGCATTCCACACTGCATCGCAAAAGGATCACGGCTTCCCTCAGATTAGAGAGGAGAATGCCAGGATGCACTTGGTAGCTGTTCGTCATTTGAGTAACGGAGCATATTTCCGGTTCGTCAGCACTTGAGTGCTTGTGACCACCGATGATGTAGCTGGGAGCTCAGCTTCGCAAGTCAGACCGCGTGATATGTTCTGGACACAACAGCGGTCACGCACTACTCCATGTGTGAACTGGGCTGTAGTATTTGCTGGAGACACTGGCATCAACTTGAAGGGTCGTCTCGAGAGTGTCGCAGACTCGTCAGGAGATGATTCGCCAGATGGCGTCTTGGGTAAGGTAAGCCGCGATATTCGTATCGTCACCAAGTTCCCATTGCTGTGATCATACTCCACATGGCAGGCTTCAGCAGGTCGAACTCGACATACCGAGGAGCTCTTTGTTGATTTACCGTGTGAAGTCAAGGGTGAAGCTCCGGATTCGTCCATAGGTGCGAATGCTGTCTTTGTCTACGAGACCGGGTCGCCGCCAGATCAGCCTCTACCTACCTCGAATTCTATGTCGGCTTCACGGCTCCCCTCTATCGACTTGGCGGCCAGACCGCTGTCGATGTGGGACGGATGGGGAACTAGTGCCTTGGGACGAGTGCCGAGATGCTTGAGCTGCAGGTCAGATGGATCCGTGCCGAGCACTCATGGCTGCTGGGCGCTGTCGCTATCGCTCTCGTCGAGTATCTGCCCGTCAGGCGTGGAAAACAGCGTGCGAAGCCTCTACAGAGCGAGTTCCTCGCGAGACTTATTCAGCATGGACTGCGATGCCGCCACATCCTCGGTCGAGCCTCGCGTCAATACAGGTCACGGCCACGTGAGGGAAGGTGAAGTTGTCCGCGGAAGGAAAGCAGGCTTTCCATCTGCTGCCCCACAGCATCGGCGAAGCTGCCTTACCGAGTGTATCATTGTGAGTATCCCAGATCACTTGTCGGTAGATCCATACGTGACAGTCTCTGCGTTCGCCCTTCCGCGCCAACGGCTGCACCCGCGATCGAAAAGAAGGACGTTGTTGGCTAAGAGATTACACTGCCCATCGCCACAGCTGTACCTACACGTCCGACTTCATCAAACATTCAGCTCCCACTAGCCCGCACTTCTACAAAGTTGATGCTTCTGCTCCCTACAGGCATTCGTCACACATACCGACCATCGTCAAGTCGCCCTCGCGCGCTCTCTAGCGCACAATACCATAATACGCGTGGCCTGCGCACACCACGATTTCCGTCCTCCGACAATGGATATGGGCACGCACACAGGTCATTCTCCCACATCGAGTCCTTCGACCTCGACAAGTCCGATGGCTAGCTTCGCACCGTCTCCGGTCGCGTCGTCACCAACTTTGTACTCACCACCCGTCGACTGTCAAGACTGTGACAAGGATGGTCCGTGTTACGATGGCTTCGTACCGCTACTCAAGCAACAAACTTCACCTCATCATCGATACGCAAAGGCGACTTCAGATCCAGAGGCCGCGCAGAGGCTCGCTAATCTGCAAGCCGAAGTCAACAGGCATCAACAAAACTTGGTGAACGCTATGGACAATCATGGCAACTTGTTCTATGAGCGCTACAGAACCAAGTGTAGCGGAGTGGACTTGTGCAAGAGCATGAAGCTGCTACAGTCCGAAACCACAATGGTCACACAATTTACTCACCTCGCTATACTGTTGTCGAGTGCACAATGGGAGGTGAAGATCTTTGGGCCCGTTCACTTCCAACTACCATTCTTGAATCTGTACAGCGTTGCTGATGGCGCTGAACACAAGACGGCTATTCCTGTAAATGACAGACTGCCAGCAGTACTAAAGGAACGAACAAAACGTCCGCCAGTGGACTTCGCTCAGTCAGACCTTGAGCAAATACGTCTCGGCTGGCAGTCCGGCATACTGCCGAAAGAATTCAACGAGCATTGTGTCGGTCTCGAGGGCGATGACTACGGGAAGTTACGCCCTTACAACCAACAAGAGATGCACGACCGCAAGTCTATCGGTTACGCGGCCTTCGTACAGCTTCTCGAGAGGCAAATCGAGTATTATACGTCGCTTAATCTGTTTCTCTGGTCTATTCTACCACCGGAACAAAGCATTGTACATCCAGTGCGGCCTAGCAATATGTGGTAAGTCTGCAGTCATTGCCCCGACACTGTACATCATTGTACGTGCGAAGAAGGCTTCACAAAAGGAGCTCACTGCTAGCAATCGATCTCTGGTGACCTGCATTTTATATCCTCTCTCACTTCTGCAGCGAGAGACTACCTTTCCGACTTGCAGTACCATCTTACGTACTTATATAGTAACTGACATGTTACCATAGGCGCAATCGGAAGGCCAGAGGCTTTCGCAACCATACCGTAGATGTACTGCCATTCTCCTTGATCGAGCAGTCATTCGGACCGCCGGGACCGCATGCACCCACCTTCACTGCATGGCATCAACGCCTTACGGAATCGAAAGTGCGCACTTTGCAATCCATGTCGGCAATCCAACAAGAGTCCTCATCGGCTCGATCGCGCATCGAAGATGTCTTGCCTGTTCTTCGTCAAGCGCGATCCGACTTCTCTGATTCGAGATGCTGGCAGATCATGGCACAGATGATGTGGATGCCTGAGCAGGGGTGTCTGAGAGCATTGGACATTCCTCTGGACCTAGTGAGCTACCTCTCACAAGTGGTAGCAAACAACGAACCTGAAGAGCCATTGCCTGTGGTCAGAGATCTTGTGGCACATCTACGACTCGTGATCGACGATGCCCTGATTGCCCTCTGCCGTGGACGTGACAGTGTTCTGGGTCAGTGTCTGTCGAGCATGTATGGCGACACGCTACTAAAAATCAACAACACGCTCCCGGCAGGCTACAACGACTGGGGAGAGCTGCTCAGAGGAGGTCTTAGGGCACTGGATCTACTGAAGCTTCTCCAATTTCTGACGCAGGGCGATGACCGTGATCTGGGATGGATGTCGCCGAAGCTTGCGATTACGATCTGCGCGGAGATCCTGGGTAGAAAGCCGCAGTGTACGCTTCCCTTAGTGATTTCCGAAGTCTTGCACACTATAGCTGAGGTGTGTGCACTGTCATCCGACCTCAATCTGTATGCGACGCGCATGATTGATGCAGAGCTCGAGAACGCATGCAGTGGCAAAGCCGCGATTAATGGGAGCCCGATTGACGCCGATGCAACAGACCTCGAACAATCACGAAAGCTAGTCGCGATCAAGGAATGGAATCCGGCCGACCTGCGCGCGTGTGGCGAATCGCTGAAGGCGTTCCACAGCGGCGATCAGTCCTTTAGTCTCACCCAAGATGCGACGGCTGAGCAGCTCGAGCAAGCCATGTCAACGTTGACATCTTTTTGCGCCTCGACGGTCGATGGAACTACTTGCACCGACGCTGCACGTCTAGTCTCCGAACAACATCCTATGGACTCATTCGCGGCGGTGTCTGAGGAGCCGTCACCGTCAGCCATCGTCACTGGCGAGGATACACCCATTTCATGTCATGGTGTGTTTAGCCAACCGAACCACGAGTCGTCGGTCACTGAGCATTCGAAATCCGACGACACTTCTACCGCTGCATCAGGTCTCACGTTCCATGTCGATGACGACGGCGAAATCCACGAGACCTCGCTTGATCTTTGTCGTGGGAAGGCAGAGATGAGTGATGATATCACTGGCCTAACATCTCTGCCGCTTCCTACAACCCCCTCGGAGCCTCTTCCTCGGCCACAGCGCCGTATGAAGACCCTCATCATCACGAATGGCACCAGATCATCCGCTACACGCACTCCGACACCAACCCTAGACGATCAAGCCACTCCAGCAGCTGATGTGCAAGATGAGATCGACGAGTCATGGCTGACTGACAAGAAATCAAACCCGAGCAAAGCACCAAAAAGCTTTGCTCCCGACAAGGATAACGGAATCCCCGCAGTACTGTTTAGCACAGGTCGTAAGGATATCATCGTTCCAGTCAGCGCCCGAAGTCGTGCAATCCTGCTCCAAGTATTCGAAGCGGTCGGAAAGTTAGACTTTACAGACTTCGATCGTGCGCTACTGGATGCCGGATTGCACTACGGGTCCGGCCATCCTGACTCACATGTGACATACGTTCGAGATCCCACGGACGAGCTGCCTCGAGCAACGATAACCTTTGCGAGACCGCATGACGGCGAGGTAGGGAGAGTCATGATGACGGTATTGCGTAAGGGATTGTATGAGAGCTTTGGATGGACTGCAGAGAGTTTTGTCGACCGACGCAGCATCGCCTGAGTCCTCTTCCGTGACGGTCTACAGCACTGTCTGTATCTCACTTCATGCCGCCTCGCTCGATGATGGACTACATCGGCCATTGATAGAGTAGTACGCAGTGTATTGAAGGATGCTGATGGAACTTGGTGGAGCGAGTGAGTACGCACAGATGATGACAGGCCGCTGATGAGTGGCGATGGAGTCACAGCTGGATCAAGAGGATGGTAGCGCGATGTGGGACAGATGACACGGCTCTTATGAAGTATGCCACTTCACAACAATCGGACGCAGAGGAACTTTGACTTGAGACTAGAATTGAATGAGGACTCGCTGTGAGACGACTGGGGTGTGCTCATCAACATCCTGTTCATTGACCGTCTAACGTTCGTTTCAATACAATATCGTCAGTCGTCCGTGGATCTCGATAATGCACACTTCATACAGCGGGGGATCCAAGCCTGTCGTAAACTTTTCATCTGCTCTCGCGGCCACGGCTTGTTCTTCGGCAAGCCAATGGTCGTTATGAAGAACCCCGCCCGCTCGGCCGTTTTGATAACAGCTCAAGGCTGGAACTCCAGATCCCATTCGGGCCTCCCGTACCTCCACTCACTGAAGTCCACCCCCCCTGGCATCTCCCTTCCATCACTCAGTCTAAGCCTTGGGAAGTGATCATTGACCCATACGTAGTCCACGCCCTCTCTAGGTGAAGCGCCGTAGTCAACAGGCGTAGGCGGGTGTCGTGCAGCAGTCTGCGGATAGCCGTAGGTCGGCGGCCGGTCGACACCAGGATGAGGCAGGTTCTGGGCAGTGGTGTTAGAGGGGTGACTATATGGCCCGATGCCGAGAAACCACTGTGCGTAGTCGTAGGAGAGGGTCAGGGCGCGGGTGAGGAGGCTCACATTGTTTGGTTCGGAGGATGAGACGCTGGAGTCGGAGAACTCTGCCTCGTCGGTATCGTCTCCGGATGGATTCGAAGGCACGTCTTTGGCTGCAGTTGGAAGTTCACAAGCCTTCGCCACTTTCTTCGCCAAGTCATCGTTCACCAGCACCAGCGCACCCGAATGCCATCCTGCAGCTGTGACGCTGAGCGCGAAGTACGCCCCAAGCCCATCCTCGTCTTCGTCCTGCAAACCAAATTTCTCTTCCCAGTTCCTGCCCTCTTGCTCAACCCACTCGCTAACCTCACCCTGTCCTGTGATATCTGGACTGCCGATAGCCATACGCAGTCTTTCAGCGGCTTCTTCTGCACTTGCGCCACCAGAAGTAAGGAATGAGATCCACTGCTGCTTCTCGTGCTCAAACCACACACGGCGTCCCTCAGTGTATGCGTGCGGCACCAGTCTACCATCACCACCCATGGCTTGATACCGTATGCCACGCAAGCGACCTTCAGGATCACCATGACCGCCCAGACCTAGAGCGCCGCAGGCTTGAGGCTCGGTGCCGTAGCTCGTGATATAGCCTGGTGAGTGCAGGGCATGGAAGTGATAGTCGCCGAACGCTACACTTATCACATCGCGGTGCTGTAGGGCTGGAATGCGTTTGAAAATCTCTCGATCGGTATTCTGATTTTGCAGTAAGTCCATGATACGATCCTGATGCGCTGTCAAGACTGCGCCAGAGCGTGTGAAGACTGCAAAGTTATGGAAGCTGCCTTGAACATCTGTGGCGAACGCTTCGTCTATGTCGTCTGATGTGGTGAGCAGAATCTCCAAGGGCTCGCTGATTGATTGATCATCGTCGCTCCAAGTGATCTGTGAGACGAAGAGCTTGCCGAGGGAGGTGTTGAAGAGGACTACGGCTTCCAGTACAATGAAGTTCAACACCTCGCCCACGGTGTCCTCGAGCGATGCGTCTCCAGGCTGCGTGCTTCTCCCGCTCCGTGTCTTCCGCCAGCTTGTCTTCGGCACCGCGACACTCTCGAGCACCAACGCCGTGTCCTCAGCTTCCACATCGTCCTCCTCTCGTTGCAGCGGTTCCCAGACCACAATCCCGCTCCCTTCAATCAACGCCGCACTTTTGTTCCACCCTGCCGCCACCTTCTTCACCACACCCCTGCCAGAGACTCCCCCAGATCCAGTCGTATCATGCTCAATAAACCTTACCTGCAACCCAGCATGCTCGATATTCTGCCACGTCCAGATCCTCCCGCTATCACTCAACGCCAACACGTGACCTCTCCCAGCACTGAATTGCTGAACAGCAGTAGCCTCATCGTACCTCTCCTGAGGCTGCACGAACCCACTCGGGAACCTCAGCGCCGTGAGCTCCGCCTTCGTTGGCTGCACGAAAGGTGGTCTCCGCTGGTTGGAGTGCAGTCCATCCATGACTCCCACAGTATACAGTGCTCCCTTACTCGTAAGCAACGTAGTACTCCACCCACCACACTGCAGATCCGATATCACGCCCAGACCTTCCGTCCCTGCCATCGCTCCGGGCCAACTCACGTGCCTCATCCGCATTTGCCTGAGCCTTCTCATGCCAGGCGGCACGGCAGCCAGGTCCGCTCTTGAAGCAAAGCTATGCCCTAAGCAGGCTTTGTCGTTGTCGCCCCAAGTCATAACTCTGCTCTGCGTGAAGAGACGTTTGTAGAGTTTCTGCCATCTGTGACCGTTGGTCTGGACGACGGGCTGGTTGGGGACGCGGAAGGTAGTGCGGACCAAGTGAGACCAGTACGCTGGATCGTGGACGAGGGATGGTGAGTGAAGGTCTCGGCATGTCGAGGTCAGAGAGAGGAACGAGGAGGCGTCTAGGTAGGGGAGGAGGAGCAAGATGATGTCGATGGGGAGGTCGAGGAGGGTCGTCGGATTGGACGCCATGTTGAACGGTAGGCACTGAAAGAGAAGTAAAGACGAACAGAGCTGTGTCCCCTGTCGAGACAGCAGAAGCAGTGTATGAGAGAAGGGGGGGAAGGGACCAGGCAGATGTTTACCAACATTGAATACCTTGCGTGCAACCCACCAAACGTACGTCACCAGAGATCGACACAAACAATGCAATACCAGCTCGTGACTTACGTCAAGCAGTGCGTGCTCACATTAGGAACCAAGGACAACGACCGCAAGAGGTCTAGCGAGGGTACATGGACAGGAAGCTCTTGCGCTCGACAGGAAATGATTGCTTAGACCAGGTGAGATTGCGAATGTGATGCTTTTCATCAGGCTATCAGAAAGTCTCGATATTTTTTGCGCTATGGAAACATAGACCACTGCAGGCCGTAATACATATGGGTATCATGAAGTCGTAAGCCAGATTACCTCCCTTTCAGTCCATTACCACTTTTCTCACCGATAGTACTCCCTCCCATACATGCTATTCCTCCTCCCCAGCCCCTCATACTCGAACGCCCTCGACGCTCGCCTCGGCTCCGTCCTCAGGTAGTCAACCCCCCGATCACCCCGCCCAAAGTCCGCCTCATGAATACCCTCAGCATAGTCCGTCAGCCGTCTCGCGCCAGCATAGCGAGGTTGAGCTGGGTAGTCATCGTAAGTAGCAGCGTGGATAAGCCTGGGCCGTTGTTGTGGCGAGTAATCTGACAAGTGTCTGCCACGGTCCCGATCATCGCGGTAGCCGCCGACACCAGGTGTGATCTCGTAACGGCGGTTTTGTAGTACTTCTGGTCCCGCCTGCCACTCCGCCTACGATGCAGAGAGCCAGCTGGCCGCCGCCCATTGCGATCAGGTGATGTAGCAGGCGAGCTATATCGCGGCGACCGCGGTGGCGTCCAGATATCATCACGGAAGCCGGAGCCTTCACTCGATCCGGAGCCGGCATTCCAGCCCTCGACCTTGTCCTTCACGTCTGCGACTTCATTGCGGACTTTGCGGAGCTCCTTGGACAACCGGCGGTCTCGCTCGTCTTCACGACGACGACGGGACCGGGACCGACGACGCTCTTCCTCGCGGTCGAGCTCTTCGCGGCGGAGGCGAGATTGCGAGCGAGGGCGTGTTGTGATGCGGGCTGGACCGTATGGCTCGTAGGCGTTAGCACCGTATGCGTCGTATTGTGCTTGCGCGCCGACTTCCGGCAGGAAGGGGTTTAGGGTGGGTGGCATGGGTACTGCTGGCGGTATATTGTGATGCCGTGCGTAGTCGTCTACTGGAATAGCGCCAGCGACGTGTGCGAAAGGATCGCCGTGAAGTGGCTGCTGTGCGTAAGGCTGCTGATTGTAGTTCTGTCCACCGAATGCGTCGCCGTGGTGAGCGAAGTTGTCTTGGCGGTTATTGTGCTGGTTGCCGTGGCCAGAGAAGGGATCTGCGCCGTATAGATCATCCTGAAACTGCTGCTGATGGTTGTTGTTCTTCTTCTTGTTTGACTTGGCGGGTGGCGTGTCGTACATGATGCTGGCAAGCAGATCGTCGTCGAGGTCGCTCTGCTTCTTCTTGTTGACGTTGTCTTTCTTGCCGTCCTTTTTGCCAAGGTTGGCATTCAGTGGCACGGAGAGGTCAATGATCTCGCCATAGTCGTACGATGTAGAGGTGTTCGTTTTCTTGGGATTGCTGGACTTGACCGCCTGCCGCCGTATAATGAGCCGAAGCTTGGTGGTCACGATATTGTCCTGAAAGAAATTCACTTTGACGCGCTCATCGATCTTCGCAACATCAAACAGCACCCATTCGACGTTGGTCTCTCTCTCACGATTGGTCTTTTGATTGATGAGGCGATCGACGATACCTTGTTGCTCGGTGCTGAGTTCTTTGGTGAAGTATGTACCAGCGGTGACCCCAGACTTCTGCAAGTGCTTACGTCCCATCGCTTCGAGTCTCACATCGTCCAGCGGAATCGGCCGACTGCCGACTTTAGACCACACAGGCTTCTCGCCATTGGGCGGCGTGATTTTGGTCAGCACGAAGCCCTCATGTCTGATCTCGACCGGCTTTGTCGAAGTCGACGTGATCTTCTTGTCTTTGAAGTCATCGTCGAGATGAGAGACGCCTTTCTTGTTCTTCTTGTTGTTGCCACCTCCGCCGATATGGGTATCCCCAAGTAAAGCCTCGAGCCCGTCAATATCATTGTGACGGCCATTGCCGAAATCGCCATACGAGTCGAAGCGATCGTCTACTGGGAAGACGTCTACGTTGTGGCCGCCCATGCCGTGATCCCGCGGCGGCGGTGGAATATTGTACGCCATGGCTGAGTCAGGAATAGAAAGTCCGCGATTCTATTGCAGCTGCGCTGCAATACCAGGTCGTGACGTGTAGTCTTCTTGAGTCAGTGACTTCACAGATATAGAGTTGCGACAAGTAAAGAAAGGAAGCTCAGGCAATTTCTTGGATCGACAGGGAAGAACCAGGACATATACAATCCTGTAGATCAGCCGCAATGACAAGCGAACAATGTATAGTTGCCTCACGGCGATACATTGGTACACTTGATGTACGTCGCCCCGGTCGTAACCGTCTAGAGTCATAGAGGCGCCTGGCGCGGCACAGGCGATTAGTTAGCTAACTTGCCAATCGAGTGTGGGTACGGCTAGGCACCATTGGTTGGTGAAATGACCAGATCGTGGTCGTTCGCGGACCAACAATGCCAGGTGATCGCTTTCTGCGCGGCGGCAGTGGTCGGTTGCCTTGTTCTGCTGCGGAGGGAGCTCATGTACTGCGCCCGAGTGCATGCATGAGAGCTGCATGCGGGCGCTGGGGCGGCCTCCCTGAGCTCGTTCGCGAGAGACCATCTTATTACTGTAACAGATCAGCTGATGATAGTGTTTGACAACGCGCTGGCAGGAGCGTCGTGTCGTCGCGAAATCCTCGCATTATGCCGATGCCAATGGATCATGTCACCGTGAAGAAGTCGAAACATGTGTAAGCGCGCGCTGCAGGAATTCTGCCTGAGGCAACACAATGTGCGCAGCGCTCCTGCCTAGTCCACGCTGGCCTGGTGCCCCTCGATCGGCTCACACATTCCGTGGTAATCAGTCATTGCAAAGGCAACGCCTCAGTACCTCCCTCGTGCCGAGACCTTCGTCAGCTCTCTCACACCCTCCACGGGTCCTCCCACGATGAAGGCAACTGTCTCGGATGACTCTATGCTCCGGGAGAATCGCCAGGTGAGGTCGAGGCAAGCTCATCTATGTATATGTACTCCACCACCCCCTTTTCTCGCCCTATGCACTGTCGTGCTTTTCTCGCGGCTGTCAAGACCCAATGCCACGTTCATGAGGTCCTCTAATGCACATCACTGCGTCCGAGCAGCCTATGCCTTATGGCGAGCATGAATCTACCGACTGCAAGCTACGAGGCAACATACCGACAGGTCGAGACAACCGCTGCTGCACCACACAGTGACTCCAGCGCGGGGTCGCGCAGATGGACAACGCATCAGAGGCCGCAGACTTGCATGGCCGACAGCTTGCAGCTGCGAGTCTGGGCGATTGGTGCTCAGCCACCTGCGCAGCTAGGCAGCCAATGGCCGCAATGACTCCGAATGGCTGGGTTTTGGAGCGCGGTCTTGACTGTCGCTTCTCTCACGTTATTATTGCATTCCGGCTGCGATACGAGGACAACGATCTTGACATGAATCACACTTACTGCTGCGAATCGCGTGCTTTCGGTCTAGCGTTGCAGTGCGCTTACAAAGGACTGTACAGGAAGTCGAGACCAGGAGCGCGTTGGCGCTTAACAACACACGATACTCCAGCGATGGTAAGTTCGAGTTGCAGGAGAAGAGCAGCTAGCTCTTCGATTTGATCGAGATGATTGCGCAAGTTGAGCTGGATTTCCACCAAACCCATGTCTGCGCTATATATTTCAATTCCATCTGTCATATCGCAAGATGCTTCCTTCTTCCGTCGCACCGTTGGAGATAAGATCGTGTGAGGCAGTGCGAAATTATGGCACTTCAAAACTAATAGGAAGCAAAATGATCTACAACGGACCGCAGTCTCGTAAAGTTGGGCAGTGTACACCCGCTACTAGGAACTAATCTTGCAAACCGGTTTGAAACGATACTGCGCCGCTATGTCTATCAAAAGTTTTGGAATAACCTAAGGCATCACTGCGGTCACCGGGTTCAGGGCGCAGGTGTTGGTCCTCATCAACTACCAACTTGGCACGAATCCTTCTAGCCCGACGACACAGTATAACAACATGTTCTCTCTGCTGTGTGACGGCGCATACAGGTCACCATACGACACACTCCACGCCACCGACGTCCCACTAAGCGCCAGAACCGAAAGCATCACGGCATGGCGACACAAGTCTGCACGCACTGTGGCGGCGACGTTGATATCGAGATGATGTAAGCGAATCATTGCCACGAACGTGATCTCATTGCTAACACTCACCCCAGCGCCGCACCGGCTTACTCGCGCAACGACCAACCCCAAGCATCCAACGACGCTGCCATCGCCCTCGCTCTCCAAGAAGCCAACGCTCCGGACGAACGTCACATCTGCCCCAGCTGCCGCAATATCGCCGCCGAACGAGTAAAGCCCGCGTCCAATGCCCTGAGATGGTGGTACGCGATATCCTGGCTTGCTCTCTTCGTCTTGCTCATCTGGACTCTGGTTGTGGCCTACACCACGAACAGCAACGTCAAGGCCTCCAGTCAAGCCACGAAGTATTCGAGATACTACACGTATACGGTGACGTCGACTAGGACGACAACATCGATCAGGTACGGGTACGAGACAATTACGTCGAGAGTTACGATTACCGCGTGTCCTGGAACAAGTACGACGAATTTCATTGTGCCGGTGCAGACAGCTACGAGTGCGGCTGGGTGATGGGAGTTGAAATCTGAGTCTCGAAATTGAAGTTCGCATGTTCGGCGTTGGAATCCATCGAGAAGACGGGTTGTCGAGATAGGCTTCATTATGAGATCAACAATAGATGTCTAGAAAGGTTCAATCATAGCTTATCTGCTACTAGTATCAAATAGTCCCGAGACGCCAGGCCAGTCAAGGCCTAAATCCAGCCTACCAGCTGCCAGACCGTGAGATCGTTTACCGCGTCCAGTCGCGAACTACCTAGTACCTGCCATAGCTGCTGCCCCCATGGCTACTTCCATGGTGTGAGCTACCACCGTGATGGCTCCCGCTGTGCCCACTCTGCGGCCGCGGGCTTGTCTTCCCGCCCTTGTACTTGTCCTCCATCTTGCTGCCGAGGAAAGCACCCGCCAGTGTCCCGAGAATGCCGTGATCGGCTTTCTTGCCCAAGAAGTGCCCACCCAGCCCGCCTGCTACGGCACCCATGAAGCCACGCTCGCCTTCCTGCGGATTGTTGGGATCGCGGGGGTCGGCGTTGTAGCCGTATGGGTTCGCTGGGTCGCCTGAGGGAGGCGCGCCCGCGCCCCAGGGCTGTTGCTGATGCTGTTGGTTTTGGGAGTATTGGTCGTGTTGCTGCTGGCCATATTGAGGGGCCTGGTTGTATTGTGACTGTTGGTTGCTGGAAGATGTGTTAGCGTGCTGTGAATCGTATTGGTATGGCGCAATAGTGGACTAACTATTGGTCTTGGCCGTAGCCTCCAGGCTGCTGCTGGCTGTTTTGGTAGCCTCCATGCGCGGGCGGCTGTCCGTAGCCGGCACTCTGTCCGTAAGGCTGCTCGCCATAGGCCGGCGCTGGCGGGCCACCATATGCGCCAGTCTGGCCGTACGGCTGCTGCTGGTAGCCGCCTTGGCCCTGGTCATACTGTTGGCCGTACTGAGGCTGCTGGGGCGGGTAGCCTTGCTGGTTGTGGTCGTAGGGTCCAGACATTATTGCGAGAGTGTGATTTTAGCTGCGGAGAATCAAGAGATGACTGCTGATGCGAAGGAGACAGGAGATGGTTTGCGATGGTGGGATGTAGGTAATGAGACTCGGAGCATAAATACTTGACCCCTCCATAAGCTGAGCCGGATGCGCACGCCGCGAACTGAGGCGGAGCTGCACAGGGCTGTGCCGACTCACGTCGCCACCTTGCGCTTGCTGCGTCGCAGTGAATGCTGAACTCGTCGGATCATGCGCCATACCCAAGCGTACGTATGCTGTTGCTCGGCCGGCGCACAACTATGACGCTGCTTGTCCATGCGGAAGCCATGTTGGTCGGTGATGTTGATGCGATGTCCGAGAGAGACTCGAAGCAGCTTGTGCAAAGCGTTTGACCAATCAGCAGTATCGCAATCGCCCCACCGTGTCCGCGATGGTGCATTACTCTCTCGCGATGCGCTCCAGCTGAACTCGAGATGGGAGTTCAACTGTCGCAAGCTGTTAGCCATGCATGTTCTAGATCCCCGGACCGACCTCCCTGTGTATCAATATCGACACATTCCGAGGGCTCGGACCGCCAACGTTGGATGTTGGTTGTGAGACCGCCTTTTCGTCGGAGTCGTCGCATATAGATTGGCATATTATACTTGCGATGACAGGGAACATAGCACTATGCCAGCACACACCACATCGCGGGCGAGTCACGTCAACGGGGATCTTCAATCTCGCTCCACACAGATCGACGACGCGTGGGCGCTCACCCGTCTTATCCGCCGGGTTACCAGAACGTTGCACAGCACCAGGCTTGAGCTCGACCATTGGGAACGAAAGCCTTCTCACATCGGTGTTCGAGAAGATCCATGCCAACCACGTACAAAACACCCGCATCTGGGCAATGAGACTCGCACTGTTAACACTCGGCACCTGTCCACATCAAAGCCCAAGTGCCGGCCCCGGACGTGACCATGACTCCATGTCATCGCTGTGCCGTAGCGCATATGTTTCACCTCTTCCCAGACCTGAAACATTACCAACTGCAGCACCACTCCGCTGACGAGAAGGTCATCCCTGCGCCCGACAATCGGCCGCTGGTTTTCTATCCGTAAAATGCCATTGCCTTGGGACTCTGGACACGCATCCCTACGCATCACGGAGCTGGTGAAGCACCGATTTGTTCCGTTCGAGCAGCGACTGATCCTTCGGGTGTCATCCCGTCGAGCGTATGGCGATGCATGGATCAGGTAGTATACCTGCCGAACGTTTCTGTGCTCCATCGATATGCAATCTTGACAAGATCCCAGCGCGCGCACGTTGTGCTGCCGTGTCCTAGCACACCAACGGCGATGCGCGTGGCATTATCATTTCACCTCGTCGATTCTGTGGTGAGACTGTTCATCATCGCTTCGCAGCACATATAGACTTACACCCCCTCGTCGCAACAACATTGTTTCCCTCACCTTCGTTCTGGCGCCGGCGTCATTTGATACCCAATCCTTCTGCATTTCTTATTGTACAGCACTAAACTCTGCGCTCGTGCAGCACGTCTTCGAGCTACACCGACAACACTAATTCCTACAGAGTTTCAGCACATCTCTACTACTGCCGGTCTCGAACACACTACCGCATTGCTTTTGACCTCGAGTGTCAGCCACGCTGCAGGTCTTCACTGCGTACGCCTGTTGGCTGCCGAGACATATGTGAAGATCTTATCACAGTCGGAACCCAACAGCTCCACTCGAAGTCAAGTGCATCGCACACTACACGGCTAGCAACTTCGGCCTTGTATGACTTTCAGGCATACCTATCCTTTGCAATTTCTCTGGTGGCCTACCATACTGGCCTTGGTCTACAATGTCGTCTACTGAGACACTACGATCGACATCATCGTCTACATCACGGTCTCTACCAACATCATCAGCTTCCAGCAACACCGAGATCTCTTGGGGACCTGCCATCACAGCCTCGCTACTCTCAGGGACAGACTTTGGCACGAGCACAGCTGCACCGGTTCCAACACCTACGGTCGAGGGAAATCCATTCGCAGCGCCGACAACAGGCGTGAGCAAGACGAACCAGATTGTCATCGCCACCACAGTGATCATTGGCACGATCATATTACTCATCCTGGGCTGGGCGATACATCGACGGCGAAAAGGTGCACCCTATTCGGAGATCTTGCACATCAGACCAAGACCACCGAGCACTATTGTTCTCTCGCCGTCACCTACGCGATCCAAATTCCTTGGGTTGCCCATAATGCGCGAGTCACGCTACTCTGTCCGCTCCTCCAGACATACGCTCAACATGCCTCTACCAAACGATCCTCGCCGGAAAGGTTCGATACCTCCAGACGTGCTCAGCCGCTTCCATACACAGCATGCATACATTCAAGACACCTGGAAGACGAGTGCTCGCCTCGGGCCGTACGAAGCTCCACCGCAAACACAAGCACCCCCACCACCTCCTCCGCCTCCTCCTCCTCCTCCGTGCAAGGAACACACAGGTCGAACAAACCGCCAAACCTTCCTACTGCCAGCCAGTCCGGCGCCTTCGAAATGCAAGCTTGCGAAGGCGGCAGAACTGCCACTCCACTCTCCAGACTCAGCAAGTCATCTGATCCGCAACGACTCCACGAGAGCCCTCGAATCAACACCCCAAGTTTCTGTCGAGGCAACTCAACCTGAGCTGCTCACCTCCCTTCCCATGACACCGCCTGCAGCGGCCGTACTCGATCGCTTCTCCTGGACCAACACCCAAGCACCGAGCACGCCGCGTGCTAGCGTAGCGCCCTCAAGCTTCTCACCACGGTCTGGGCGAACTGGGCGAAGTAGTGTACCTCGCTTTCGTACTGTGGTGTCGTGGGTACGAGGGCAAAACGAGCGAAGCCGGGGTGGCGTGGAAGCTGGGCCTCGAGTAGGACCGGGGGATTCAAAGATGAGGGGCGAAGTGCCAGGGAGGCCAAGCATGAACGAGCTCAAGAACCATGCTGTGAAGCCGATACTTGCGCCCGTGGGCATCATAGGAGGCACGACGTTTGGCAAGTCTCGGGGCAGTACGGCGAAAAAGGGTGCTTGGAAACCGAGTCCTGACAGACTTGCTGGCTAGTATGCATGCTTCACTAATTCCACAACTCATGGCTCTCCATCCAGACCATATCATCAACATATCATCAACGCACGTGACCATCACTTCCCACGTGACCATGATCTGCACTTCGTCGGTCACTAGGCCGATCCCGTCGAAAGCAACAGCACTTCAGCCGCTTCTCGCCCCACCCGGAAAGCTTGGCTGACAGAGAGTTCCATGGCTGCCACACCTGCATGTCGAAGGTCAGTATCAAACGCCATTCGTTCGCACTTGTAGTCAGCCAATATATCGCACCGCATTCGCGAAGATCGACGCCCCGGCTGTTGGTCCCATCTTCGGCTTCGCCCGACATCTCTTGCGCGCTGAGAAGGCTGCCCTCACTACCGCTATCTCTGCTATCTTCCGCCAAGTGCATCCGCCAAGGATCATGGTAACCTCCTACTACTTCAAGGTTGTGCTCCGGCTTTGCAGGTGGCGATCGCACAGTGCTAGAATTCGGCTTTGCCGCTCGCTGCAATAGCTGTCGCTGTCGTACCCGCTACTCGGGCTCCAAGTGGATGCAACACCACTTGGCCTGGCCATCCACAGGCGCCTCCCCGCTGTCTAGGGTTGCATTGGGTGATAAGCTCGCGTGGTAGGTTGGAGAATCTTATATGTAGCTCGGGTGCAGGTAGGGCAGATTCTTTGCGGTGTCTCGATTTCGATTGACGGTGTCGCGTGCGGCTTTCGTGCATTATATCATTGGCTATTTAACATAGCTACGATGGGCGTCGACCTCCACCGCGATGATGATCTGCCTGCGCACGATCCGGCGCTGAGTGCATCCCACCAGCACACCCATGGTCACCTCCACCATGACACGCATGGCGCCCATACCGGCAACGACGTACCGGTCTACAGCAAAGGCACGACCGACGAGCCTTCCGTAGTTCCCAACCCAGACCACCAAGACCACCTCCACCGCCGCCATCTGGCGTCTTCAGACATCAAGAGCGAGTCCTCCGACCCCAAAGTCCACAACGTGCACGACGTCGAGAAAGGCGGCATCTCCCCGGTCAGCACCCTCGCAGAAGAGGAAGAGCGCGACCCGCAAAGCCATAAGTTCTCCAACTTCTACGCCAAGTACAGGATCTTCTTCCATGTCTTCATCTGGCTGTTCTTCACGGGATGGTGGATTGCGAGTCTGGTCCTGCATCGCCCTGGCACTGCGCAGCCGAAGAACTGGGTCATTCCGTTCCTGCTATGGCTCGCGATCACGATTCGGATCATCACGTTCCATGTACCTGTCACGCTGGTCATGAACCCGGTGAAGAAGCTATGGCAGATGACGGCTGTAAAGGCCGCACATTTCGTGCCGGAGAAGTTCCGCACGCCTGCTTTCGCTGCGCTGACGATCGCGGTCATCATCGTGGGCGCCTTTGCGTCGGAAGAGAATGCAGACAACACGAGGGAGAACCGCGCTGTGAGCTTGTTCGGGCTGGTCGTTTGTCTCGCCGCACTCTGGGCCACTTCAAGAGATCGTAAGAGGATCAACTGGCATACTGTAATCATGGGCATGCTGGTGCAGTCCATCGTGGCGCTGTTCGTGCTGAGAACCACCGTGGGCTACGATATCTTCAACTTCATATCCACGCTCGCACGACAGCTTCTGTCTTTCGCCGGCACTGGGTTGGCTTTCCTGACCTCCGAAGACGTCGTCAGTTACCCATGGTTCTTGACGGGTGTCATACCCGCAATCATCTTTTTCGTCGCGCTTGTACAGCTGCTCTACTACTACGGCATCGTGCAGTGGGCCGTCGGCAAGTTCGCCGTCTTCTTCTTCTGGAGCATGCAAGTCTCTGGCGCCGAGGCTGTTGTCGCAGCTGCCACGCCTTTCATCGGACAAGGCGAGAGCGCTATGTTGATCAAGCCCTTCGTTGCACATCTCACGAAGGCCGAGCTGCATCAGATCATGGCCTGTGGTTTCGCCACCATCGCCGGATCCGTGCTCGTGGCCTACATCTCCATGGGCCTCAACCCGCAGGCTCTTGTCTCCTCCTGCATCATGTCGATCCCTGCCTCGCTGGCTATGAGCAAGCTCCGCTACCCCGAGACCGAGGAGACTCTCACAGCCGGCAAAGTTGTCGTGCCCGATGACGACGAGCATAAGGCTGCCAACGCGCTTCATGCTTTTGCCAACGGCGCCTGGCTCGGTCTGAAGATTGCTGGCATGATCGTCTCGACGCTGCTAGTCATTATCGCACTCTTGAACCTCGTCTCTGGTCTGATGACGTGGTGGGGACGTTACATTGGTCTGTCAGGCGACTATGACCTGACCGTGGAGTTGGTCGTGGGCTACCTTTGCTACCCTATTGCTTTCCTCTTGGGTGTGCCGCGTGGCCCGGATCTCATCCGCGTCGCGCGCTTGATCGGTGTGAAGATCGTCGCTGTAAGTTGCCTCTCATATCCTGTCCCTGCTTCGCCAACAGATACTCACCCTTTTTCACAGAACGAATTCGTCGCCTACCAAATGCTAACCCAAGATCCCTCTTACGCCGGCCTCTCCCCTCGCTCCCGTCTTATCGCCACCTACAGCTTATGCGGCTTCGGCAACATCGGCTCCCTCGGAACGCAGATCGGCGTGCTCTCGCAGATCGCACCGGGACGCGGTGGAGATGTCTCAAGGCTCGCGTTGAGTGCGCTGATGACTGGTATCTTGAGCACGTTGAGCAGTGCTGCGATTGCTGGGCTGTTGATCCAGGACGAGACGAGCTATATTGCTGTGGCGGCGACGAAGATGATTTAAAAGGGATGAGAGGGGTGTACGCAGATGATATGAAAGTGTTGGCCTTATCGTCACTGTGCTCCCTACTCGTTGCTTTGCATATTCACCTGCCACTGCATCAACATAGTCACTACCGTGTCACATCCGTATCATGTCCGTGATCCCATTCGCGGCATTTGGCTTCCGAGTCGTACTTTTCCCGGCTTGACATTCCACGAGTCTTCTGTAAGAGTGTACGTAGTGATCCGAGCCTAGAAAACGACGCGCACGCTGTGGCAATTCAACTAAAGTAGTAGGAATCTGCTTTTCATGATCCATGTCTCATGTACACAATAGTCTACCGATGCACCTTGTCCCACTCCCGGGATCATTCATAACCAAGAACCCTGCGGACCCAGACCGCGGCGGGCGCGACCGCCGGCGCTGTCGACCCCTTCAGGAACGGGCGCACGAACACTCGATCGAAGCGCTTCTATAGCTCCGTTTTCCCCTGCTCGCCACCGCGGAACACACTCAACACGTTGCTCCTCCGCACCAAGTCATCGACCTTGTCAGTGCTCAGGCCGCCCTTCTTGAGCAAGCCCTGAAGCCTGGTGTATTCCTTCTCGACGTAGCCGGCATTCTCCTCGCTCTTCTTGGCGACTTTGCCGTAGTACTCGGCGTACTTGTCGCCGGCAGCACCAACAGCCTTTTCGAACTCAGCGTAGGCTGAAGCACCACCAGACTTTAAGGTCTCGACGATAGAGTTCAATGATGGAACAGTGCCTGCAAGAGGGTTCAAGCCACCGCCGACAGCGCGGTATGTGCCTGCCTTTTCGTTGATGAAGGTGACGAGATCCTCCTCAGATCGTCCACCAGAGTAGGGCACGCCCGTGGTCGAACCCTCAGGGTAGTAGAAGATCGTCGGGTAGCTCTTCACGCCAGCCTCTTGCGCTGTGGCTTTGGCATTCGGCGCTTCGCAATCGACCTTGGCGATCAGGACTTCCTTCTCGGAGACGAAGTCTGTGGCGAGTTTCTCCCAGGTGGGTGCGAGGGTTTTGCAGTGGCCGCACCATGGGGCGGTGAATGCTACAAGAGCGTGCTTCGAGCCGGTGATTGAGGCAGAGAAGGTCGAGTCTGTGAGCATCTGGACAGCTGGTGGGGCGGTGTGGGGAGTCTTGGGCTTGAGGCTGGTTTTGGATGTGATCTGAGATACATCGGTCAGCAATCAATGCCAGCGTTCAGTCGATGTTGCGACGTACAAACGCAGTCAAACTCTCCAGATCCCTCCCGCCCTTATAATCCTCCGGTGTGTCGCTCTTGCCATCGAACCACTTCAACGTAGGGAAGCCCTGCACACCGAACTTCCTGCCCAAATCCTTGTGGTCATCCGCGTCTACTTTGCCGATTGTGACTTTGTCGCTGGCGAACTCGAAAGCGCCAGCGAGCTCATCGTAGATCGGGGCGAGGGTCTTGCAATGTCCGCACCAGGGGGCGAAGAACTCGACAAGCGCTGGCTTGCCGGATTTGAGGACGATATCGTCGAAATTCGTGGGGAGGAGGTCTTTGACGGCGCTGAGGGCGGAGGCGCCAGTGAGGAGAGTCGCGACGATGGGGCTGAGGCGGACCATTTTGTAATATGTGCTTGAATGAATATGGGGGAAGGAAGATTGTTACTTGTGTGCAGGTGGAAGTGCTGGGCTGATATGTGTTCAGGGTCCAGCTCTCCCACCGATGACAAACCTCAATCGTGAAGTGACAGCTGTTCACGAACCAAACACTCTTGCCACCGCATCCTTCACTCGTGCCTGCATCGCACTAGCCACCACAGATTTCACACGAGATGCACTACAGACGACGAGTGATGGCGTGCGCGTCTTTGTACGAAGTCCATTCATCCGTGGAGCCGGCAGTGACACTGGATTATCGCAGCTCAGTGGTCCTGTGGCCTGCTTCTGGGATCCCATCGACAGGGAACCCAGGAGGCTCGCGCTACGTCGAGCTGATGAATACGGCCACAAATTATGCGAGAACTATATTCCGAGCAATGCAGAGTCTAGATCATCCCAATTGACGGTGTCCTTATTTTCTCTGTCTCATTTGTTCGTCTTTCACATTCCGGGGAGAAATAGCCGACCTCTCTCGCTGGAGCGAACTAGTCATCTTCAGGATAGACATCGTGGTGTTGTATGAGTTGCTCCACTAGCACCACCTCCAGTGCTTCGAATGCTTGACGATGGCTTGTGTCGCTGCATTGCACTATAAGTGGTGTAAACCCACCAGCTGTACCTTTGAGAGAGAGCGCCGACCGAGTTGTCCATGGATAACCTGACGAACCACGCCTCTCGGTAGCACAGCCCCTAGCAACGCGCTGTTGCGATGCGCTCTATAGGTGCTTGGGCATCGAGGGCCGGTAAGAGAGAGCTTGAGACTTTCGGGATAGCGGAGGAAGTCTGTTACAGGAAGTCTGCGCTGATGAGGACGGTGAAGTAGATCTGATATATCATGCCCGGGTCTGTTCTTGGACAGAGCGTCTGAGACCAACACTCGCGACTTGGGGGTCCACGTCAATTGCCCAACACCATGGAGCTTTCGCCACTGGGCAGACTTCCGGTCGAACTACGCGTTATCATCTACAAGGACGTGCTAGCCACAACAATCGCGGCTTGAGCGAGGACTTCGGAACGTTCCATACACCACTCCTGGTCCCGAGACGCATAGATGCCATCCACCAGGTCTGCCGTAAAATGAGAAAAGGGACCCTCGATGTCGATGTCACTCGAACGCAGAAATCCATGGTACTGCAAGGAAATTCGATGGCTGTAGCTGGTGATTATCACCGCACTGATAGCATGGTCGCTGCTATTGCGCAGCACCTCGACGACTCCCGTGCTGCTGCACCTCTCATCTGGCAACTGACACTCGACCTCGGTGCGGTCGATCCGAACCTGAACATGAAGGCTCATAGGCGCTGGGTCCCGCATACCCCAGGTCCTACGTGCGACGGCTGCTCCTCGACCTACAAGAGGTGGCAGGGCCTGGCAGTAGCATCATGATCTCTTTCAAGGTCCTCGGCGAGAGCGAGTCGACTCCCTACAGCTTCCCGGCGTCTTCTGACTCGACCGACTGGTTTGGAGAGGTCAAATTGGTTACGCACCACACCCTGATCGAAGGCGCTTTTCACCTGAGTACGAGCCAATCTATTTCCCGGGTCACACAGGTCTACAGGTTTGTTGCCATCACCAGGGTCTGCTGCAAGATCAGGCACGGAGTTGAAGACGTTCCTCGACCAGCGATTCACGTCCATCTGAGCATTTACGAGGTGCCACGTACTGAGAACAGGCGGTCGGTCGACATTGTTCACAATGCCTCAGAGTTCTGGAGTTGCGTGCGAGTTATGTTGCTTATGTCATTCCGTCCGGGCCGTCGTCGGCACACTGATCGGGCTTTCCCCCGCGCTCTTGCCCGCCACGCGCACCTTCCTTATCAGTCGCCTATCTGTTTCTTCGTCCCACAAGCTCATATCCACTCCATCATCCACCCCCACCAACCAGTACCACCTAAGCACGACCTGTCCGGTGTATAGTCGCGCAACCCCGAGACCCTCGCTGGTCAGCTTTGACGCAATACGGTCATCGAGCCGCACCGTCTCCGCATTATGTGCATGACACAGGTGCACTGACGGGGCTTTCCTATGTATCATGTGCCTATCTTGGGCCGAACCCGTGGGCTGCCTCACCCACAGCGTACCTCATGTGAGTTGGGAATGACTGTCTACGGGATCTGATTACCATCTTGATTGACTTTATTCCTTTTGCTTCTGCTCACACTTTCATACTGCTGCATTTGTGCCCCTGTGTGCCAGCGCGGTACCCATTATTGCGTCCTTGCATACCGTCCATCCTCGTAGCTCCACATCCTCAGGGTCTGCCTATCTATTCATTCCAGAACCTCAGTCCAGAGTGCTGACGGGACAAGTCGTCGCTTGAAGGCTTCGCAAGACTGTCAGCACCCAAGGCCAGGCAGCGTACACAGCCACTTCCTTACAAGGCTCGTGCGAGCTGTGGCCTACCTTGACTTGACGAACCAAACCTTCTTACCACATTCAGTGCATCTTGCTGGCTCCGAAGTGGGAACTCTGGATCAGGAAAACATTCGATCGAATACAACATGCCATGGCTAGATGCTCTAGCATTCCAAGCATCACTACCAGATCATTGTACCCCGACCAATGACTTCCTCCTACGATTCAGTCAGACCTTTCATATCTGCCTTCCCACGCCTTTAGCATTCGCCAGCAATCTCCTTGGCATACTTAGCATATGCTCATGGCTGTCTGCTCAGCTCCCACAGATCTATAAGAATTGGAGCATACAAAGCACATCCGGGCTGAGCATCTTCTTCCTGGTGGAGTGGTGTTTAGGTGATCTCGGGAATTTACTCGGAGCGCTGTTCACGCATCAAGCCAATTGGCAGGTGGTAATAGGAGGATACTATGTGTTCGTTGATCTGTGTCTGGTAATGCAGTGGGTGTGGTATGAGAAGCTCAAGCATGGGAGACATCTATTGAGGATAAGACGGAAGTTCGATGGGACACCGAACTCACAGCACGGAGGTGATGACGGCATGAGCGGAGTGATCATCGAAGGGGTAGACCCGAGACCGCCCCAAGTCGAACACACCACACAAGGGAATGAGTACAAGAACAGCAGGCCGAGGCCGATCTTTCGAACACCGACCTTTCGCAAAGGCTCGTCAGTCGACGAGAAGGCTTCCTCAAGTCTATCAGTCACGCCTGGTGGCGGCATCAATCTACGAGGAGGTCCATCTTCGCCAATGCCATCGCCCTCGCCGCGAACAATCTTGTTCATAGCCTGCCTAGTCGCTATGGCACAAGCATCACCCGTGTCACGCGTCGACTCCGGGAAGGCAATGCCTTTCATCGCTACCAGTAGGCCGACACCACTCGAAAACGCGGGCACAGTTCTCTCATGGCTCTCAACATTCCTATACCTCGGCTCCCGACTCCCTCAGCTCTATAAGAACTACATTCGAAAGTCCACAGCGGGCCTAAGTCCTCACCTCTTCGCCGCAGCTTTCTGTGGAAACATGTTCTACTCGTCTGCACTACTTAGCAATCCTCGTGCATGGTATGACATGGATGCATTCGGCGGGCACGGCTGGGTCGGCGGATCAGGCAACAACCGCATCGAGTGGGTCACCGCTGCACTACCATTCTTCCTTGGTGCTGCTGGGGTCCTCGGACTTGATGCAGCAGTCGGCGTACAATTCGTCCTGTACGGGGAGAGCGATACGAAGCTTGTGGTGATCGAAGAGGGAACAGGCAGGAAGTGGCGCTGGCGAAGAGTGAGTGGGTGGATGCGAGGATGGGCTCCTACTGCGAATGAGTCCGACGCGAGTGTCAAGCGAGGTGATAGAGAGGGATTACTGGATGCGAGGTCTGAGCAAGGAGAAACTGGCTACGGTGCCATATAGACGAAGTAACTGCACTCACGAAGCATGATGGTGGCGTTTGTACCCTGGCCTCTCGGTGTGAGGTAATTGCCGCATTGTAACTATGGAGCGACATACATAAGCATAGCGACAGCATATGTGGTTAGAGCAATATTTACAGACTGGATACATCTTTCTATCATATAGCATCTATACAGCACACAGCACACTGGTCTCATGCACCGTATCCAACGCCTCGCTCAAAGGACTTCGCAATGGTGTCAGAATCTCAGAGCATGCCGATCACAGCCCTGACCAGCTTCGTATGACCCTTGAGAGCATGTAGAGTGGTCTTTGCATCGAGTGCAGCACACAGATCTTTCAGCTCTCCGTCTTTCTCTGCACCATCGAGCAGATACCCGACAGATAGCACCAATGCTTTCTCCCCCTCTTCGCTCCCAATGCCTCTTTGCAATGTCTCAAGCAGACTTGCAAGGAGCTCGACCGATTGACCTTCGTCGACTACTAGAGCATCATTCTTTCTCGTCTTCCACACGGCTACAGCCAGATTGAAGGCCAAGCACGCAGCGGCAACCCTTGTCGTCGAATGATCGACATCGAGGAGACATGTCCCGGTCAACTCGACTATCAGCGATCTCACCTCACTTCCCTCCTTCATCAGCTCTGAGACATAGAGATGCGAGCCGAAGAGATTCGAGGCAAGATGCACGCTAACCAGGCGCAGATTATGTGGGCACTGCTCCTCCAGCTCTAGTGTGTGCTTCAACACAGCTGCGACTGTAGACTCACCCTGCTCCTCGGCGAAATAGCCTAAGACCCGAGCATCTGTCATGGCACATCTTAGAAGATCTACCGCGGCGAAGCGAGTTTCCAGAGGCAGATCTGCCAATTTAGTGCCATACGCCAGCCCGATGGCTTTGAGATCTGGGAGCGGCGTTTCTCGTGCGCCAGAAGCGGAGCGGTGTTGTAAGAATTTGAGTAGGGTGTCAAACTCCGCAGGTATTGGATCGAGTTTTGCACGCAGCTTGGGTAGAGGGGGTAGCTTTGCGTATAACGTTGGGCTCGTCGACCCCAAGAGCGAATGCGTGCCTGTTCTCGGGCTGCCGTTTGAATACGTCGGAGGTTGTGACGCCGCAGCTGGCACATTGTGCGACGGCACTGGTGCCTGAGTGACGGATCGCATACCGGCTTCGAGGCTTGGCCGCAGCATTTGGCCGAAGGGGGTCTCGAGGACTCTTCGAGGGAGACTCGTGATGTGGTCCGGAATCCCTTTACCGACGAGGAACATGCTGAAGTCGTTTGTGAAGTTGTTACAGTTGTGGGCGAAGAGGTCGTAGCTCTCGGGGGTGTAGACCTCCTTTAGGGACTCGAGGTACTCCAAGATGACTTCTAGTGGAAGCTGTCTGATAGTGCAGAGTCAGAACTAGCGTCTTGCTCAACAACTTGGCCATCACTCACGTCGATCCCATAGGTATAATCTCCATTGGTCGTCCGTGATGAGTCGTCCCTGGATAACATGTCTGGACGCCTGCGCCGAAGAAGTACTCGATATTACCGAAGACCAGCGCTGTGTGATAGACTGCATCGATTTGTATGCCCAAGAACTGTCGACTCATCGATCTGGCCATGCCCTGTGTTAGGTCGTACACGTAGAGCTGGACGTCCATTGTGGCAATTGTGTCCTCAGAGAGACACAAGTTGTGGCGAAGTTCAAGGCTTTTGAGCAGATGTTATCGGGGAAGCATGTTGTCAGATTATTAGACTTCCGAGATACAACAGCGCATGCGTAGTTTAACAGTGAATGATCTTGGTCGAGGAAGACACCAGTTGTTGCGCAGCCGCCACCCAAACGCGAGGAGCGGCATCGACGGGGCTCCGGTGCCGATGGGCCATCAGTCAACAACATAGCCATACTTCCATCACGTCCTCTTCCCTCCTTTGCCAAACTAGACCGTGATACTATTTGCGCAACGCGTTATACGCGTCCATATCTCTGGACGTCTCGACGATGCCGACAGCCTCTCTGCTCTCACTCCCATACGAGCTCCGGGAGCGAATCCTGATCCCGAACCTGCGCCGGCATGGCACAATCGAGTTACAGTATCCCATCTGGGCAGATAGCGGAAAGATAGTGTTCACGCAACCTATTATGCAAGTGTGTAGGCAGCTGCGCGAGGAAGCGATTCCTCTCTTCTATCGGCAGAACGTGTGGGTGTGGGTTTTGGATCCAGAGGAGGTAAGCATCCGAAGCTATGGAAAGTCTGCGATCCTTCTCTGCCTCTGCAAATACGTTTACTACTGTAACAAGTCGCGCGCATCGTGTATGGAAGACACATGCGCGTAGTTGCTGTCCTCCCAAAGCCATGCTTCTCCAGGATGTGCCGGTGAAGTGCTACACTACTGTGGTTGAGCGTACAATCACGTTGCCAACGGTAGAACTCAAGGAGAAGTAAAGACAGCAGCACATCAAAGTAGGATCAAGGTACTTAAAGTGCGAATACTGACAAATACAGGACAGTCGCCCTGATCCTACGGCCTACCCGATAGGTCTTGAAATAGGACCTGGCGTTGACAGGACTCGAGGGCCATGTGGCACTTTGATCTCAACATTCCCTTGGTACTACCCTGGAGCACTTCCAAACATTCGCCATCTCAGACTCAACATGTATCTGCCCACTTCTCATGACAGACCTGCTTGGACAACCGGCTTTCCCACTAAATTGGCACGCTTCGTGCAAAGCATGGACTACGGAAGTACGCTTCGTTCTCTGAAGATCCTCGTCGGAACCTGGTACACTCTCTTGAACTTCAGCACGAGCCAGGCTGCTGTATTCGACGTACTGGAGCAGATGCAGATCCGAGGGACGGTAGAAATTCGTACCAAAAATATCTACAACGAGACGAAGGTAGCGGTGCGAAGGCTGGACCTTGAGCATCGTATGCTGGCGAATCGACCCTTTCCCGAAAGAAACGGATGCGATGGACAGCCTGTGCGTCAGTATCTAGACTGGGAGTATGAGACAACGTCTTTGACCATTTGGATAATTGCTGACCTATTTAGATGGGAAGGTGGTAAAGTCTTGCCTGAGGATGCAGATGTACTGCTGAAACCTAGCTCTGACGAATAAGGCATCGGAGCATGCGTCTCAGCACTTCCATCGAATTTGTATCTATCAAGCAGCGTCACGTGAGGTGCATATCTGTCTGCAGGCTCGACGAGACGAATGGTGCATTACCTATCGAGTTTCAATATGCGTACAGCATTTCCGCCCATCACGGCATCTGCGGCACTTCGATCGTCGGCCAAAGCCGATCTCACAGCATCCGAGTTCATCTTGACACTCAGCCATTCCTTTTCTCCTTCGCCGAGTGGTGGGAAGAACGGATGATCGGTGCCAAACATCACTCTATCAGCACCACTGGCCTCGATTGCAGCTTTGAGACCGACATCGGCGTATATGACAGCATCGAGATAGATGTTGCGCTTCAAGATGTCCCACACAGATCGACGTCCTTCGAACGCACCTTGTGACTTGAGATGTCCGTCATGAGCTATGCAACTCTCTATCCGGCCAGCGAGGAATGGCAGCGTGCCTCCCGAGTGCGCGATCAACACATTCAGGCTCTGAAAGCGGTCCCACACGCCACTCAGCAGCATCCGCGTCACTGCTATTGTTGTCTCGAGCGGAAAGCCCAGCGCCAGCGGTAAGACATGACCATAATCGCTCGCTCTTGGCCCAAAGACGGATGTCGGCAGCCCATAGTGTGGATGGAGAAAGATCAACTGGTCATGCTTCTCCAACGCCGCAAAGATGGGATCGAGCTTCGGATCATCCAGTCCAGACCCTAGGCCGGAAGTGCCGATGATGACTCCTCTCATATGCTTTATCGAAGCCAGTCGCTCGATCTCCGCAACGACTTCCTCTGCAGGTGCAGATAATGGCAACGTGCCGAACGCGTACAATCTCCCTTCGTGCTCGGCGCACATCCGCTCGACGTCATCATTGATCTCCCTTGCGGTCGCAGCTGCGCTCTCTGCTGGTAACCAGTCCAGCCATGGGTTTGCCAGGCTGATCACGCTGATGTCGATGCCATGCTGGTCCATGAAGGCCAGCTTCTGCTTGATATCGAAGTACTCCGAGCCGATTGGTCGACCTCGTGACGTCGATTCAGTGTCCTCGGCTGGCAGAATCACAAGACGATCTCCAGCAGCTGGATTGTCTGGAAACGATCGAACATAGGGAACGGCTGTTCGTGATCGAAGAAGGTCCATATACTTGGGAGGGTATACGTGCGTGTGCACGTCGACCACCGGCATCTTGGCGAAACTGATTGTCGAACGAAGCGGCTGCTAACGCTACAGTCACACGACGATTCTGCAGAAAGATCACTGCTGCGGCAAATTTGCGGCGAACATACTGAAGGTTGTTTGTACATATACTTCAATGAGGTACCCTCGATTAGGCAAGACCACGCTGCTGCACAAGCCCCACTTCAAGCGATAAGGTGAACCCCACTTCGCCTATCGCAGGTATTGACTGTACATTGCATGCCATAGCATTCAGGTAACGATATTAGTGCCAGCAGGCTTTGTTTCGTAGCTATGTTTCCACGTCACTTTCTACTCGCAAACCCATACCTCAGCAGTATTGCCACAGACCAGACTAACAATGCTTTCACCTGCAGGGACTTCAGCCGCTGACTCCTCCGCCTTTGAGATCCCGCTCATCGACTTCTCAGAGTTCCTGAATGGTTCTCCAGAAACGAGAAGTACTACTGCTCTCGCAATCCTCACCGGGTTTCAGCGGTCCGGCTTCATCTACCTGAAAAACTTTGGGCTGCCCAAACCTCTAGTCGCCGAGATATTTGCCAAGTCTGCAGCATTCTTCAAGCGCCCGCTAGACCAAAAGAACTCGCTCGCCTGGACCACGCCCGCCGCTAACAGAGGCTACGTAGCAGAAGGGCTAGAGAAAGTCACAGATCGCACTGATGGCCAATCGATCGAGGAGCTTCGCGCGCAAGAAGGCCAGGATCTAAAAGAGTCGTTTGAGATTGGACGCGAAGGCGAAGAAGGTCATCCAAACCATTGGCCAGATCACTTCGATGCGGACGGAGGAAAGTTCAAGGCGCATATGCAGGAGTTCTTTGGCAAGTGTACACAGCTGCATATCGAGGTCATGAGAGCCATTGCTGTCGGACTTGGACTGGAGGAGGGGTGGTTTGACGGGTACTGTGACCAAGGAGACAACACCTTGAGGTTGCTACATTACCCTGAGGTAAGCGCGGAGGTGTTCCGGAAGAACGGGTTGCAGGTGAGGGCGGGCGCGCATACTGACTATGGGTTTGTATCTCTCTTCAGTACGGAAGCCAGGCACCAAATACTGACGAGTGATCCCTAGTAAGATCAATGAAGCCATCCGATCGATCATGAAGGCGACTGACTTGACCAGGGTCCATTACACTGCTGTTCCAAGACATGGCTGGCGGTCTCCAAGTTGAGTCTCCCAGCGGCACATTTGTTGATGCGACGCCGATCGAGGATACCGTGGTAGTGAACGCTGGCGATTTGCTGGCGAGATGGTCGAATGACAACGTCAAGAGTACCAAGCATCGCGTTGTCGAGCCACGGAAAGCGGCGTTATCTGACAAGCATCCGCCAAGATACTCGATAGCATTCTTCTGTAATCCTAACTTCGACCGGTTCATCGAGGCGATTCCCGGGACGTATGATGAGGTCAACGTAAGGAAGTACGAGGGCGTCAATAGGTGAGCCGGCCTTTGATATGGAAGTTGGGAACGCCGCTGATTTGCATCATCACAGTGGGAAGTATCTTGAACAACGTCTTGCTGCGACCTTTTAGGACCCTCCTACCGCGGTAGGGCCACAGGGCTGACTTCCGCTACCATTGACGAACGAATCGACACCCTTTCCGACACAGTTCCACTACTACGACAGTCTTGAGAGGCTAAGTCAGATTAATCATCCGTCATGCGTCGAGCACAGTACCTGTCTAGCGGTCTCGCTCCCAAGTAATCATGTCCTTGAATACTAAGCTTACATCGACCTCGCTCTGTAAGCTCTCGTACGCTCAGTCTCCTGCTCGCTTGTGTGGGATTTCAGGAATGATCGTTGATGGGTCGAACAGCGCTGTCAGAGGGCCTGAATCGTAATAACGGAGGTTACCAGTCATTTTAGATGATGTCCCGGTCAATGTGGGTACGCCTTGGCATGTGTAATAGGTAGTGGATCTTGTGGATCATCAATACTTCAGTAGCACATCGGAGCCCGCCGATTCAGAAATGGTAAGCTCTTGATGACTGCGACCTACTGCCAGTGCGACAAGTTGTGCGACATCTGAAGTCGTGAGCGCAATCCTCGGAATCAAGCAAGAATGCGGGCCCAGATAGTGGTGGACCAGAGGCCCATTCCTTGTCACTAGACGCCATCAAGGGCAGCAAGCTGGCTGGACTGCGTTTCAGCTGCTCCACTGCAGACAGAACTGCATAAAGAGAGGTCCAATACGGCAGCTTCTCTAAGCCCGCGCCGTCGCGCTCTTTTTGCAGAAGCAGGGCGAACATGTGGCGCAAAGTAGTCAAAGAATCCCCGCACTTCGCCCCGTGAACGAAGGCTCGTGCCACACAGCATCAGTGTTCGACTTCTCCGTGGCATAGCGGCTGCCAAGACGAAGGCATAGAGCGACAATGGGGTAGCGCGTGAATGTCGTGCAAGCAATCGGGAATGGATCGCAAGACGATGGTGTCGGAGACAGATCCGGCGGTGTGCGTCCCGAGGCCGATGGCCGGCGTTCTCTCCATTGCAGTGCTTTGCCTCCTCAAAGGCCACGTCAAACTGGCCAGAGTCTGCAAGATACGGGGAACAGCGTCGGCTGGCCCTCCCTAAGCAAGTCATCATGTGGACACTGAATTGCGCCATGACTAGGCGTAACAGCAGGGCATGCACGTTTTCCGGAAGCTTACTGGAACAGCGTGACGCCTACACCGTATGGAGCCATTTTCTCTCGTAACAAATACGGGAATTCTACAAAACCTTCAAGGTCAGCGTGCTAGAAGACCCGCCAACAAAATAAGGCAAGTGCAGTCTACCACTTCACTCAGATCTCTCTTTCGACTTCACTTATGCTTTGACGTGACTTCCCTACTTCCACGGCGTGATCGAGGTCAGCCACAGATCTCGGTCGCTCGGCTGCGACGCCCGGACCTGCACCCCAGCTTTTTTGAACGCATCGGCGCTTTCCTAGTCATGCCGATCAACAGAATCTTGGGCATCGACTTTGGACGACGTTCGCAACAGCAAGATATCACTCAGGCGCAGCGCAATAGACTCGATGATCCATTGAAGAGGCGACAGTCAGGCACACAAACCGTCACCGAGATCGATCCGCCCAGCATGGAGCACGTACGTCCAAGTATAGCAGCCATCACTCATATCAAAGGCTCGAGCAAGTCGAGGGATGGGCGGAAAGAATCCAAAGATCGCTCAGGCTCGCGCGATGTTCGCAGTGGCCCAGGATCGCCTCGCGCCATGTCATTTCAAAAGCCAGTCAAGTTGGCGATGGTCGTCGAAAGTCCACCTGCGATGTTCTTCAATGTCGCGACAGCATCATCATCTGGCTACCTGCTTTCTGGAAGGCTGCAGGTCACCCCACAGTCAGGCGACGTTGTTATGAACAGTATCACCATGTACCTGGAAGCTACAACGTCGACGAAGAAGCCTGTGGAGCATCGCTGTAGGGAATGCGCGACACAAGTCTCGGATCTCTACGAGTGGAACTTCTTCCAGAAACCCAAAACATTCAAATCACTAAACGGCACACAAGACCTTCCATTCTCGCACCTCATACCTGGGCATCTCCCCGCAACCACCCATGGCCAAATCGGCAGCATAGACTACTCCCTTCACGTCCGCGCTCGATCCTCGGATGGCCAAGAGACCGAGTTCCGTCGTGACCTCCCCATTGGCCGTGCTTTGGTGCCGGGAAATGACAAGAACAGCGTCCGCGTTTTTCCTCCCACCAACCTCAACCTGCACGTCACACTTCCATCAGTCATTCATCCTATCGGCTCATTCCCGGTTCAATGTCGGATGACAGGGATAGTTACCAAACGCGACGACACGCAAAATCGCTGGAGACTTCGAAAACTCACCTGGCGGATCGAGGAGATCGAGACTGTTGTTTCTCCCGCATGTCCGAAGCATGGTGCCAAGCTCGGTGGGGAAGGCAAGGGCATGCAGCACGAAGCCCATCGTGATCTGGGCGCTGCAGAGATCAGGAACGGCTTCAAGACCGATTTCGCCGATAATATGGTCGAAGGCGAGTTTGAGGCGAGCTGTAATCTAACGAATGTACGGGAAGGAGGACGCGCTCAGTGCGATGTAGACTCTCCGAATGGGCTGAAGATCTCGCATATCCTCGTCCTCGAACTCGTTATTGCCGAGGAATGGGCGAGCAACAAGAAGCCTCAGTCTGCTACTCCGACCGGCGCGGCGAGGGTGCTGAGAACGCAGTTCAATCTATGTGTGACGGAGAGGCAGGGCATGGGTATTGCATGGAATGATGAGGAGCCGCCATTGTACGAGGATGTGGAGCCTGGACCACCGCTGTACTTGCCGGACAGTCCGCCTCACTATGCGGCAGACTTGACGACCATGGAAGACTACACTGGAGATTTGCATGAGCTTGGCGAGGACATCGGGGAGCTGAGGCTGGAGTAGATTGAGGGTGATCTCGGAATTTTGAGATGCGACAGCATCGTGCGTGGAGGGTGGGACGGACAAGTTGCGGTATTCATTCTTTGTGCAGCGTAGGCGTTCTGGCATTGTGGTGGAAGAGGGGCACCGATCAGATGGGCGGATTCTTTGCTGATACGCGGCGGACGCGTAACGAGTATACCCAACTTCATTCTTAGCGATAGTAACAGTATGCATCGGTCGATACAAAGTACCCATTCGATGCCAGAGTGATCCAGCCGGTGAGCCAGCTGGTAGAAGTAGGCCTTGGCGCCTGCGCAGGGATCGAACCTGCATTTTTTGCGCTTCCCGATTTGAAAACATCTGCGCAGGGATCGAACCTTCAATCTGTTGAACCTGATTACTGTAAAACATCACCAGGAAAACCAAAACGAAAGATGACCTACGCAGGGATCGAACCTGCAATCTCTTGATTCGTAGTCAAGCGCCTTGCCATTGGGCCAGCAGGCCAACTATAATCATTACTTGAGTAGTGATGATTCTATTATATCTTTTGGATCCGACAGCCAACAGTACGTCCGACATTGCCGAAGAGCCCTAAGGATGTATGAGGGTAAGCTACCGCGAGACCGCAATGTCTCTCGATAATCATGTCTATATCCTCGCTGCACAGTCGATGCCGTGATTCGTCAGTTGCCGCTCCCATGCCGTTCCTACAGTAGCGTCGCTAACGATGCGCTTTGGACTCAGTCAACGGCGCCCAGGATGCGGCGCACGACCAAGAAAGTTCTTGTCAACTTTTCGTTGTTCGGCCTGGCCTTGCTCTTCATCTTGTACCTAAATAGCAGCGGAAATGATTCTCGTAAGACTTTCGATTGGACGATAATCCGCTACCAAACCACTGCATCGAAGCCACCCGACGCTTATGGCGTTTGCCCAGGATTGGCAACATCAGCCAAGACGGCTCTTGTGGTTGCACGGGTGGCTGCAGATGGAGCCTCGAATTGGACCGCGACTCTTGCAGAACGATATCACCTTTGCATCTACACTGCGGACGAACAATCTAATGATGGATCAACGGTGCTTCGCGTCCCTGCGAATCGCGCCCACGAAGCAATGCCATATTTGACATATATCGTCGACAACTATGATATCCTTCCGGAAGCCTCTGTCTTTGTCCACGGATCCAGATTCGCCTGGCATAATGATCATCCAGTCTACGACAATCTACCCCTTCTGCAAAATCTCAATGTAGCTGCTGCAGTATCTTCAAGTGGCTACCACAATCTGCGTTGCGACTGGAGCGCCAGTACATGCCCCCCTTCTACAGCCCCGCAAGGTAGCTTGGAGACGAGCATGAACGCCGGACTTGAACCCTGGAATCAACGAGCGGTCTCCGATGCTGCTCTGCCATTGTCACTGCTACATCTCTTCGGCAATGGCAAAGACACTGGATCGACTGCGCTCGGTCGGAACGATGCAGTGCGTTCGCAATGCTGCGCACAGTTCGTCGTTGCTAGGGAGAATATCTACCAACACTCGCGGGATGAGTACGTTGCTCTACGACAATGGCTTCTCGACGATGGACCGACCAGTGCACCGAAAGACGATAGAGTTGCTGGACGTGTGGTCAGCTATCTATGGCACGTGTTATTCTTGCCGAGAAAGGGTTTTGCTCCTCGTAGCTCGGCCGGGGTTCTGGAGGAAATCGATCTGAATCGATTGAACGATATGGCTTGTCCGAGCGCAGCAGACTGCTATTGTAGACTCTATGGGAAATGCGACTTACGACATTGTACCACCAAAGAGTCCTGTATGGGGCAGTATGAGGTACCGAAAGACTTCAAACTACCTCCTAACTGGGCTGCAATGCATGGAGGGTGATGAAGCTAAAGGGCGGACTAATGAAACGCGAACGAAATCACTGTCTCGGACTTGGAAGTGTCGAGGCCCTCAAGTCACATACTTGTCTGGATATCCTCTATCGCACACCGCAGGCTGCCAGCCAACAGTCCACCGAACACTGCCCATGATTACGATCACGAGACACAGCGCTCCGACGACGCTCGACAGGGCGTAGACATATCCGTGTCTCTTCCTCATGCCATTGATCTCCGCCACCCATGTACTGACAGTCGTCAAACACCCACAGAAGCCATCCTGCATGCCCTGCAGGACTTGACACCCAATTAAGCCGCCACCTACAAGTCCGGAAGAGCCAAGCCCTACTTGCTGGAAGTCATAGAGCATGCCTTCGATCGCTGTGCCGAACATGTTCACAGCGAAGGTGCCGAGTGGGAATGAAGGAACGAGCGGATTGAGCCGCACCGAGGTATAGTGGCGCAGCAGACAGCCTAAGGGCGCAAAGACGATGGCGAAAAGCACTGTGCCACGCCAAGTTTCATTGGACCAACTACCACGAGACGAGGGACCAGACGGGCGATCTGGTGGGAAGATCGCTAGAAGTATGGCGCCAAGCCAGCATAGCCAGGCAATGGCTATGATTGAAGGATCGATGAACCTTCGGATGACGCGAGTAGGTAATCGAGGAGTCCAAGGCTCTAGTAATTGCGCTGTATGTGCGCCGACAATCAGACCGCCCAGTGATAGAGCGAGCGTCGAGATGATCACCGCAAGCAGCGCATTGAACGAGTAGCCGGCATTGCGGCTAGCACTTGAAGCGTTCGTCACAAGAGTAGTGCTATCATATACATGATTAATGGGTGTCGGTAAGTTGTTCGCCAGAGCACCGAACATGTCTCTAGCGAACGAGGAGAAGGATGTGAACGATCCGCAGAAGCCAGTCGCCAAGCCAACGTACAGAGGTATGGTCTTCTTGATCTTGCCTGTCTCAGCCTTCGTCAATTTATCGAAGTCGGTCGATTGCTTCGACCATCGTTTGTTAGTAGTCTTCTCTGTCGGTCCAGGTGCGCTCCAATAGCGGCTGAATAGGTGCTTATCCTCGGCCAAGAAGCCCAACACAAACGAGCCTACCATGTTTGCCCAGATCACTGGAGTGACAATCGGGGCGCCAGGGTAGAACGTGATCCACTGAACTCCCAACCGTGCCAATGTGCCCCAGATAGCGAAGAAGATCAGGTAGGAGAGCGTACAAAGTTCGGTCCACCATCGTGATTGAGGTGGTGGACCTTGATGGTCCTGCTTTGGCAAATACTCCTCTGCCTTTCTTGCCGTGTAGGCAGGTTGGCTGAGCGATGTGTCTGACGGCTTCGCCTCTAAGTCGACGACTCCGCTCTGTCGTGACATTCTGTGATCGAATGTGGGCAGCGCAGTAGGCACGACATCGTCGACAGACCTCTTGCTGAAGTCGTTGGCGTCCGGCCCGCTTATCACAGGTCCTAGAGCATACGGGTCCTCTGCACTTGAGATATGCCGTAACAACGGCATCGGCGGTGCATTCACATCTCGACCCAGGAATGGATCGCGTTGGCTTGCGCCACTGTTGGGTCGTGAACGTCGCTCATGTCTTTGATCGGCGTAGTAGCTGCTTCTTCTGCTGGGCACACTGCCAGACCATCGCTTCTCCTGCTGACTTGACTGTAGTGGAGCATCGGTACCCAGTGGCTTTGTTTCGGGTGGCGTTGGGATGGGCCAGTCGTCCATATCGATGCTCTGATGGGTCATGCCTGCTTCGAATCATCCAATTGAGCGAACATGGTATTTCTGTAGTCCTGTTCACTATACTCTGATACCAGTCGGGTAGCGCAAGTGATTAAGTTCCGACACCGTAACATATATTGATCCAAGGTACGCATAGACAGGGGTACCATTCCAACAAGCTTTACAAGATGAAGACCCACCTTGCCCAACGGCTGCATGCAATGTTGTTATCGCTGGCCAATGACTCAGGCACCATTAACAAACACGGCACTACCTACATGAGCAGTAGAAGCGTCGCCAAAGCTCGCCATTACAATCGACCCGTAACATCCCTCATCATGAGCTCCCTCCCCCAAAACGTCCACGTCTCAACGCATCCCTGCCTCCAAGCAAAGCTCTCCCAACTCCGGTCAGCTTCCACAAGCTCGCGAGAGACGAAGCAACTTGTCAACGACATAGCCACAATCATAGGCTGTGAAGCTCTGGCGAAAGGCCTCTCTGTTACAGAAACCGGAACTGTAAGTCCCATCACCCTCCACAGCCAATAGAGGCTGACGATATGTGTAGTGATCGACATGCTTATGATGCGTTTGTGATAGGATGTCTCGCCTCTAGGATATGAATTCACGACATACACGACTTCGCCTTCGTCGATCTGCGTGGTACCTATTCTGAGGTCTGGCTTGTCGATGGTGGAGGCGGTGCAGTCACTCCTGCCTGCGCCAGCACCGGTGCATCATCTGGGTACGCAGCCTATTTTCTTATAATCGGACTCATCTTATATGTCCGCCTGTTCCCCTCCATTCCATGCCTCTGCCTCTGCCTCGAAGTCCCGAATCCTGTCGTGTCTCATCATCGACTTCAAGTGCTATTTCTACTTTGAATAAAGCTAACGAATCTAGGCCTCTACCGCGAACCCTCAACCCTGCAACCAGTAGAATACTACAACAACCTACACACCCCCATCACCCCCTCTCCCTCTAACCCTCACCCTGATGCCCACCCCATTCCCTCCCTCGCCCTTCTCCTCGACCCCTTAATAGCGACCGGCAGCACCGTCTGCGCCGCAATCGACAGCCTGCGAGACTGGGGTGTCGCGCGTGTTATTAGCATTCATGTGCTAGCCAGCCGGGAAGGCTTGGCTAAGGCTGTAGAGGCCTGGCCTGAGGGCGTCGAATTCTGGATTGGAGGGATCGAGGAGGGAGTTGATGAACGGGGTATGCTGAGGCCGGGCGTGGGAGATGTGGGGGATAGGCTATTTGGTGCTGTTGGGAAGTAGGTTGGTGGGAGAGCAGGGCAGGGTGATCAAAGGGTGAGAAGGCAGCGGCGAATTTAAGACCCAGGTTGCAAGGGTCGATCACGAGGATGATTGCATGTATGCGAGTGAGATGTAGGCGCAGTAGTCATTGGAGTGGCCTCATTTCTATTACTCCAAATCACTTGTGCACGCATGACACAGCTCGGCGACCGTTTCGGCCTGGGGTTGTCCGAACTTCGCCAACTCGTCCCAACCCTGTCGACCTACGATCTGACAGAACGCGACCGCAGATTACGCCTGATGAGTCTCGCCCCTTTGACTTGCATGTGGCACATGGCCTGCACACGCTGCATATCGATGCTGGTTGTTATATGCCCTCGCCGCCGCTTGTCGTCCGTTCAGACGGATGTCGCGATACCCGACCCCAGCTTAGCAGACTGCACTTATAAACGCTCGCAGAAAGCAATAGGACAGCATGCTGACCGCGTTGTGCAAGCATCTGAAACCATTCCGACCTCCGAATTGGGCACATGCGAAGATGTGGCGTTTACATCCAGTCAGAGCGCCGGAAGGGCCAAAATACACCTCCACCGAAAGACACCGAGACGACGAGGTCTCGGAATAATCAGCTACAAAATCTGTACATGCATTCGCAGTAGACCGGTACGAGCCCAGGCGGGAGTCGCGCAATGTCGTGAGCATTTCACCTTATCCTTTTGGATCCTCTCCGTATTCACTTCACCTCTCCACTCCCTCTGTCCTTACCGTAGCATGCCATGCGCTTCCTCCCTCTCTTCATGGGCTTCACGCTCACGGTACTCGCCGCTCCCTCTCCTCCCTTCTTCCGCGCAACGTCCCTAAACGGTAAACCCCTCGCTATCATCCCTATAGGCGATAGCATAACCTTCGGCGCTGGAGACCCCTCCGGCAACGGCTACCGCGGTCCCCTCTACGACCTCCTTACCAAAGCTCACGCTAAAGCAACTTTCCTCGGCGACCAAGTCAACGGCAACTTCTCGCAACCGCACCATCAAGGCTACCCCGGGGCGAGTACCACCATGATCGCGGACGCGGTGGCGAAGATATATGATAGTATGGATCCGGATCTTGTGCTACTGCACGTTGGGGTAACCGATGCGGCGGTGGCCGCTGGTACTCAAGAGCCGGCGCCTATTGCGTGCTTAGGCGAGGTAGAGAAGCTAATCGATCGAGTCTCGGAGTTTTGGCCACGGGCTACGGTGCTTGTAGCGAGGATCATTCCGGTCGATACAGCGTGGACGGACATCGACGGGGCCGTGGAGACGCAGTGGAACGTTGACAGAATAAATGAGCGGATCAGCTGTGCGTAGACCAATTATTTGATTCTTGATATTGTACGCAAGGTGGTTTGGCTAACGTGCTTGGGGACCACAGCTGTCGTTGCTCAGCGCGCTTACTTCGGTCGACGGATTATGCTTGTGGATATGAGCCACGGGCAAATCACGGCTGCGGACCTTACAGACTTCGCCCATCCGGGTCCAGCGGGATATGCGAAGATGGCGGGTCTGTGGTTCACGGGCATTCAAGACGTAGTCGCCAAGGGATGGGTGTCGGAGCCTTGAACATTAGCCAGTGAGAAGGTCGGAACCTGGCAAGACTCTATCGAGAACTTACAGCCAGCCGCTTCCTATCCATGAGCTGCAGTGCTGACATCGGCTGTAGGATGATGCAGCTGTACGTTTATATGCGAGGTCTGTGTGTCCGTTGCGGACAAATTCGCCCTCGAGCTGACACTCCACAAGATCAGTGTCGAGGTCCCCTGCTGAATCATCGACGATCACAGTGCGACTAGTCCCAGCCACGAGCTCACAACCCTCCCAGCAGACTAGTGCTGCCCATGAATACGCATCGAAAGGGCGACTAGCGTGGGCTAAGGGACTCCAGCTCCGCCAGGCCTGGCAGTCAGGAGGCTCACGACGTGTAATGCAGTGGGCAGGTCTGCGAGGCAGGGCCGAAAACGTTGGCCGCGACCCAACGAGTAGTTGATGCATCGCGGTAAGAGCTTCTGGCATGGAGGTTGCGCGCTGCACGAATTGCTGACAATGCTGCGTAGCACCTACAACGTCGAGACAAGGAGGTCTATAGTGAAAAGCAACAGTACCGATGGGCGCATGCTCTTCCTCACAGATTCCAGAGACGCATCGACGTGAGAATCATGACGATGAGGGTGGTTTATATCTAGACTGTGCATTGCTGACACGAATATCATTGGAAAGGCCTTCATTTCCATTACTCCAAGTCCGAATGTCTAGCTACCAGCATCTTCGAAGCCGGAACAGCCCCGTGACGTGAGACCGTGTAGTAGTGACCACGAGGCAAAGCAAACTAGTAGCACAGTCTATCAAGCTTCGCGCGCCGCATGAACACCCGTCGTGTCATCTGTGAACTTCATTGCCAGGCTCAGCACGGGGTGTCGAGCTTCTACAGCCAATCCCCCACTCCTCCACCAGTCGAAGAGAAGCTATGCATCTAGTCGTAGAGGTCCTCATCGGCACCTGAAAGGGTGTTAGTGACAATTACCAAGACAATCGGGCTCAGGGGAACATACCATTCTGCTGCCCCTCACCACCGGCCTCCGCAGCTCCAGCCTCAGGGAAGCGGAAGAAAGCACTCCCTCCAGCCGAACTCCTCATGCTCTGCGCAAAAGCCTCATACCTCCGAATCTCCGTATCCGTCACACTGCGCCTGGCCATAGCCATAGCCTCCTCGAAGTGAGCCTTGGTAAGCTCCGGCACCGGGTCCTCCTCATCGCCCTCAGCCATCTCCGTGTCGTCGCCCTCAGCCTCACGGGCCTTCTGCGCATCGATGGCAAGGCCAATAGACTGCTTGATAGCGAGCTTGACAGCACGCTGGGTGATGAAGCCGAGATCGGCACCAGAGAAGCCGTGGGTCTTGCTGGCGATGTAAGCGACGTCGACGTCGGGGGAGACAGGTGTCTTGCGGAGCTGGGCCTTGAGAATGGACTCGCGGCCTGGCTGGTCGGGAAGAGGGACGTAGACGAGAGTGTCGAGACGACCAGGACGGCAGAGCGCATTGTCGAGCTGCTCTGGCCTGTTGGTGGCGCCGATGACGAAGACGTTCTTCTTGCTCGTCATACCGTCCATCTCCGTCAACAGCTGGTTGACAACACGATCCGAAGCACCTCCAGCGTCACCCTGCGAGCCACCACGAGACTTGGCGATGGAATCCAACTCATCGAGGAACACCACACAAGGCGCAGCAGCGCGAGCCTTGTCGAAGATGTCGCGGATATTGCTTTCAGACTCTCCGAACCACATGCTCAACAACTCTGGTCCCTTCACAGAGATGAAGTTGGCAGAGCACTCATTCGCAACAGCCTTCGCCAGCAACGTCTTACCCGTACCCGGGGGACCATAGAACAGCACACCACGCGAAGGCGACATGCCGAACTTGAGGAACTTCTCGGGGTGGTCGACGGGGTACTGCACGCTCTCGATGAGCTCGCGCTTGACCTCCTCCAGACCACCGATATCCTCCCAGCGCACGTTGGGCACCTCGACGACAGCCACCTCGCGGAGTGCGGATGGGTTACTGACGCCGAGGGCGAAGCGGAAGTTCTCTTGCGTGACGCCGAGGCTGTCGAGGACTTCTGCGTCGATGGTGTCCTCGTCGAGATCGATGAGGTCCATCTTCTCGCGAATCTGCTGCATGGCAGCCTCAGAGCAGAGCGAAGCAATATCGGATCCGACGTAGCCGTGAGTCTCGGCGGCGATGGACTCAAGATCCACGTCGTCGCCGAGCTTCATGTTCTTGGTGTGGATCTGGAGAATCTCAAGACGGCCAGTTGGGTCCGGAATGCCGATGTCGACCTCACGATCGAAACGACCGAAACGACGAAGCGCAGGGTCGATGGAGTTCGGGCGGTTGGTAGCAGCCATGACGACCACATTGGAGCGGGCCTTCATGCCGTCCATGAGGGTGAGCAGCTGGGAGACGACACGCCTCTCGACCTCACCATTGGTCTTGTCACGCTTGGGCGCGATGGAGTCGATCTCGTCGATGAAGATGATCGCTGGGCTGTTCTTCTCCGCCTCCTCAAATGCCTTACGCAAGTTGGACTCTGACTCACCAGCCATCTTCGACATGATCTCAGGGCCGTTGATGAGGAAAAAGAAGGCGCCAGTCTCGTTGGCCACAGCGCGGGCCATGAGAGTCTTACCAGTACCGGGAGGTCCGTACATGAGGATACCGCGGGGCGGCTTGATGCCGATGCTCTTGAAAAGCTGCGGGTGGCGCAGAGGAAGCTCGACCAGCTCTCGGACTTGTGCCATCTGCTTCCTGCAGCCACCAATGTCATCGTAACCCACCTCGTTCAAGTTGCCCTCCTCGTCCTCACGCTGGATGGGCTCGCCCTCGCAGTGGATGACAGTGTCCTGCGCAACGATGCCGTACTCAGGCGGGTCGATCTCCACGACCTTGAACTCCACAGTCCTCATGGCAGCTCTGCAGGTGAAGGTATCACCTTGTCTGAGCGGGCGGTACGCCTCACGGAAGTAAGGCGCAAGGAAGACATCGAACAGCGAACCAGTTAAACCCTCGATCGTGTCCGCCATAGGTAGCACTGCAATGCGCTTGGCGTACTTGATGTCGGGGCATGGGTTGACGAGGACGACATCTCCAAGCTTGACGCGGAGGTTGTGGCGGACAACGCGGTTCATGCGGACGGAGCCATCATCGAGATCGTCATCGGCAAGGACGATCAGCACGGTGTCCTTCCTCTTCTTGCCCTTGACGAGGACTGTGTCGCCGCGGAAGAGCTGGAGGGTCTCCATAGTGTTGTTGCTGAGTGCGAGAATCGAGTTGTCGTCGGTGGTGGCATCGGTGACGATGAGACTATTGGGCTTCTTCTTCTTCTTGAGGATTGCAGTTGCGGTCTCCTCCTCGGCTTTCCTCTCCGCGCCGCTAGCATCGCTGTCATGTTATCAGTATTGCACCTTTAGAGTGAAGGCGACAACGCCACGCAAGCAGTAGCTGAAGCGCCTGGAACGATGGTGGCGGCGAGGATAGACTTACTTGAGGTTCACCTTGCTCTTCACCTCCTTCTTCGCGTGCTCCGGCTCGGCCGACATGATGGCGGTGCTGCTGTGGGATGCTGGTGTGGAAGATGGATTATTTGCTTCGATCTCCGGACTTCAGTGAGGGAGCCGCTTGTTGTGACTGCGCAGTTGGGGTGAAGCGCAGCTGGAGATGTGAGTGTATGATTACGAGAGAATCTAGAGACGACCTGCTGTACAGTGTCGTGTAGGTGAGGTAAAAGTAGATGGAGTTGATGTAGGGGTAGCGAGTTCGGTGGTGAGTGTAGTGTTGGTGAGCTTCGCGGTGATGACATGTACCTGCGCTAAGAGATGCGCGAGTCAGGTCAGATCTCACGGACAACTTGCACTTCACATCAAAGACGCCACCATTGGAAGGGTATGGAAATGCAAAGAATATCTTGGAAGTGATTGCGTTGTCTTAGCTGCCTACACGTTAGCTGGACTTCACTCAATCAGGATGCTATGCAAGATATGCTCGTTCCGGAGCTTATGCAGGAACTGTGCTGCTTCACGTGCCGCGCAGATCTTACAGCTTCACTCGATGCACGCAGTTGCAGCGACTGAGCAATAAGGCGCCGATGAGTTGCGCCCCTTATTTGCTTTCACACAGCACACTTCTGTAGCACAAAAGTCATCTCGATCCAGCAACCGGGCTTGCATTTGATAGCAGCACAAGGACCATTACTTGTGCCTCAAGCCTCGTCCAAGACGCAAGCTCCTCATGAGGGCATCGTAGCCCGTGCGTGTGTACCCCCAAAATTTCTCAAGTGCCACCTCGCAGATGCCCGGCACGAGATGAGGTGAAGATGCAATATGCATACAACAGCTTTCTACCCAGTCCAGCAAGCCACACTCAGGGGCACTAGACTGCCTCCACCACCCATCTGTCCCACAGAGCGCCATGCTATGCTGAACATCTCGTCCCCGCCTTGTTCCGTCCTCGCATCGACAGCCATCTATCAGTACATTCAGAAGGCTGGCCTCGACCTTCGTTCCGCCCTGCCGAGTATGCAACACGTCTCTTGTATTGTACAGTCTGAAGCGAAGCGTCCCTCTTACAATCTCACCTAGCGAGACGACTGATCTAGAACGGCGGCGTCGGCGCAATGACCCTCTCTTGCTGCTCCATGAGCTCCTCGCCAGATGCTTCAATCGAGACAGCCAGGCCTAGCTTTGCAGAGTTCTAGTCACACATGTTAGCATTGCACCTTCCCTCCCAGTGCACTCCAATATCACTCACCTTGACATGATCCATCTCCCCCGCAAAAGTCATTCTCACCGGCGGCGCCACAACTTTCTCCAACAGACATCCAATCTTGCCCTGACTATCCACCTGCGCCCGGAAAATACTCCTGCTGAACTCCCACTTCGCTCCCAGCGTAGCCACACCATCCTTGCTAGGCCCGCCCATCATGCTGTTCGCGCCACTAAGCCCAGCAAACTGCAAATTGACATCCACGCCCGTCTCGACCTTGTCCGTGAGCCGTTTCCAGTAGCTACCCTGTAGTCCGCCTTGTGCGAGGATCTGCAGAGAGCCAACCCAGTCGTCTCCCCTGTATTTCCCCGCGTAGCTCAGCGCCGCTTCAGGTCCCATGCCGCCGCCTGGTCGTTGAAGCACGCCCTCAAGTCCCAGCGCGAGTCGAGGCGTCACGGCTTGTAGGTAGCTCCCAATGAACATTCCCGTCAGCCCGCCCTCGAGTATGCTCGGGTTGATGCTCTTCAAGCTCGCGCTGAAATCCGCGCCCGTGTAGTCTTGCTCGAAAGACAGCTGTGCGCCTCCCGGTCCGGCGTTTGAGGCTGGCTGGATTTGGACTTGGGTTTTGAAGATGAGGGATTGGGTTAGGCGTTGGTTGAAGCGGGCGGAGAGGGAGAGGTCGGAGTCTAGTTGCGCTTGGCAGAGTTGCTATGCGAGAGGTCAGATGGTGTGGAGATGCAGGAGATGCGGAGGAGGGGAAAATGTACGTTTGCAGTCCCATACAGGGCGAGGAAAGTATACGGCGAGAGTTGTTGCGAGCCCGCGGAGAAGGCATGGCTGATCTGGAAGAGCGGCGATATCGAGAAGGACTTGTTCAGCTCTGCGCGCAGGCCGGAGAAGGTCTGGTTCGTGAGGAAGACATCCCGTTGCACTTCTTTGGCGATTTTGTCTACTGTGCCCGGGTTGCTTAGGCCGAGCGCCGCTCGTCGGTCTTGAAAGGAGTAGTATGTATCCAGGAAGGTGTCGAAGATGGTGTTTGTTCGCTGCGGTGGTGGGTTTAGGGAGCCCGGTCTCGTTACATCGATAGGTGGGAGGCTGTCTATCGGGACCACGATGGCGGGCTTTTCCACCGTTACTGTCGCCATTGCCGCTGTGTGAGGGAGTGTGTGGTATTACAAGAGAGCCGCGCAAGTATAGCGGCGATGCGGCGATGATGACAGGGCGCAATGAATTAGATAGTGCAGCAATAGATGGTCACGCAGCTCTCCTTTGCGACGCGCATGTCCTCCGTCTCCAGGAACTTTTGCCCGAGCCGAGCCTTGGCCGATGTCGTACATGGTGCCAGCACCTGTAACAGAACAGACTTATTTCACGGGACATCACTACCACCAAATTGCTTCAGGTTCATACTCGTGGAAGCCGAGGATCTTGTGATAATTCTGGTCTATTTTGCGGTTGCATTGTCCCAACGATAACCAACTGATACGCACTTGCTTTACCAAGCAACTTATTCACGGTCGACCTTACTCAACTTTATTACTGGAGACATCGACAAAGCATAAGCTCTCCCAGCTATCCTTCCTTATCGTCCGGCAATCCCAGTCTCAAGGGCTCTCAACAGTGCTGCAGTGGGCGAGGCGATTGACGACTGTACAGTCTGAGCCTGCAGATGCCAACACACCAGTCGTCGAATCAAGCCTCAAGAGACCGCCTTCGATCCCTAGCAAAGCACTGAACCGAAAGTCGTATCGCGCTGTCTAAAACGCCTTTGAGAGTCTGATAGACGATTCTATCTACGACATGGATACCTTACTGTGAGTGTACCGTGTATCACTTGCTGCGCGCAATAGCGGCGACGATTGCGACATGGTGACTAACAATCTCACAGCACCGCCGATGTGGCAGCCAATTCGCTCAACTTTCGTAGACGATCAAGCACATATGTCGATGCTATCCACGATCTCCCCGAGAAGGAGTCCATGGCTCCGGCCCAGCTCTACTCCACCGAGTCCGGACGGCTCTTCCACTCTGGCAGGATTGTGATTTCGACCGTAGGACTTCCCGCTCGCGGCAAGACTCACATCAGTGTTGCTCTCGCTCGCTATCTCAGATGGCTCGGTGTCAAGACGCGGATCTTCCATCTTGGCGACTACCGAAGAGAGCATGTTGGTCCTAAAGGCGAAGTGCCAGACGACTACTTCTTCGTCAATGCTAGCACGTCCTCCGTCCTACTTCGGAACAAGATTCTGAAGAAGTGCCGGGAAGACATCTTCCACTTTCTCGATCACGAGAATGGTCAGATCGCGATTTATGATGCGGTGAATCCCCTGGCTTCTGGCCGACGAGCTCTCGCAAAGGAATTCGAGAAGCACAACGTGCAGACTCTCTTCATCGAGAGCACATGCACAGACGAGAAGATTATCGAAGAGAACGTCCGATCGGTCAAGATCTCGTCGCCTGACTACATTGGCTGGGATCCGAATGATGCCGTCAAAGACTATCTCAAGCGTATCAACGCGCGGATCCCGCATTACGAGACTATGGAAGAGGCTGACCTGCATTATGTTAAGATGATCAATGCAGGTGAGAGGGTCATAGTCAACAATTGCTCGTTTGGGTACCTGTCCCAGCGAATTGTGTTCTACCTGCTGAACCTGCACATCAAGAGTCGGCAGACGTACTTCTGTCGCGCAGGCACTACGAAAGAAGAAGACAGCTTCAAGGCCGACGCCAGCTTGAGCACTGAAGGTCAAGACTATGCGAAGAAGATGACCGAGACTCTGGTCGCGCATCGCGAGGCAGAGCGGCAGACACTGATACAGCATGGTGCTCCGGCATCAACTGCCTCTAAGCCGCTGACAGTATGGACGAGCACACGGAGACGCACGATCGAGACATCTACCTTCCTCGAGCAAGAAGGCTACCGCGTTCGCCAACGCAGTCAAATGTCTCAATTGAACCCTGGCGTCTGCGAGAAGATGAGCGAGCGTAAGATCCGAGAGCAATTCCCCGAAGAAGTCGGCAAGCACGAGCAAGATCCGTATCATCATCGCTACCCTCGTGCTGAGGTAAACCCTCCTGCTATATATCACACTCTCTCTTGCTATTATACTAATGGTAATATGTAGTCCTACCACGACCTCGCCGTCCGCCTGGAACCCATAATCCTCGAGCTCGAGCGCGAACAAAACGACCTCCTAATTATCGCCCACGAATCCGTGCTCCGCGTCCTCTACGGCTACCTAATGGCCTGCAGCGCCACAGACATCCCCGCCCTGCAGTTCCCCCGCGACGAGATAATCGAGATCATTCCGGCGTCTTACAACAACTCCGCCAAGCGCATCCACATAGACGGTCTGCCAGAGCGGTTGGTCCCTGGCAGTCCGGAGGATATTAGGATTCCTGTGCCGCCTAGTGGCGCTGTGAGTCCTTGGAGCGGGATTGGGACGCCTGCTGGAGAGGGGAGTGGGGGGCAGACGCCGGTGGAGAGTGTGGTTGAGGTGGGGAGTTTGGTGGGGAAGTTGAGCGTGGATCCTAAGGCTTAGGTGGGCTTGGGGGAAGCGGTTGACAGCCCTGTGGAGGACTGGGAGATGGAGTGATGGCAGAGATTGGACATACATGCAGACTCGATGAGACGATGCTTGGACATGCACAGATACCGCGGTCTTTGAGCTAGCTACAGTTTGTGCAGAAGTTGTAACGAATTCCATGAAAACGGGCGAAGCGCGATCACACGTTATACACCTTGGAGTCTAAAATAGCTATGTCCGACATCTCTTTGCGCTTCGCCCAACTGCAAGCTGCTGCTGATGCTCAAGCTTGATCCGAAATCACAGCCATCTAAAGCTGCCCAGCGGTGTTGAAATCCTTCAGCGCCTCAGCAACACGCTTCGTCATCGTCTTCTCGCCCTCACGCACCCACACACGGGGGTCGTAGTACTTCTTATTCGGCTTGTCAGCGCCATCCGGGTTGCCGACCTGCGTGCTAACATAGTCCTTCTTCTTGATCATGTAGTCGCGGATGCCCTCGGTGTAAGCGTACTGCAGATCAGTGTCCAAGTTCACCTTCACCACACCATATGAAATGGCGTCGAGGAACTCCTGCTTGGAGGATCCGGAGCCACCATGGAAGACGAGGAAGACGGGCTTCTCCTCCTTGAGACCTTCCTTCTCGGCGACGTATTTCTGGTGCTTGGAGAGGAGCTCCGGGTGGAGTTTGACGTTTCCGGGCTTGTAGACGCCGTGAACGTTGCCGAAGCCTGCGGCGATGGAGAAGTAGGGAGATACGGGGGAGAGGGTCTTGTAGATCTCGTGGATGTCCTCGGGCTGAGTGTAAAGGGAGTTGTTGTCGACGTCCTCGTTGTTCACGCCGTCTTCCTCACCACCGGTGATGCCGATCTCCATCTCGAGCCACTGCTTCATGGGCGCCGCGCGCTCGAGGTACTTCTTCGTGGTGGAGATGTTGTACTCCACAGACTCCTCGGACAAGTCGATCATGTGGGAGCTGAACAGTGGCTCGCCGGTCTGCTTGAACCACTTCTCATCGGCGTCTAGCATGCCATCCAACCACGGGAGGAGCTTCTTCGCGCAGTGATCGGTGTGGAGCACGACGGGGATGCCATAGGCTGGTGCGACGGCACGGATGTAGTGTGCTGCTGCCACGGCGCCGGCGATGGACGCGGCTTGGTCCTTGTTGTCGACGCCTTTGCCGGCAAAGTAGGCGGCACCGCCTTGCGACATTTGCAGGATGATGGGCGACTTGGCATCGCGGGCTGCTTCGAGGGAGGCGACCACGGTGGACGAGCTGGTAACGTTTATGGCGGGGATGGCGAAGGTCTTTTCTTGCGCGTACTTGAAGAGAGCCTTGACATCGTCGCCGTAGATGACGCCGGACTTGCGGGAGAGCACGCCTGTGGCCATGATTGCTGTGTTGCTGTGGTGTAATGAAATGGGTGTCTAGATCGGAGCTTGAGAAGTGGTCTTTCTTTCAATAGAGGAAAGGAGCTGTGTTATGGACTGCGATCGTTGAGGTTCTGAATGCTGGCGCTGGTCCCGTTGGTCAATGGGAGGGCCGAGCCTGAGGTCATATTTTGTTATGTGTACCGATAGTGGGGTCGTACCTTCCCTGCCCCTCCTCTTGCTGCCCTCCGATTGACCCCGAGACTCGGGTATCGCAGGGCCTGGGGATGATTTCCTTACCAAAGCCGCGGCCTTCACGATTCAGTCATCAATCCGTGAGATGCTAGTGAGTTGTGAGCGCAGTTGTCCTTTAACCTCACAGCGTAGTGCACACTACCGTGCTCCTAATCTTTCCCGGAGTCCTGGCATAGCTCCATCCACTCTCAACGCAGCATAGGGCCGAATGCACTTTGGCGTCACGGACAAACAGGCTTGGCTATGGCCAGGGACAGCCCTTTTACGGCAGCCTGCGCAGAGATAGCTGGCTCTGTAGATGACTTGGCCATGTATTGTGACCTTTGCAGGGTTGGCGATACGATCTGTGGCTTCGCTGCTGCGAGATTCGATGCTGCCAGCCTCGCGCTTCAGTAACAAACGTGTGACGTTAAGCTGGGCCGATGTACATGTTGTCTTGCGAGCATCAACAATAGAGCACTCCATGTGCTGTACCTTCATAGCAGAGAGCATTGGGGACGAGGGACAGACGTAGTCAGGCAGCAAGGCATTAAGCGAGCTTGTGGCCTGAAATCTTAGGCTAGTAATCGGAGCGCCGGTTTCTCCATCGCCGGCGCGTTCGAGCTCACGTCCAGATTTATTCGAGACATTGGAGAGAACAGTACCGTGATTCTCGGTGCTTTATCTAGTCGCGAGAATCCAGGATGCTTTGCGCAAGTGAGTGGCATTACGTCTTAGTCAATCCTACATTTCGCTGACTCTTTCACAGTCTCAGGCGAGTCACCGCAACAGCCTGTGGCTTCGCGCAAGTCGGGTCAGTCGCTCTCCTGTCTAGCGGAATCTCGAAGACATTCAGCTTACAACCAATTCAGGCAATGTATTCGAGAACCGCCTCATCGAAGCATACATCTCCGAGAACGGCACCGATCCAGTCAACGGCGAGGAGCTTACCACCGATGACCTGATCGAGCTGAAGCAAGCGCGTGCTGTGAAACCGAGACCGCCTACCCTCACATCGATACCGGCACTGTTGTCGACCTTCCAGAACGAATGGGACGCCATCATTCTCGAGACGTTCCAGTTGAAGCAACAGCTGGCAGAGACGAGACAGGAGCTGAGCACCGCGCTGTACTACAATGACTCGGCGCAGCGCGTGATCTCGCGATTGCAGAAGGAGAGGGATGATGCTCGAGATGCTCTGTCAAGAGTCACAGTCAGCGGGACGAATGGCACGAACGGTACGCACGGCGACGCAATGCAGGTTGACGAGGAGGGCCTATCAGAGTCAGTCCTTGCGAGAATAGAGGCAACACAACAAAAGCTGTCTGCTACTCGCCGGAAGAGATCGGTACCGCCAGAGTGGGCAACAGGAGATACGATCGCGACGTATCAGGTCAAGGAGACAATCGAGAGCTCATTCACAGGAGCCAAGTCACTTGCCGTCGACTTCAGCGGCGACTTCTTCCTCTGTGGTGACTCGGACGGCGGTATGGGCATTTATGACCTCAAGAATGGCTCATTCAGCACAAAGAGCAACCTTGGCGCTGGCGCCGTGCTTGATGGGACATGGGTGCGTGACAAGACAGCGGTCGCGACATCAAGCGGCGCTGTGGTGGTAGCGCTTGAGGGCTCGGCAGAGCAGAAGTGGCATCAGCATGCTGGAGCTGCGACGGCTGTGGCAGCTCACCCATGTGGTGATATCCTGGCTTCTGTCGGTGTTGACAAGAGCTATGTGCTGTATGATGTGCAGAGCGGCTCGGCGCTCACGCAAGTGTACACAGACTCGGGTATGATCACCCATTGCTTGTTACATTGCTTATTATCTGTTCAGTACTGACATGAGTTGCAGAGCTTACAACAGTAACTTTCCATCCGGACGGGCATCTCCTTGCATTGGGTACCTCCTCCGGCAGCATAAAGCTCTTCGACGTCAAGACCTCCCAGATCGCCCACACCTTTCCAGCCGCTGCCAACGCACCCATCTCGTCCCTCTCATTCTCGGAGAATGGCACTTGGCTCGCGTCGGCACACGAGGGCCAGACAAGCGTCACGATCTGGGACCTGAGGAAGCTGAGCCAGCTCACTTCACTGGAGATCGGCACTGCAGTCTCGGGCATCGCTTGGGACTACACTGGACAGTATTTGGCGGCGTGTGGAGCAGGTGCTGTGGTAGTGAGCGCGTACGACAAGAAGGCGAAGGCTTGGAGCGAGCCTTTGAGGAAAGCTGTGAACGCGGTGGATGTTCAGTGGGGTGCCAACGCGCAGAGCCTGGTGGCGCTGACGATCGAGGGCGCGGTGGACGTGTTGAGGGCTTGAGCTGGAGCGCGCGATATGTGTGAGATGCTACAGCCGATGCAGGGTGGTGAGAACGGGTGTATAGAGTATTGTAACAAAATCGCATGAGCTCTCTCGGAGATAGGAGGATGAAACCCGAGCTTGTTGCCACTTTCACTGCACCTGAGTTACTATACTCACAGTCTTTACTTTGTTATGACTGCACGAGAGGTAGGTCAGGATTAGGATCTTCACTTCTGCTTCCTCACAATCCACTACATGATTGGCAGGTCTTTACCATCCCTTCGTAGCGCTTTCCTCTGATCACAAGCCAAGCGCGCATGGACGCCCTCGGCCGCACTACGTCAACGCACCACTCCACGACCACACTTGAACTCGACACCTCTCATTCATACACATCCTGCACCTACACCAGCACCAGGGCGTATCGCCACGCCTCGACAGAAGAGCACACGATCGCTTAGCTCAGCTTCTGGAATCCGGCGGGCTGGTCAGCAGAAAGGCACACGAATATGTTCGGGAGTGGCGCTTCCACTCACCGAGCGAGCATAAAGGTAAGAGGTGTTATACTTTGACGGGCACATGTGAACGCTGTGCCCCTCTCTTTCAAAGATCTATTGCTGGGCAGAGAAATGAAAGTCTTTCTCGTATTTGCAACTTCATACTAACACGACATGTCTGAACAGCACCCATTCACTATGCCCGCCCACCGTCGCGAGCCGTCTGTGGAGCTCGGGAGCGCTTATAGAATCAGTTCAGAGAGGGGATTTGGAGGCTTCAGGGAGCTGCTTCACCCGACGGATCATACGCCGCCACCGGTCCGAAGGGAGAGGGAAGAGGATCACGATGACTTTGCTGGGAGGAGGTGGATTGATGAGAGGAGAACTCAGAGGGAGCTGCCAAGGAGGTATCCTGGTGACGGGTTCGATTTCAGACGACCGGTTATGAGTGGTGCGGCACATGGTAGAGAGGAGAGGGGAGGGCGGCATGAACGGGAGGACGCGAGAGCAGGGACAGAGAGGATCGAACTGGACGATGATGAAGGACTGCCAGACATGTGGAATCGCGAGGAAGAAGATGCAGGTGTTGAGGAGGAGCAGGTACATGCGGCTATGATCGCATCTCGTGAGGAGAGGGTACATGCCGAGCCACGAGCCCGGGCTCAGCGACTGCCACACTACGACAACGCCATCATTGATCTCGTGAGCGATGATGAAGACGACAACGCACAACCGCGATCTCAGCCGCAGCACACAGAGCCAAGGCAATGGCGGCCTCAATACGACCCAGCACACCACCCTCGAACATCTGCTCTCAGACATCCACGACTTGTCCGCCAAGCAACACCAGCCCCTATGGAGTTCTTCGACCTCGAATTCTTGGGTTCCAACCCCATCACCCGCCAGAGCACGCCCGCCACCATGGCCACGGCAGGCAGTACCAGCGTGCCTACAAACCCTACCATCGATCTCACAGCCGAGGACGAAGACGAAGACGCCGATCTCTTCATCACTGAGACACGCCCCGCTCGTCCAGGCATCAACAACACCCGCCCAGACATCATTCACCCCAACACTGGTGCTCGCGATGACGACGATGAACTAGAGGAGATCAATTACGGCGGCCCTCTCGCCCGCCTAGCAGGCCTCGTTCGAGATCGCGCTCCTGCCGGCTACCCCGGCCGTCTAATTCGCGCCTTCCAGCACGCCCAAGCAAACGACGGCAACGGAGTCGCACGCAACCTACCGCACCTTCAGGAACAGTACTACGATCACCACGCTCACCTGCATCAGAGACAGGAACTAGCACGTGCCCGCGCTAACAGGCTTCATCGCCATAGGCAGATTGTTGCGCAGCAGCCTCAAAACTACCAACCTTACCCGGGAATGCACAATCTGGTTGGACCGGGACCGATGCCTGATGTTCCTGGTTTGCCTGGTATGATGGATTACGGCAATGCGGCTTTTGATCTTGGATTGCATCCTAGGCAGCCCTCGCCTACGTATGAGGCGCCGAAGCAGGCTGAGAAGGGGTTTACGATGAGTCCTGGGGAAGAGGAGGTGGTGGTCTGTCCGAATTGTGGGGATGAGTTGGCTGTAGCAGGAGACGGGGAGAAGGGGCAGGTTTGGGTCATTAGGGGTTGTGGTCATGTAAGTCACGGCGATTGCTACAGTCTGGGAGATCCTACTGCTAATTTCTATCACAGGCGTACTGCGGCACCTGCATGACTAATCGCAACAAGGGCGGGAGTCGCAAGGGCAAGGGGAGAGTTACGGATCCGCCGCCGACTCTGCCGTTCAAGAGTTGTGTGGTGGAGGGCTGCAAGCGGAAGGTCACGACTAAGGATGTGATTCATGTGTACATGAGCAGCTAGTAGGTGGCTCTGGCGTTCGCGAAGGTTTGGTGCGCCATGGACGGTAGCACTGGGCGGTCATGGTGCCCATTTGGGGAGTCGGAAGCGTGGTGTCCTGGAGGCTTGCTTGCTGTGCTGCATTTCTAGCCCAGTCGAATGCTGCAACGACCGCTGCGACGGGTCTGGCAAAGATAATCGATTAATCCGCTGTGCTTTTCATCGTGTGTGCCGCTCTCGTTGCCGCCGTACACCTATCTATGCCTTTAACAGCCTCCTCGATTCCTACGCCGGACAAACATCCTCCCCCAGCACCAAGCTTCACCTCACAAAAAGTTACCAGCCTCGGCACCTCAACCACTGCACATTTCCTCTCTTCATTTCTCCCTCATCCACCAGCACGCAACCCATAATGTCCACGCCCTCCAACGCTCAGCTCCCTCCTCCCACCCACCGACACCCTCCCCGCTCCTCCTCGAAATCCGGCTCTACGATCCCCATCCTCAAGCCTACAAAGATCCCAAGCTCCGCTTCCAATGGCTACTTGATTCTTTACAACGCCGTTTCAGCGGCGCTATGGGCCAATATCTTGACGCAGGTGTGCGTGCTTGCGCTTGGAGAGGGGTATGCAGGGGTGTTTGAGGGGCTGGATGAGTTTGTAAGGGTTGTGCAGACGTTGGCGGGGATGGAGGTTTTGCATTCGGCTATAGGTGAGCATGGAGCTCCGGAGCGGTAGAGGATGGTGGGACTGAGCAAGGGAGGAGAGCTGACGGTGCGGTACAGGTCTGGTGCGCGCGCCACTGCTCACGACTATCATGCAAGTCGCATCTCGCTTCCTCCTCGTCTGGGGCATCGCGTTCTTCTTCCCTGGCAGTACTGCCTCGTCACCGGCCTACACGACTATGCTGTTAGCCTGGTCTCTGACAGAAGTGATACGGTACTCTTACTTCGTGATAAACCTCACGTATGGATATGTGCCTGACGCGATCACCTGGCTACGGTACAACACGTTCTTGGTGCTGTATCCGCTTGGCATCAGCAGTGAGTGCTGGCTAGTATATAGGGCTATGGGGCAGGCTGGCAAGATGGGAGGGGAGGGTGTGCTCGGAGGCAATGCAACTGTGTGGTGGGCACTGGTCGGCGTGCTTGCGGTGTATGTGCCTGGAAGCTGGGTGCTGTTCACGCATATGCTTGGGCAGAGGACCAAGGTCATGAAGACGTTGAAGACAACGCGTCAAGCGAATGCGAGCAAGAAGCAGTCGTAGCCACATTGAATAGTGTACATTATGATGTATATACCCATGGAATGACCCATCTTAGCGTCGTTCCAGATCGTCGAATTCATGTACTCATACTCCGCCCAGTCCAGTGCAGTTCCAACCTCCAATCATATAGATCTCCATCTCACCTATTCCCCCTCCAAATCTCCCACCCCATCTCCCTCTCGCCCAACACAAACTCCTTCCCCTCCCCATCTCCATCTCCAATCTTCCGCATCATAGTCCCTTCCAACCAGTCCGCATACCCCCTCCCGACACTTCCCCCAACCGTCGCTCTCCCAACTCCTCTCACACCCTCAAATAGACCCAATACCCTGTAGTCGCAGCTATCGTACATGCTCTGGAAGACCTCGATCTCGAGCTCCTCGACGCCCGTGAACGCTTTGGTTGCGTCTTCGGCCGTGAACCTCGGATCCGTATCCAGCCTAACCAGCAAATGAAACCTTTTGATCAACGGCAGCAGATGCGGATGGACCACAGGTCGTAATGTCTTCCGCGGCGGACCGAACGAGAGGATAAATGAGGGATGTGAGGCTAGGAGCGATGTGTTCGCGGAGAAGATGTTGGAGCCGTAGAGGATGGGCGTGCCGAGGTCGTTTAGGCGGCGGGAAGCGAGGACGATGTTGGCGCAGAAGCGGAAGGGCGGACCAGGTGGCGTGAGGGCTGTCGGGGGAGGGAGGGGGTGGTGTAGGAGGTAGAGGAGGATTTGGTTTAGGAGTTCGGCTGGGAGGAGGAGCAGACGGCTTGATTGCGGGTCGTGGGGAGCCATGGGAGTGAGTATGAGGTGTTTGTGGGGTCTTGCGCTTGAAGGCGGTTTGCCTTGAATTGGGGTTGAGCTACATAGCTGCTGCTCTGATGTTCTGGGCCAATGGAGCTGGTAGCGTTCGAGGTACCGTTATCGAACCTTATCGGCAGAATGACGGAATGCTGCGATTCGTAGGGTTAGGGTAGATATTTCAGGCATGAGTAGTCGACCGAGGAGGATATGGGCATGCTCTAGTCATGCGTGGTAGATCGCGGGAAGGTGAAGACACTCGGTTAACGTGCAGAGTGTAAGCTCTCACTTAGTAGTTCCACACACAACTATGCCACATCGAGCGCTCGATACATCCTCTATGGTATCACTTCGTAGGACCGGAGCCATTCCCTCTTTCCTCGCCCGTGAAAATGCTTCCAACGCCCAGCTCAAATGACAGCACAAATTTTATCCACATGGTCCGTCACCGTGTGTACACGGCCCATAGTCTTGCACCCTCACCATCGACTCCTGACGCCTCCCCGCTGTCGTCGTCGATAATCCAGGCCCCGCTTGGCGAACCAATCTACGATGTTGTCCCAGGCCATGAAGACAACCACCAAGATCATACAGCCGAGCGTGAAGGGCACGGCGACGATGAAGAAGTAGGCAAAGGGGTGATGTAGCCCGGCGCCGTCAGCGAAGTTCATGCCTGAAATCTTGTTAGCTTACTCCGCCGAGGCTAAAGAGGGAGAACAAGAGGGTAAGCCTACCAAAATATCCTGACACTGTGGTAAGTGGAGCGAAGAACACCGTAACGAGCGCGAGGATAGACATGAAGTTGTTCGTCTTCGCCCCCACAGTATTAAAGATCAACGTGCTTATATTCTGCGCGCTGGCATCCATCTGCTCCAGCCCCTGTATCAGCACAATGCAGTGATCTAATACGTCCCCGAAATACACATGCGCCGTCGGCGAGATGGTGACGGTCGTTACTGAGGTTTTGTCGAGGCGTACCGGGGAGCGATGCCGTTGCATGTCGGAGATCGAGCGTGTCATTAGAGGGGCGCCGTTGCGGAGGCGGGCGGTGGGGGACATTTTGTGGTGGTTTGTGCGGAGATGGGGAGGAATGTTTTCGTCGCGGGATTGCAGGGGACTTGCTGTGTAGTCGTATTGCGGTGGGTTGACGGGGGGCGTAGGCAAAGGCTGCGTCTCGTGCGGTATCGGAGGCTCGTTCTGGTGGTCTCGGAGGGCGTTGACAAGGTGCACGATCGGCTTGATAAGGTTCTGCAGCATGTCTATCTCCTCGCCGTAAATGTGCAGGGCGCGGGAAGTGCGTATATCCGGGCTGGTCATGGCGTCTATCTGCAATTCTTTGCGCACCTTGTTATAGGCGTCTCGGACTGGGATGGCGAGGTCTACGATCGCGTCGATGATGGCTTGGAGCATTAGCGATGCGTCTCCGCTGCGACGGAGCATTGTGGCTTCGGATTGCAGGCGCTCGAGAATTGGGCCTTGCACGTCTTCTGCGCTATGCTCGAAGAAGGAAATGATTGTATTGTCGTCTAGGAGAAAGATGGCGACTTGCTCGACGGAGACGACGAGGTCTTCTTTCATGAGCGCTGAGTGCTTCTCCATGAATGCGGTGTGTTCGGGAAGCTTTGAGCTTTCGTAGCGGTGCAGAGTGCGGATGTCTTTGATTGGGCTCTCCTCGGACATGCCGCTGTGAGCTTTGATGGTGTCGTCTATCACACCATCGCCATCCCTGTCAAGGTTCTTCGGTAGCATGCCTTTTCGACTCGATCCGCGAGAGCCTGGCCACCAGCTCCGACCTTCATTGCTACTTTGAGACTCCGTGTCCTCATAGTCGGCACACTCCTTGCAATGGTCGCCATCGTGGCGTGTATGAAGCCTGACCAGCTTCTGCAAGGTAAGAATGACAAAAGCCTGGTCCTTATACCAGTCCACTTTAGTCCTCGAGTGCGTGTGAATCAGATCCTCGATAGCAAGTCGATGAAGTCCGTACCGATTACCCAGACATCTGATCACATCCCAGCTAAGTCCATTGACAGAGATCCAGCGACAAGTCGTATTCTCAGGCCGTGGCCGATCAAGCACACCACTCAGACTCTCGTTGACCGCCACCTGGTGCGTGAACTCCGCCTCCGAAAAGTCAACAACAGAAATTTCGCATCGCGCCTTGATATCTGTCAAGTGTGGCGGGATCTTCTCGTCCTCGATGTTAGTATCAATCCCCGGTTCGGCACCAGGCTGCGACCACTGATGCTTTTCAGGCTCGTGGTAGGTTTTCACAGTCGAGCTGCGATGGAGTCGCCGTTTGCGCATGTGACCTGCCGGATCCTCGGTATGTGAGAGGTGTGACACGACACTACCACGTCGATCTCGGTCACGCTCAAGCGTGGGTGGCGATGTGATTCGGACGCCAGCTGGGTCCGAGGGACGATGGTTTAGGTGGGGACCGGTGTGCGATCGCTCCCGTGTAGTGGTGTCATCCGCGGAGAAGTCGCGTGCGTCTGTCATGGTGGGCGAGACGGTGCCGATCAACGTGTTTGGCAGCAAAGATAATATCTTGTCAAGTTTCGTTAGAAACAACTGTGTTGACGCGACTGCACCGCTGTCGCGTAAGCGAATAGTGCTCAGATCCCAGGACCCTCACTGCCAGTCTCCTGCAAAGATTATAGGTGTGCCAAGATCACAGTGGACATCAATGCACCACGAGCACTCGAGTCGGGAGATCGAGGTGAAGCGTGAAACCTCACGTGGGCTAGACCGTGGAGTGCACGTGCCAAGCTTCGTGGCGGCGGAACCTTATTTCATGCCTTATCGCTACCCAGCACCGTCGTGCTTCCGTCGACCATTCGTGCATCAAAGCTGCCTAGACGATACGGGACACATGGGAGGAACTGAAATCAAGCTGTGTGCAGTAGATTGTATTTCCGTCTGCGCAGGCAACGCTGCTTTATCCCCTCCTTGTCTAGCTCTTGCGCGTCATCACCAGGGGTACCAGTACGGCGCCTACTGCTCAGTCCCATCCTCCCACACGCCATCCCCACCACTCTCGCGCATCAATGCATCCCAGTCCATGCCCTCCCTGCCAGGCGTCTCGAAGGTGGGCAGATTGCCAAAGTCGAAGTCTCTAGCACTCGGCGGCGTACTCGAGAACCCTGTTCGCGCGCCTGTCGCGTGACTAAGCATCTGTGCTAGCTGCCTCGAGAACGGACTCACGAGCTCCCTGCCGGGCGTTGCTGCCAGTCGGGTGGGTGTCGATCGGAGGAAGTACCGTGACGATGACGGAGAGGTGAGAAAGTCGTTAGCGTGAGAAGCATTATTCGCACCGTTCAGCGAAGGTGAGAGCGGCTTACGAAGCTTCCGCGAAGCTGGTGTGGGAGTCTTGAGCAGGTGGTTAACGTGATTGAGAGTCTTGGGCGTCTTGCGTGGCGTTTTGTGTGGCGTGCGGAACAGACTCGGTGAGCCCATGAATAGATGCGCGAGATCGTCAGTGTCGTCGAGAGGCGGTGGCATGTTCTCTTTGTCTGTCGTAAAGGCTTCGAAGATGGAGATGTCAGGCTGATGGAGCGAAGATGGGACTTTCGAAGCTGGCGACTTCGGACTGTACAGGGCATCTAGCGGTGAAGGCGACTTGTTGGTCGGAAGCGCGGTGTCGTCAAGTGACTTTGGGTCGTTGCTATTGCGGGGCGAGGGGAAGAGCAGTCTACGGGTAGGCTTTGGCGTGAGTTCCTCGAGCTCGATAGGGCTTTCCTGTGAGCCGAAGCGGGCCGCGGGGCTGGACTGAATTGCTCGTGCGAGTGCTGCCTGGCGCTGTGCCGCATCCCACTGAGTGTTGATCTCTGGTCGCTGCTGCGCTTGCATACTGTGCGCTCGACGTCGTGGCGAGCGCCGAGGACGTTGTGGCTCCTCGTCGACCGCTCCATCCATCTGTGCTGATCTGCTCGTCGCGCTGCCACCGTCTGAGTAGTCCTCTGGCACGACCGCGTCAGTGTAGAAAGCTTCCGACTGCGGCTCCAACGAATCCGTCGGGACGTCTGCACTACCTGCAGGGCGCTTATGCCCACTGCTCTTCCGCTTGTAAGACTTCTTGCCCCATTTCTCCTCAGGTCGCATGTTCTTGTTCTTGTTAAACCAAAGTCCGCAGGGATTACAGACTTGGATCTCAACGAACCCATCACCGGGTCCTGAGCGGGTGGAGAGCTTCTTCATGCTCTTGCGGATCACAAACTTGATGACATCGCCAGCATCATTCCACTCAAGTGGCTCGACGCCGATGGTCTCTCCTTCTCCCTGTACAGAGTCGAGTGGACCTGGCTTGCCCTCCACTACCTTGATATAAAGATTGCGCCACGTTGGCGTCTCAATGGAGCCGCAGTGCTTGCAGAATTGCGGCATGATGCCTTGTGCAACGGAGTCGAGGCACTTCTGCTCGATGACCTTACGGCGATTGGCACCTGAGCCGGATCTCCGAGGTCCTGAGGGACGTCCTTCGGTGTCGCTGGGTGCTGGAGAACCGGCCTCTGAATCGTTGTATGTACTTCGAGCTCGAGTGTATGTTCGACGTTTCTTCGCAGCCTCGGGCTGGTCGGACATTACCGTGACTGACAAAGGTCGCTTTGTGGGAAGAGCGAGTGACCCTCTACGCGATTGAGCAGGTTCGGAGTCATAAGTCCGCATATCTGGTCGGGTTTGCGAAGCTTGAGGAGTGTCGGCGGGCGCTGCAGGCGGAAGCGCCAAGCGAGATTGACCCAAGAAGCTCTGAGCCCGTTCTCGAGCGTCAGGCAACGGAGTGACTGATCGCGAGGTCGGGGTCTGGCCCCTTGCGGATCGCTTGGCGGCGCTTGCTCTCGGTCTGAGATGGCTGGTCAGCATGTCATGCTACGTGCTAGGTCATCTTGCCGAACAGCTCTTCGAAGAGACGCTCGTCGAACTCCACGTACGCTGGGGTTGGAGCCTTCTCCTTGCCTCTTCCAGGCGGCAAATTTAGCATCATCCTCTGGGGTAAGCGGTTCATGTCACCAGGCTGCTCCCACTCGAAGTTCAATTCACTTGTAGGTGCATCGCTAGGATACGGTGGCGGCAGGGGTCGAACTGCACGGCCCTCACTCTTAATGTGGACCGAGTACTCATGTCTGCGTACCTGATACTCACCTGCGGCAGCATAGTCTACTTCGTCGGAACTCTTATCGTTAAGCTCATCGACATTCGAAAACTGGGATCCCTCGAACCCGTTTCGTTCACTCATGTAGCCGCTGTCGGCGAGTAGAGGCGGTATGAAGGTAGGAAGACCCGGACTGCTGGGTGCGACATAGCTTCTACCAGCCAGCAGCGGAGGCGACGAGGGTATATCTTGCGGTGTTCCATTGCCGATGCTGTCTTCGGGCGAACCATCCTCAGGAGAGCTCATGATGGCTTCCGACATCTGATCGATGTCTGACATGATATCGGACATTGCAGCAGCTGATGCTTGCCGCATTAGCGAACTTGGCCGCATAGCGTGTCCTCGCTGTTGGTGAGGCAGTGCATTGAAGTGCGGCACAGGGGTAGGCACACGAGGCGGTGGCTCAAGATTACTCCCAGGTGCAGAGGGCCGGGTAGGTACAGGTCGATGCAGCTGCATGGATGCAGTGGTGGCGGCAGCGACGCGAAGGTCGGAGGTCCTCCCACCGAACGATGACCTCCCACGCCAGTCCGCCTGGGTAACCTTCGCACGTTTGCGCGCATGTCCATCCTCGTTGTAGTAGATCTCAGTCTGCTGAGGCAGGTCGACAGTGTGTATTGATGTTTGACGATGATGTTGATATGTCGATTCACTTTGGACACTGCCACGTGAGTCGGGCCGAGCCAGGTGCATCGAATTCAATGAACCAGCAGAGAAACTCTGATGACGTGTCAGGTCGTTATGGCTGTCGAATCCAGGACCCGTCATTGGGCTTCCAGCTCGGCTGCCTGGAGCGCTGTGTGCGTGAGCGGCAAATGCGGGGTTGGGGTTGAAAGTCCCGTCTGACGGGGTTTGGGCCATGCCCACGCCACCCGCAGTCCCCAATCCCACTGCACCTCCGCTTCCGAATCCGAAGATGTCGTCGATCAACGACTGGTCCCGCTGATTGCTCATGCCCTGAGTATCGTATTGAAAGTAGTCGTTTCCGGTTTGTTGACTTCCAAGCGAAGCAGTCCATGCGTTCGGATCGAAGCCCGCGCTCGTCGCCGGGCTCATGCTCCGCAGTGTCTCTATGCTTCGTACGTATTCATTCTGTACCTGCTTAGGCACTGGCACCAGCCTGAGCTTCACCTCCAAAGTCTCCTTCACTCCATTGCTGAACAAAGCGGGAAGATTCTTGCATACGCGGCCGGTGATCATTGCTTTGCTCTGATGGGCTGGCACCAACGGCGTTGGCACTGCGGCGGCGAGAGCAGCGGACAGCATCCCCTGACCGACAAGAGGTGACTCATACTCGCTGTAGTCGTACGCGTAGATCGTGAAGTCCCCCTCGGCCAGTCTCGAGAGCAGCTCGGGTGAGGCGGAGACGATCGCTTGGATGCACTGGCGTAGCTCGATGACGCCGACCTGTGAGTTCTCGTCGATTGCGACGGCAGGAATCTGTAGAGTATCGGGGAATCGTGCCAGGCAATTGGTCCTATTGTCATTGTCGAAGGTATAGAGGACCTTGACTCGCATCGGGCGTGTCGGGATGTCGCCAAATGGGCTGCCATCACTGGACGATGGGGAGTCCATGTTGCGATGGAGTGGAGTGTAGGGAAGATGAAGGAGATCTGAAGAGAAGTGGTGCTTCGTGTGAGCCACGGCTCAATTGCTGACCACGTGCTACCGCATGGTACAGGTCGGCTTGGGTGCAGCGGAGAGCTGTTGCGAGCTGCTGATACTATGCTCTTGCGTGCTCTGCCAGTGTGAAGAAGAGTGTATGAAGCAGAGGAGGTTTCGGAGCGTGCTGCTTCGTAATATGCAAGTATGTAGTACAAGACGTGGGTGTAGGTGGTGAAGTGTTTGAGAGGCTGGTAAAGTCGCGTTCTGGAGACGCGACTTTCGAGGTAGATCGTGGCACAGACGGGTGATCTCATACCGGCGCTAATCTGACAGGTTTGTAAAGTGGGCATCCTTGACACGGCAACACTGGCCATTTCTTCTACTAGTCAATGGGGCAAGGGAGAAAAGAAAGCAGGTAGCAGTCTAGAAATGACCTGAGTTGCCCTGGATTGTCTGTGTGCGTTCTAAAAGTGAAGGAGAAGGAACATCCATGCCGAGACACATACTTGACTGTCGCCGGCATTTGAGAAGGTAGGGTTGCATATAGGGTTCGTTCCGATGCCGTCGACGCTAAGAATGTTCGTTCCGGCAGAAGTTGACCGCAGCTCCAGCGCTCACTGCAGCTCATCATGGAAGCAAGGGAAACAATACATCATAACTCGAACATCATCCCACTAGGCACACCCTCACCATGTCGTCCGACGCTAAGATCCAGTATGCGTCACACCTTGCGATAGACTATGACTGCGGTAGCTGACTAGACTTCCAGGGAACTTCTTGGCAAACCTCGCGCAGAGCTCACGTGCGCCTACTCTCCACCCCATGCGCGCATGCGCCCGTCAGACTAACAGAAACATCATAGTGAATATGAGATCTCCGTCCTCGAAACCCACGAATTCACCTCCGGCCCTCTCTCCCTCCTCCAAACGGCCGTGCGCCAACACGCACAAGTCCTCATATCGACACGCAACAACCGCAAACTCCTCGCGCGAGTGAAAGCCTTCGACAGACATTGCAACATGGTGCTCGAGAATGTGAAGGAAATGTGGACGGAGACGCCGAGGAACGCGGACGGGAAGAAGGGGAAGCCGATGAACCGGGATCGGTTCATTAGCAAGTTGTTCTTGAGGGGAGACAGTGTGATATTGGTCTTGTTGTCATAAACGTGGAGTTTTGACCACGGACATTATGTCTCGATGCGGTGGACAGACTGCAAGCTGCAGAGGGCATGTGAAAGCCTGGCGTTTGGCGGGATTGATAGTAGGCTATACGGACATCATGAAAGCAACGGGTAGGTACGTACAAAAGTTATGTATGGTCTCCGTGTGCTGATTCAGATGGCGTCAGATCGCGACCCGACGATTTGCTCGTACACAAAGGAGACTGGCATCCTGAGTGTTTTTTGCCTAGTCGCAAAGCATACTTCGCATTGCCGACGCGCGCGTTACCCACCGGATCGAGGTACACATGGCAATCACGGTATGTTACTGGTGATAGAGCCGATGAGCTTGACTTGAGCGCTTAGAAGGCTGTCATCTCTCGGTGCATCGTTCGTATGCTCAAACACAACATGTCATGCCTCAGGCTCGATCCTTGGTGCCTGACGGTACTGCAAAGCAAATCCTTGGCATGCAGGCTGCATGCTGCATGCACGCCACCCTGCAATCCAATCACACTTCAACCCCCTATTTCTTATCTCGAGCGCGAGGCTGCATCGCATGAGAGGGCGGATGGTCAGCGTACAGATATGCTGCAACACAGATACGTTGTACTAAAGTAGCGAGACATGTCCTTTAGCACGTCTGGTCCGGATTTATGGCGCAGCGATCTCTGGGGAAGATCGCTGTGCTCGGCGAAAGAAACAAAGCTGTATACAAGCCCTTAGCGACTACGAACGCAATCAGACTTCTAGTCCTGCAGCCCGGTCACAATGATGAGCGTATCACCTGTACATTGGCCGTCGTCAAGGACTTCGCCGAATCTCAAGCTTACGAAGCCATCAGCTATTGCTGGGGCGACTTTGAAGAAGCGATCGAGATTCAGTGCGATGGTCTCCCTTTATATGTGAACCCGAGCTTATGGATGGCATTGAAAAGGCTGAGACTTGGTCGAGACGTTCGAACTATATGGGTTGACGGTGTGTGCATCAATCAATATGACACTACAGAACGTAATCAGCAAGTCGGCATCATGAGACACATTTATGCTCACGCTTTGCGTGTCATAGTCTGGCTTGGGCCTGGAGACGGGGAAACTGCCAAGACAGTTAGGGCTGTCAGGGACCTCAGCGATGCATGTTGCGACCACCACTTCGGCTTAGAGTGTCGTGCGTCGTGGCAAGATTTGCTCCGCCTCGAGCAGGACCTGCGATCATTCACGCTGCCACCGGCAGTCTCCCCGGTCACTGACGAGTTATGGAGCGCGCTGGCGCCACTGTTTGCACGTGACTGGTTCCGACGCATCTGGGTGATCCAAGAGATACAGAGCTGCGCAGATACCTTGATCCTATGGGGTGACGAAAATCTCTACTGGTGCCAGGTGCTTCTTGCTGCTAGCTATCTGAACACCGATCAGAGACCGCGTCAGTGCGGCGGCCTGTGGTCGCATACCATATATCCCGACCAACACTCTTGGGACATCTACGCTATTCCGCAAACTCTGTTCATGGCCGACCAGCCAATGCAAGTCCGATCAGTCGTCCCATTTCTCGAAGTTCTACATGCTAGTCGCGCCTTTGTTTCTTCTGATCCCCGGGACAGGATCTTCTCTATGTTGCAGCATCCCACCAGCAGGGGTCTATTCGAAGCTTCCGCGGGACAGCGCAGTGGTCGGCATGGCGCGCGAAAGGTATGTGCTCCTAGTCACGAGCATAACGTTGACCGCAAGTCGCTAAGACGGTCATAGATCGCCCATCTGGCGATGTCGCCCGACTATAATCTTAGCGCTGCAGAAGTATACACCTCTGTCGCACTGCGAAGCATAGAAATTTCCAATTCACTCGAGGTCCTCAGCATGTCGAGCCAGACACACGACCCGCAGGAGGGAGTAGCAGCTTGGGTACCGCAGTGGGACTTGAGTAACTTCATCGACTTTTACCCACTGCCCACGTGGCTTTACAATGCATCCCGCGACCTTGGATGTGAAGTCGATGTCGCATCCACACGGTTTGTCGTACGAGGCCTTGTGTTGGGCGCAGTCGAGTTTACCACCGCGGTGTTGACTAAAATAGGCATGAAGCCCCAAGGACTAGGTGCTTCCACTTCGACGGAATCCTTCATTGCGGCAGACACCTGGCAAGACGTGGCTCGCATCGCCACTCAAGACAGATGGCGGGTCTCGAATCTCAACGAGGATGATAAGGAAGACATTCGCATTTCGAAGTGGACCAATGAGCATTTCGCGGACTTCGCAGCTTGGCTGGTTGAAGATAAAGACATGACACAGAGCTTCCATTGTACGACAAGCATTGTGTGGTGTGATGCTTGTAATGACGACCTCTCATCGCCGTCGACGCCCACCGCAGCTCCAGTGGTGGCGTACACATGCGGCATCTGCGACCGAGGAGATTTCGATGTCTGCCACGAATGCTATGTCGACAAGGGCACGAGATGTCCAAAAGCTTACGACTGCTTCTTGCGCGCCAACATTGGACTTTGGTACGAGCACAACGATGAAGACTTGCGCGAGCTTCGCTCAGCAGCCACGAGAGGATCAGCCGATCGCTTCTACAAGTCACTGCGTGCTACCACAAATTGCCGAACGTGGTTCGCCAGTACTACCGGCTACGTAGGATCGACCAGTCACACGACTCAGCGTGGCGATGTCGTATGTGTGCTCTTCGGCGCACGTGTACCATTCATGCTGCGTCCAGAGCCTGATAGTCGCTATCGGCTCATCGGCGACTGCTATGTCGATGGCATGATGGACGGCAAAGCAGTCGACATGTGGGAAGCCGGAGAGCTCAAACTCGAGGAATTCACGCTGTGCTAAGATCCAACAGCTACATCATCTACCTCAGACCTTCAGCTAGACCAGTGAAGAACTCCGCCAACCCATACGCACCCGGATCAGGTACCTCCTCATACCCACTCCCACCAACATACACCGTCCGACCAAGACTCGCCTTCATGCCTTTCGTCTTCTTCGAACCTGCATCCGCTGCCTGCGCCGCCTTGCTCACATCACCACTCTTCGCAAGCTCCTCGACAAACGGCGCGAGAGCATCGATCAGCGTCCGATCGCCCGGCTGGGCAGGCGTGTAGCTGCTCAGACTCTCGCTGGCAGTCTGCAGTGCCTTTGCCCAGATCGCTGGACTTGCAGGCTTGCTCTCGCCAGAGGATTGCTGGTGCAGGCCATTCGCAAGAGCGTTGAGGAAGATGGCGTATAGAGCGCCACTCGTGCCGTCCATGGTCGTCTCTATCACGGAGGTGATGCCATCGACGAATTGTGCGGCGTCCTTCACAGATTTTACCTTGCTGAGATGCTGCTTCACGCCTTCCGCACCCCGTTTGAGACCGATACCGCAGTCGCCGTCACCGACGACGGTGTCGTAGCGGGTGATGTCGGGCTCAGCTTTGATCACGCGGTCCAGGGCGGTGTTAAGTGCCTTTGATGCTTGCGAAGGATCGATGGTGATGTTCGAGGGCTTGCTTTCGACGTCAGCGTCTTGCGACGCTTCTCGGGTTTCTGTCGGAGGCTTTGTCCATGTGGAAGTCTTGATCGGGGCCGCCCAGCCGGCAGCTTCTGCCGGAGCATCAAGAAGCTCGATCAGAGTCTTGCCGACACCTGCATCTGTGAGTCTAAGCAGCGAGATGGAGAATCCCAGACCGTTGAGGGAGGTCATGAAGGTGCCAGATAGGATACGGACGGGCTTGATGCCGTAATCCGATCCCAATTGATTCACGACCTCGGTCGTGACACCGCCCATCTCAAGCACACTGACGCCGCCAAGATTGTTCACAAGCAGCACAGTCTCTTCCGACTTGCTGATATTGATAAACGCTCGCTCCTTGTCAGACTGATCAAGCATATACTTGAGCATTGTCTTCACAGTCCCAGGCAAGTCCGTCGTCGCCCGCTCCGACCCATCCTCATTATGAATGCCCATCCCAATCTCCACTTCATCCTTCTTCAACTCGTCCTCCTCTCCAGCCTCTCTTCCAGGGACATGCACATGCGAAAGCGAACTCCCGATCGACACCGTGTTCTCCGCCACTACCTTCGCGACCTGATACACATCCTTCAACGCCGCTCCACTCGCCGCCAACGCCCCAGCAATCTTATGCACCAGCACTGTCCCCGCGATGCCGCGCCTCCCAACCTTGCCACCCTTACTCCTACCCACCCCGGCATCATCAGCCATGACTACCATCTCAACCTCAAAACCCGCCGCCTTAGCCTTCTCAACCGCCATCCCAAAATTCAGCACATCTCCCGTGTAATTCATCACCACAACCAATACGCCCTTCGACTTCTCCACGCGCTGCAGAATGCATCTCCGAATTTGCTCCGCGCTGGGTGAGGCGAAGATCGTGCCTGCTACGGCTGCTGAGAGGAGGCCGGGGCCTACGAAGGCGGCGAAGGAGGGTTCATGGCCGGAGCCGCCGCCGGAGACGATGGAGACTTGGGGTGCGGCGGCGTCGGGGCGGAGGTAGAGGATTCTGTTGGAGGAGTCGAGGGCTGTGGTGGGGTTTGTGAGGGTTATGGATTTGAGGGCTGAGAGGACGAGGTGGGTGGGGTCGTTGATGAAGTGTTTGGCTTGGGTCTAATCAGTAGCGACCGGAGCGATGCTTCAATGGCCAGCTTACCTGACATGATTGTTTCTCTTCTCACTGCGCTGTCGAAAGACAGGTCGCTCCTCAGACGGATTAGGCTGGTATGCTATTTGGTCTTTCAAGATGAGAGAAGGGAAGTTGGACAGATGAAATACTGAAAGCTGTAGCTACCCTGAATAGCCCCTTTGCTTGAAGAGCTGATGCTGAGCTCGGCTCTGTGACAACCAAGCCTGGAGCCGGCCGTCAGTCGGCGATGCGCCTGTACAGGTGAGAGTTGTAGTGGAGGCTGTGGTGGTGTTGTGCGGGGATGCTGCTGCGGGGGAATTGGCCAGGAAAGGAGATCCGGGAGTATGGCTTGGCACTATGGAGACAGTACTCTTGCTACACCTTGTACGTTCCGTTGCCTGACAATCCCGTGTTGAGTCCCTCTCGTCAAATCTCTGTATCTACGCTTGTACCCAAGATACTCGTCGGGTCCGCACTATATGCCTTCCCCGTCGCCCGTCGACACTCTTAGACACCCCGAATGAGGTGCCATCGACGCAGCTGCGCAAACGAAGCCACGACTGCTCCATCGGCGAGAGATTGAATTATTGACGAGCACTCGGAGCAATCCACGTTCGTCTCTTGGTAGCATCGCTTGTCGAAGCTGCTGATCCGAGCGCGTCTGCAATTGCGCAACGCAGCACAAGCGGCCATGGGAGCTGCGGTTGTGACCTGCGTGCCTGACGTACAATTGGTGATTTACTTGCACCCTGGATGCTCTTCGTCGTGATTTGGTGGTAGTAACACTTTCGACGACTGTACGCCTTCGCAAAGAAAGTTTCGTCAACGTCTTTATCTCGACCCTCGCGCCTAAGGCGTCGGAATTCTTGATATACTTCAAGCATGAGTTCCTGCGATAGATCCGGATCATCGTCTTGGTGCATGGCTTCGCGACGGGATCTACCTCGAGAAGTACCCAGTCCACGACCAGTCTTCGCATCGGGCTCGACGGCGTGGCCTTCTCATACCATCTTGTAAGGTTGTATGGTGGCGCATACCAAGCACTGCTCTTGCTACCATCTATGAGATGACTTATTACCAGATTTGCAGTACGCGTATCCATGAGACGATCGGCAAGAAAGTACAATTTGGCTGTGGCGCCGGATTGATTCCAATTTTCGCCGTGGAGAAGATCTATTTTTTCAAATGTCGCACGATGTACATAAGCCTTGAAGACTTCGGTCGATACATCTTTAAGCTCGACAAGTCGATCTCCGGTCTTCCACTGAGAAGATAAGGCAGCTTTGAAGAAACTCGAGCAAGCGGCGAATGTCTTCTTGGGTAGTGTGTAGGTCTTTGGTGGTTCTCCGACTATGACAAGGAAGTTGTCCGAATAATCAATTCTGGTCATTGTCAGCGTTCTCCACCAAGAATCATCGCCGCTTCAGTGCATATCCGCCCGCTCATTACAGCATATCCATCAGGACGCTGTCATCGGGATGAGAGGATATGGCGCATGGTATGACTTACCTCTGGCGTTTCGACGGTGGCGTAATGCTCGCCATTGCTTGTATATCACGGACTGGTGTTGGCGTGAGTGTTGACATCTGCACCAGGGAGAATCGCTAAACCGCTGCTCAGGTGCGACACAGCTAGCGCCGCTGCATTTTGCACGTGAAGACACGAGGTCACTGGTATTTCATTGGGGAGATGGCAGAGTAATGGCATGCAGCACACCCAAAGAGTCGAAGTGTTGAGGAGGAAGGTACGGCGGAGGATATTATTTCTGACAAGTTGCATTCACTTAGATTCCCGCACGTAGCTCAGTAATACTTAACGGAGTAGACCTCATACGGAGTCTAGACGATCTCAGCGTCCCCAATACTACCGATATAATAGCACGGGCAGGATGATCACGAGTAGGTGCATGTTTGTGGCCTACTGCTGACTCTCTGCTTCTTACATTGACGCCCGCGAGCTTCAGTCCCGACCGATCGCCGCCTTCACCCAGGTCGGACACTCGGACAGAGCTGCCTCCGGTGCTGGAGCTTCAGTCGATCACGGCTCATGTAGCAAGGAGCCATGTTAGGAACTTCAAGGAGTCTCAGCCAGCCTTAGGTATACGCTTCTTCTGTCGAACCAGGGTATGATCTTGCGGCTGTGGCCATGCCGGGCCATCCATGAACGACGCTCGACGTTGCGCGAGCTTAGTGACTAGCTACTTGCACTTCGGACTGTCCTCGGGATGTTGGTGATAGCAGCACTTCTGGCGCTTATCGGCGCGCAATGCGAAGACCTTGTCAACGGTTCGTTTGCCGTTCTGGTTGCCGTTCTTCAAACGGCGAAATTCGCGGAACAGATCAGTCAGTAGTTCGGACGGGAGATTATCTTCCGGTTTCCCATCATTCGGCTGTTCATTCCACTCGTGCAATGCCCAATCAACGGCAAGCTTCCGAAGTGGACTTCCACTTGTTGCAAGTCTGTAGATCCTGCTCAGCAGATCATCGCTTGGTAGGTAGTCTGACTCTCCTACGGTGCGGACCAGGTTGTCCATCACCAGATTTGTAGTCTCCGGATCCAACATACGGTCGGAGAGCACATAGAGGTCCACCAGCTTAGCCAAAGTTTTCGCCTCGGTATCGGGAGTTGCGATCAGATCGACCTCATCGCAAATGACGCAATGGACGTAGGTCTCGAAGTGATCGATCTGGACGTCTTTCAGGTCGATAGCTGAGTCTTCAGTCCGCCACTTAGAGGACAAGGCAGCCTTGAAAAAGTTCGACCTCATTGTAAAAGTCTTAGTGGGTAGTCTGTAAGGCTTTGAAGCCTCGCCAACATTGACGACGAATAGGTCTGCAAACTCGATCCTGCGGAGGTCAGCTACCTTGCCTCTGTAATCACTTCTCTCACGCGTCTATCCGCGTTCAGATTGCACAAGAACAGCGCCATGGAGAAGCTCGTGGCTATGCACGTATAGCAAAGACTGGAAGATGACATACCTTGGGCGCTTCGAAGGCGGAGATGTGCCCGCCATGATCTGGCTCCTTCTTCGATGTCTTGGTGGAGTAGGTGATGGTGGTGAGTTGCAAGTGGCGTGGAGGAAAGGTCAACTAATCCTAAGTCGTAAAGCGTAGCGGAATTGCAGTCAATTGGAAGTGCACACTTAGCATGTGAAGGCACAGGACGATAACTGCATGTGAGGAATGAGACAGTGAAGTGGAAAAAAGTTGTTCACGCATTGTACGGCTATGCAGGAAAGGCTGCATTGCTTGTGCTCGGATCGACCGCTCGAATGATCCGAAGCGCTACTACTCTGGCGGCAGCAAGAAGCTCATTCTGGAGGACTGCGAGGATGGAGCGCTCGGAGTGTCGCTCGAGCGCTTTGAAGCCTTTCACACCAGTCCTCTCCTGTGTGTGGTCGCGACTGTGCTTCGAAGACCCGAGAGATGTGAACAACTTCAGATGATCTGATCCTCGAAGTCTCTCAATCCTGTCAGAGAAGTCCTGCCAGATCACCATTTACCCGCATCTCGGGCGCTCCGCATCATTGTGGTGGTGTCAGTAGCGTATCGAGCGCTTGGAGCGCGACTACTTGAAAGCTTTATTCGAGATCGTTCATTTCGAACCCCGATCGCCACTCATGCATTTTGAGCACCTTGAGTGGTGCATGGAGGATGATTGTCGTTGTGCTGATGATAGTGGCACCTTGGGCGATGCTCCGCTTTCTGACGTAGAACAGTCTCGATGGTCTCCGTCGGATGGGCGTACTTAAGTCGAACGAATTCCATGGCCATGTCGAAAGTCAAAGCAGGATGGAAATCCTCGCAACAGAGAATACGGGAGCCCGATCCTCCTGTCCACTCATGCACCTCCCAATCTCTGATAAGCTTTCTCAATGGGCTGCCGTCGACGGTATTATCGTACGCCAATTTCATGGCATCATAACTTGGTAGTCTGGCCCCCTTTATTTGTGGAGATCGTGCGTCGGCTGATAAGCCTGTCCATGAAAGCATTGGCCGCCCGTAGATCCCCCATCTTGTCGGCAAATACGTAGAGCTTGAAGAGCGTGGCAAAATCAGGTAGGCCACATGGGGTATTCGGGACGTCAACCTCCTCGAACTGTACACAATGCATGTAAGTTGCGAAGATATCTGGCTCCTCGTCCGTGAGATCGACTGGGGTGGCTTCATCGAACCAGGCTGAAGATCTGGCACTCTTGAAGAAGGTGGAACGGTGTACGACAAAGTCGTCGTAAATTGTGAGTATCTTCTGGTGGTCTCCATTCCCAATCTTGACTTTGAAGGCCTTCTCATAGTCGATTCTGCACCCCTAGTCAGCTTCGTTGCTTGTCGCCACCATGAGTGCTCTCACTGACCTGCGTCGCTTGGCCGAGGGTGACGTGGACTCGGCCATGGTGGATGTACCGTCCTGCGTAGTCGAAGAGGTTGGATAGTCGCACTGGATGGTGCTGTCCAGTCCGCGTGTTGTCAAAGCAACAATGTGAGTGGCAGCTCCGCAACGTTAACGTCGAAGTGTTGTTGTAAGTAAAGTGATACCAAGATCAGAGTGAAGTCGCGGAAGCGCGTCCCTCTCAAGGAAGGTGCGATGCAGACTACGACAGACTGTGACAGTGAAGGACATGACTGATGCTAAACAGCGCGGACTCGTGACTACCAGCTGGTAGTAGCGTGCAGCCAGAGCACACCCTGCAAGCCGCTCGACACTATCTTACTGGATATCCCGACCACACCTGCTAACAGTGGACCTTGGCAATGATCCGCCTCCCGCAACTACGAAGTAATCCAGCCATCACTATCACCTTCATCTAGATGCATCTCTCATATTTTCCTCAGCCAGCGCATGAGTCTGACAGTGTATTGAAGAAGAGCAACTGGGCTCGCTGCGCGATCAGGCTTCCGGGTCATCTCTGTATCTCCCCTTCACCTTCACCTTCTTCTTCGGCCGACTCTTGCGCAGACAAAGTGGCGCCATACAGCTCGCATCTAGATGAAGGCCATCGTGCTGATGGTAAGTTCCCAACTCCCTTCGGTGCGGCGGATCCCCAAACACAGTCCCCACCGTCTCCCCTCGACGCTGAGATCGCAGGCGCATGGACTATTGCAAGACATCTAATAGAACGTCTTTGGGGAAACGGTTGCGAAGCTCGTCCTCGCTCTCTTGGCAGTCCCACTCATGAAGGAGCATATCGATGAGGATACGCCTCAGATGACTACCCTCAGCTGTGTGGTCGTAGACGTATCGAGCCTCACTGGCTTCTGGAATGGACGATCGCTCCGAACATTTCGCAATCCAGTCAATGATGAAGTTGGCAGTCTTGAGGTCTCCCAGCTTGTCCGCTAGGACGTACAATGCGGCATGCACCTGAAACCAGCTGTCTTCTTCGAATTGAAGACGAGGCTCGCCAAGATACACGTAGCGAAGATAAGCTTCGAAGACATCGGGATCCTCGTCAGTCAGATCAATCGGCTCACCGTCCTTACTCCATGCCTGTGAGCGAGCGGAGGCGAAGTACACTGAGCGCAGCAAGAATATGTCGTCGTGGAGGGTATACGTCTTCTGATTGGGAGCGGCACCAACGAGCACCTGAAAAGTCGCTTGAAAGGTTGGTCTATGTCACGAACGTTAGTGAGAGAGAAGAGCATGCGTTACAGCCAAACTGACCGGGTGTCCGCGTTTGTCTCCATGGCCGTCGATATCGGAGCCGTGGTTACTCCAGTGTCTCTGATAGCAGCTTGACCTGATCGCCGTGCGCAATGACAACGCACGCACTTCTTGACGAGGTGATGTTGTGTCGAAGCACGGCCTAGAGAAACAGAATGACTGTGCCGGCCCAAACGGTCCAGCGAGGAAAGCGCGACCTAGGGGCTCCTTCCACATGCGCAGAACTTCCACTAGCAACAGCTGCGACGCACCATACGCTGATTGGATTGTTGAACGAAATAGAGAAATACTCTCACCTATGTGAATCCAAGCCGATCATTACTGCAACATACCACATACCTATAATACACTACCCTTCCACCATGTTTGCCCTCCCCTCTTGCCGTCCTTATGTTCCGCCATCCTCCCTTCTTACCTCCAGTTCCACCAATGAATACCATGCTATGCACCCCCATCTTCCCAAGAACGCCTCGCCCAAAGGATCCCAAGCATGCACAAAACATCTAAAAGCACATGGTATCAACTGCACAAAAAAGCAACACGAGTACAGCGCGCCCACTTGCGCGCAATGAGGCGGTCCTGCCAGCCTGTCGAGTGGTGAGTCTTCCGCGCTCCATCAATTGAACACCAGTGGTCGAAAGTGCCAGATGAGTGAGTGATGTCGAATTTCCAGCCCCCTCTAGTAAGCAGCCACCTCCGCCACCAATGGCACTCCCACAGTATTCTGCAGGCCATTAGCCCCTTCCACCACAAGCGAGTCCTCATACCCCGCCAGCGCCTGACTGTGTAGCTTGAAGCTCTCTCCCATCAACTTCGTGATTCCCCACACGACGACCTCATCGATCATACTCCCCCAAAGTCTTGCCACTGTACTGCTTAGCTTCTGACTGAAAGGGTCCATCGAGTCCTCGTCAAATAGATTCCGAAGCTTCTGGTACATGCTCTTCTCCTCATCGCTCGCGGGCTCGTCGTCGTGCTCAACGCGCCAAAGCCAGAGACTTAAGATTATCATGAGATCCAGCCCGCAGAGGGGATGCTCAATCGACCAATTTGTGGCCGACGTGCGGGCGACCCATCGAATGCCTTGGAGGGCCGCGACTTCGATGCAGTCGAAGCAGAATTGGATTACTTTGAGCATTTCTTGGGAGCGCTTGACTTTATCCCGGGCGTTGGTCATGGCGGCTGCCACTTCGTAGGAGTCGTGGTAGCGGAGAGCTTCTTGGACAGTCTTCAAGTCTACCAGCAGCCGGGCTTGGCAATTGCGGTACATGGCCATTGCGTTGAAGATCAAGGGATGACCTTTGTGCGGTGCAGAGAGCTGGACAACAACAGTCTCGGGCTCGCATTGATCGAGGGACGACTCCCAGGTTTCTAGCGCGAGACGGAGCTTGTACTCTGTGACGACGTCTTGCAAGGCATCGGGAGAGCGCTTGTGATACCAGACTTCCATGAGTATCGCGTTGATCATGACGCGCGTGCCGAAGGCGCTGTAACGTGCAGAGTTGCCGGAGAAGAGGGCGTCGTGGGCTTGGCGGAAGGTGAGGATCTGAGATGCGCTTTGCAGTTCGCGCCAGCTGTCTTCGTCCGTCAGCTCCATGCTCCAGAGTGACTCTGAAGAGGGCAGATCTAATGAATCGAATTCGTTGAAGCTGATGGCTGGTGTGTGGTTGTACGTCATTGTCAGCAGGCCGAAGAAGATGTACACTGCGAAGTATGTTCTTCGGCAACCTTCATCCTCTATCCACTCCTCGTGCGTGGCTAGGCGACCTTCTCTCGAGTCTGTGCGTAGCTTCAACTCGTAGCGATTCCCGGCCACCATGTTAGCGAGCAGACTCTTGATCGAACACGCCCACTCAAGACCTTTAGGATCGCCACTCCAGCTTGCGAAGCTCATGTTGAGCAATGAACTTTGCATCATCCACAGTGGACACTTTCTCGAGCTGAAGTTCTCCTTCTTCTGCAGGAACTGGGTCACCAGCACTTTTGACCCGATGTGCAGCATGTATGCCTGGTCTTGCTCGAACGTGTAGAGCGCGCCTATCGACAGTACCGACAACAGCAGCGGTGCCGAAATCTTTGCAGGATCAAATGATGCCGGATGCACGAACGGCAGATGGTGATGGAAGAGGTTGAAGTAAGTCGACAGATACCGATTCAGCACTGACAACACTGGCAGGCGGAACGTGTCGATCAACTCGCCTTCGCTGTCGCAATGCCGAATGTTGTCCATGATGCGATTTATTTGATCTTCTGTCTCGACTTGCGGTGCTTTTGTCATCGTACAAGGCTGTGCAGGGCCAGGCGACTTGCGATAATCGACCGGCGACACCGGGCCTATCATCGAGGGGAACGGCGATAGCGCGCCTGGTGTACCCATGCCTCCCATCATGGCAGATGAGTTGAATGATGGCAGACCATCGTTCGAGTTGTTCAGATCGCGGTTCATGAGCGGCGGCAAGGTGTTAGAATGCGACACGCCGTTCGAGAAGCTTAGCAGATCATGTGACGGATCCGTACTTGATGTGATGGAAGATGTCTTCGGTTGGCTGATAGTCTGCGGCATCATCTGATCCCACTGCATCTGAGGTAGAGTCATCGAGCCCGGGTACGGTATGCTCGGCTCCAGCATCTGCGGACCATGTGGCGATATCAGAGGCTCAGCTGTGATGCTCGCGACGTCTTGTCCCGACATGGCAGCCTTCTGCTGGAAGTTGGCCATCAACATAGCAGCCTGCTCGACTCCGAACGGATCATTGCTGTCGCCAAACTGCTCAAGCGCAGCGTCATCAAGCTCTGGTAATTTCGATGAACTCTCGTCTGGCGCCGACTTGCTCCCAGTATTGCGCCGTTTTGTATCGGACTGCAATGGCACACCGCCATCTTTCGCATGCACAGTCCGGTCGTGTCGCAGTAGCAAATCGCGGCGCACGAACGTAGACCGACATTTCATGCACTTGAAAGGTCGCTCTTTCGTATGCGACCGCTCGTGTCGCGACCTGTGTTCCGAGCGACTGAATGCGCGATTGCAGAATTGGCACTTATACCGCTTTTCCTTTTCCTTGCCGTCTGGTGTGGTCCCGTTCATGATGTTCGCCTTTTTCGCAGAGGGTGGCGACACGGCCAGTGGCGCCGCATCAATCGCGCCTGCTGTAGCATCCATATCGGCGCACTGATGTGATGTTGATGGTCCTGAAATGCGCAAGCCAAGCACCCGGCGTGCTCTCCGCGGTTCAACTGTCGATGTCGGTGAAGTTGATGCGAATGGGCGTGGAGTGCATGGCGGCTCTGCACAGCGCTGGGCAGAGGATATGCAGTATGCGAATATGTCGTCGAGATGCTGATGCTCAGACGATGATTATGCGTGTATGCGAGGTACCGCGGATGGACAGACTATTGTGCTGAGAGCTTGTCTGGTGCTGTGACGGGAGTGAACGAGGGGCAAGGAAACAGAGGGCGCCCGCAAAGTGGGAGCAACGCCCGCCGAGCACCAGCCTCGTGACGGCTTCCGCGCAGGGGTGCCGACACTATTTCAATTGGTACACGCTGCAATTTGTTCTGTTCCATCACGTACAACGTCAATGGTGCATATACGTGCCGGCGCAACGAATCGCATGCTGCACCTTCACCGCGTCGCTTTTGACTCGTCGAGCCGTCCTTTCTTCAAGAATCACGGGCGGCGACTGCTCCGTTGTTCGATGGCTACCTACTTTACTACAGCACATACGCTACCTGTCTCTTGCGCCTTCCTGCACCTGCTGATCTAGATGGTCTAGCACTCTCTCTTATCTACACACGTATGCGACTCCGTCACTGCATACCGCGGCAATGATCGGTTCGGCAATCCACTTCACCATCATCGTTCATCAAACGCGGTGAAGGCAAGATGACTCGCGTGGCGCCGACGAGCCCCCCGCCGCGGTCGCAATCCCGATCCAGCCTCGTTTTGAATCGTCATGCAGCAGCCCCTCCTTCTATTCTCCGGCCGTGATCGATTCAGCCTTCCTTGCGTGGGCTTCGTCAATCACGGCCACACTGAGAGAGCTACTCGAACGCCCTTGAGACAGTGATCATTTCTCTCTGCACATGTAGCCAGGAGCGGGCAAACACCAGCATACCAGCATCATCAAAACAGAATCGACTCGTATCACTTCCACGATCTCCAGTCCCAACTCCCTGTTCCTGTGCCACTAGCGTCCCGGGTGGCAGCTCCCCTAGAGCGCCCTTGGCAACTCCACAGCAAACGCTACTGCAATCGAACTTCCATCGAAAAGTCCATAGCGCGTTTCCGACCGCTTCTCTGACCGCACTGCGCACCGACTGCCTTGCCATTACAACAATGGAAATGTCGCTTACCGCCGTGCTGGAACGCAGCGTAGATCAGGCTGATGTCTTGTAGCGGGGTGATGAGAGGGGCAGGACCATGATATCGATGCGGTAATTGTTCGGTCTGCTACTGCTACTGTATTTGGATCTCACGGCACGGCACACGAAACGGCTTCTGGTCATCTCGGCTGCCGTCCGGGGTGACAGGCCCCACTTGCCAGGCTCTCGGAGTTGCTAGGCGGTGGGGGTGCGCAAATGGAAGTCTCGTCCTTGGACCTTGGTCCTTTGGAATTTCGATGCCGTGAGTTGGAAACGAGGATGGTATTGGTCTGTTTGTAATCGGTTCTCAGGCGTTGATTGTGTGACGTACTCACACGTGACAGAGATCGCGAGCCATACGAGCCATGGCTGCAGACCCGGAATAATTCAATTCGTCAGTCTTCTCCGCGTAGGGGAAGCGTTCTGGGCAGACACGCAATGCCCCTCCACCCTTCGATGGGGAGGCGGGATACAGACCATCGACGATGCAGGTACCATATTGCTACGTCCGCTTCAGACCTGCTATCGCCGCAGCACAGCCTGCTTCCGCGATATTGCCCCTCGCGCCACCTTCACCCCTCCATCGGCTTCGCTCGCTCTGCATGCGTCGCCCTCGGAGAAGGAGTGGAGTCCGGTGAGACAAGCCCATGCTATCACGTGCAAAATGAGGCTCTACAATGCTATGGCGGGGAAGAAGTTGCATCGCCTTGCTATCGCCACGCTCGCACCGTTTTCGATACCCGCCAACGGTCGATAAGCATATACCGGATATAGCAGGTAGGAGAGGTTATTTGAGGCTCAGCAGCGATAGGGACTTGACGGTCGTGTCTATGTGTACGCGAGCATGAACGTTCGCCAAGTCGAGGAATCTCCCAGGTTGTCGTAGTGGTCGCGCCTGGGAAGGCCAAGCCGAGTATGAGAGCAGAATCAAGCTGACCACTCTACAAGACTGCACAAGCGAGCCTCTCCTGCTGACTATCGATTCGTCTAGCCGTTGGCCTGCGTGGCGCAATCACGCGCAACTCATGAGATTTTAGCATGCACACATGTAGTACCAAAGTAGCAGATTTCGCGGCCATGTTGTTATTATTCCGAGGGTTTTTGAGTCCAGAGTGGACCAGTCGGGTATATCCGCATCTACTGTACCTCTCGCGCCCTGTTCCAGCGAATTGAGAGACCAAAGCAGCTCCTTGCGCGCATATCGTTCATGCATAGTCTTCCACTCTAAGCTCATGGCTTGCTTGTGAGCCTATCCACTTGCTCAGCTGGCGTGCGACATAAGTGTCACCTGCACCAGGAGAGCAACGCTGCGCCGCCGCTGTATATACCCGGATCTTCTCCAGCACGGCGCAGCATTCCAGTGGCAGCTTCGTCACCTAGCCTAGACACGCTGCCCTAGGAGGCGGATACGACAGGAGTGGAGAGCATCTGGACGGGTCTGGCCGGCATTCACGACTGCGTGAATCGCGTCCAAGCCAACTTCGGCGACTGCGGTTTCAGCCTGTCTTGGAACGGCGGAGTTGAGGGCCTTCATTCGTGAAGAGCGACATCTTCCGAGGAAACTGCTACACGCTCGCCGCTATGAACGGCCTCGCCAGTACTGTGTCGCCAGCTGGCCAGCTCTACGTCCGCGCACTCTACGACTACGATGCGGACGACCGGACGAGTCTAAGCTTCCGCCAGGGCGACATCATTCAAGTCATAACACAGCTCGAGAGCGGATGGTGGGACGGGGTGATCAATGGCGTACGAGGCTGGTTTCCGAGCAATTACTGCGCAGTCGTGTCGTCTTTCGACGATGGCAGCGGACTTCGAGGGCAGGAGTCCGAGACAGAGGAGTCAGAGGACGAGTTCGGCGAGAATGAGATGGGACTGGATGCTAGCTTTGGCAGGGGAGCTGTGAATGGCAGTCTGGCGGAGCACGATGCGCTGCCTACTAGCACGCAGGAAGAGGCGGCGTTCTGGATACCGCAGGCTACGCCCGATGGGAGGTTATTCTACTTCAATACTTTGACTGGGGATAGCAGGATGGAGTTGCCTCTTGAGGCGCCTACTTCGAGCAATGAGTCTGGGCCGCTGGATCGGACGAATATCTATATTCCGGATCAGACGAGGCCGCCTGCTGATATCATGGCGCCGGGGTATGAGCGCGATGATGAGACGGATTATGCTTCGGCTTCGGAGACGGAGGAGACCTCGTATACTAATGGGTCGAAGCATTCAAGTGTGAGTAGACCTCTGCTGATTATTCTTTCTATGCCCTAGAAAGATCGACTAACACGATTTCATTCTAGCACCGTCGCCGTCGGTCGTACCTATCAGATGGCGTGTCACCGGCCACGTCAATGGACTCACTCAATGCAGTATCAACGAACCGGTCGCAGTCGAACTTGGCCAGCATGAACAACCCATCATTCTCCGCAATCCAACAGGGCATCCCGCCTATCGGTACGACGATGACATCTTTTGCCAACGCACCTGCCGCGTTGTCCACGACTTCATTGCCACCTCGTCGCTTTTTCGACGACGCGCATGCCGTACCACTAACCTGGAATGCCATGATGGAAGACATGCGCCGAGCCATCCAGCGCTACCGAGAGGTCATCAACAATCGCGAGCGCTCAGAGTACGTCCGCCGAGCCGAGGACATTTCGGACCACCTGCGCCTGCTGCTCGCCGCCGGATCCGGCACAACCGACAACCATTCCGGCAACCCCTCCATCATCTCGACCAATAAAGCCCTCTACCCGCACTTCCGCGAGATGATGTCGCGTTTCTCCAAGCTGGTCCTGTCCTCCCACATCGCCGCCGCGGATTGGCCAGCGCCGGATTCGCAAGCCAAGTGTCTGCAGGAAGCCGACGGCGTGCTACACGGCGTGTATGGGTTTGTGGAAGTGGCACGGCAGCAGCGTGGGGAAGACATCCCTCGTTTGACGCCGGGGTTCGTGTCTGGAAATAGAAATGCGGCAAACTGGCAGAGCAATGGGTTGCTGGCGAAGGATCCAATGGCTTCCATGTCTTTCATGGACGATGAGCCGGATGCTGTTACGGAGCCTACGGCGCAGCTGGATCAGGCTTTGCTGGAACGGATGGAGGATTTGAAGAGGCTTGTTGTGACGAGTATTCGGAGGCTGGACGAGCATCTGATCTTGCGGGAGAAGCTGATTACGCCGCAGAAGCATCGTAAGATTGGCGACAATATCTGTCGGCAGGGTAGCCAAGTGATTGAAGTATGTCGGCCGTACCTGTCCACAGTGGAGTCGATCAACCTGGCACCCTTGGGATCAGACTTTACGAACCCGCAGATCAATGACTTTGCCGAGCAAAAGCAGAAGCTGTATGACTCTGCGTCGGATCTAGTAATGGCTTGTCAAGCAGTGGCGAGTCCTCTTGCAGACGAATGGGCAGAAGTGCGCGGCAGCTCGCTTGAAGAGCGCCTTAACAGAGTAAGATCTATCGGGCGAGACCTCGATACGGCCGCATCGCAGATCCTATTCTCATTGCAGCTACTGTCAGAATTGATGGTGTCTGAGCATGGCATTGAGCAAGATCCACATCGCTTGACCGATGGAGGCGCAGCTTACGAATCACATATCCGCAATGGCTCAAGCAATTTGCGACCGCAGATGCTGGCCGACATTGGGCAGTCGAAATCGTATCCTGATGGCGCCAATCCAGCGGCAGACATGCAGCGCAATGTCGAGAACTCGAAGGTCAAGCGCTTCTTTGGCGAGGTGCCTGCGACGCCGCGAGATGCTGAGGAAGTTCCTGAGTATCTACAACTAGATCATGAGGGCGAGATAGCGTACGATACCAAGACTGAGGTGCCACAGCTCCGAGGAGGTACTTTGACTGCTCTCGTCGAGCAACTGACCCGACATGATCGGCTGGACTCGCATTTCAATAACACATTCCTGCTGACCTATCGTTCGTTCACTACAGCTCCCGAGCTATTCGACATGCTTGTCAAGCGATGGACTTTACAGCCGCCACCTGGCTTAGCCGGTCCGGATCTGCAGACTTGGGTTGACAAGAAGCAGAAGCCCATTCGCTTTCGAGTGGTCAACATCCTTAAGTCATGGTTCGACACCTATTGGATGGAAGGCAGCGACGAGGCGAGCCAGCAGCTCATGCAGCGTGTGTACAACTTCGCGAAGGACACTGTACAGTCTACGAGCACGCCAGGAGCCGGCCCACTAATGACAGCTATCGAGCAGCGCATGCGCGGCCAAGACGCCTCTAGTAAGAAGCTAATCCTTACGATGAATTCTCAAGCACCTCCCCCAATCGTCCCCAAAAACATGAAGAAGCTCAAATTCCTCGACATCGACGCCCTCGAATTCGCCCGCCAACTCACAATCATCGAGTCCCGCCTCTACGGCAAGATAAAACCGACCGAATGTCTCAACAAAACCTGGCACAAGAAAGTCGGCGACCCTACCCTCGACCCAGCCGCAAACGTCAAAGCCCTAATCCTCCACTCCAACCAACTCACGAACTGGGTTGCGCAAATGATCCTCACGCAAGCGGATGTAAAGCGCCGCGTAGTGGTTATCAAGCACTTCGTCGCCATAGCCGACAAATGCCGCTTCCTGAGCAACTTCTCCTGCCTCACCTCCATCATCTCCGCGCTCGGCTCCGCGCCCATCCACCGCCTCAACCGCACCTGGCAGCAAGTCAACGCCCGCACAACCCAAGTCCTCGAATCCATGCGCAAACTCATGGGCTCCACGAAAAACTTCCTCGAGTACCGCGAAGCGCTGCAAAAAGCCGTCCCTCCCTGCATCCCATTCTTCGGCATCTATCTCACTGACCTTACCTTCATCGAAGACGGCATCCCAAGTATCATCAAGAAGTCTCAGCTTATCAATTTTGCGAAGCGGGCGAAGACTGCAGAGGTCATTAGAGATATCCAGCAGTATCAGAATGTGCCTTATGGGTTGCAGGCTGTGCCGGAGCTGCAGGAGTATATCTTGCATAATATGAAGACCGCCGGGGATGTGCATGAGATGTATGAGCGGAGTTTGCAGGTTGAGCCGAGGGAGAGGGAGGATGAGAAGATTGCGAGGTGAGTTGTTGCTCTTACTTTCTGCTCTACTGAGTAAGGCGCTGACCTGTTCTGCAGATTGCTGTCGGAGTCTGGCTTCTTGTGAGAGCGCACGCAAGGCGTTACGGTGTTGCGAGATGGACATACATACGTATCTGTTGGCATTTGGCTGGGCATAGTAGTGCATGGATCAATGATATCACGAGCGAATGGCGCATGAGGCAAAAGCTGCAACGAAAGAGGCTCACGATATATCGCTATCTGTAGCTCCACACAAGCATTTTGCTAATCTCATGAAGATCGCTTCACGAAGCAGTGAGTCGCACTTTCCATCTCGAGAGAAGAGTTGTGGACCTGTCACACCCGACTCTTTGGTACAGCGTGCATGCAGGGCGTTCCACGTCAGTCTTTGCCGTCACGTCGTGTGCCTGCACGTACCGTTGATCTCGCGTTGTACAACGGCGGATGGCTGCAGGGACCCTGGTGCATGGTTAGTGAATATTGCGTTTATCAGTTTGGCGAGACCAGCCCCGGATGACAACTACTCGTCAAGCGTCAAGCTCATGATTACACCCAACAGCAGCACCACAGCCAATTCGCTCGGCGTTCTGGCGCAAGGATGACGGCTCGCAGGATAGTCTCTATCTTTGCCCTCGCACTTACTCTGGCCATGTGCGCCGACGCAGCATGCGAATGCGGGTTCTCCCTTCAGACCTCCAATTCCACTGCGACCTTCTTCACGCACTCGATTGAGACCGACTTCCTACACATCTCCTCGGTCGCCTACTCCGGTATTGAGGGGACGCCATGGCAGCCGCAGGTCTGGAATCAGACGGCGGCACAGTCACGTGGAGCTTATGGCAGGTCGAACCTACTAGAGAACATCGTCCCGAACCCGCTGCCTGGTGGGACATGGAGTGGCCCAGGTGCCCGAGGCGGTGATCCCGGTCTCCAGCTTGTTGTTCGCAAAGATCTCGTGGATGGCATGGTCACTGGCGCAGAGCTAGCTACGAGCCGCACAGACATCCTCTACGGCACTTTCAGGGTCGGGATGAAAGTCACGGGCATCAATGGGACCTGCTCAGCTTTCTTCTGGTACCGCAACGACACGCAGGAGATCGATGTCGAGTACCTCTCCAAGAACACCTCGATCGTCAACACGATCTTGCAATCCGGCGCAGCAGCAGCTCAGGGCTTCGACGCAGCTGGCACATCGACTTATCAGAAGTACGATGCGGGCCTGTCGCTGTCAGATGAGTACCATGAGTACCGCTACGATTGGCTGCCGGATCGCGTGGACTTCTACCTCGATGGTTTGAAGATCAGTACGTATACTGAGAACGTTCCTGATGCGCCCGGGCATTTGTTGCTGTCGCATTGGAGTAATGGAAATGTTGGGTGGAGTATGGGACCGCCCGCCGAGGACGCTGTCTCGACGATCAGCTACGTGAAGGCTTACTTCAACGTCTCCGGCGGAGATGAAGTGGATGTCTGCAGCAGCGGGACTGCTGTGTGTCAGATTCCAGAACAGAGTGGGCAGCCTGATCTGGATGGGAAGCCGACGTTCTTCTTCAATCCGCCGCCGCCGCAGGCGAACAGTTCGACAGGTATGACAATTCCAACGCATGCCAGTGGCGCTCCGCAAACTTGGCTTACCATCTTTTCCCGGTTTGCCTGGATGGTCGTAAGTTTGCTATTGAGCATCAGCTGAGTCGAGCAGCTTGCATAGGATCTCGAATGCTGCAAGCGCACATAATCGCCTCGAGGAATCGTGCCGTTAACGCCGTCCGATAGACCTTGCGTTGATGATTAGTGATCCGCGGACTGCGGCTTCGGGAGAAGCAACGATGAGTTTGCGACAAAGTACTGGGTCAGTACGAGCTGAGCCGTGCGATGGGGCACGAGACGCTGAAGCGACGCAATGCTTCAAGCATTCGGAAAATAGGCGCATATGCTGTGGAGAGAATAAGAAGAAGCAGGATTGTGCCTGGAGCGGCGATCGTCGTAAGTGAGCGTTTCGCGGGCCGTACGATCAGTGGCAGACGTCTTTGGTGGATGGCCAAACAGACCAGTTTGATCAGATTTACTCTGAACTTTCCAGATGTATAGCAAAGACCTCAGGTCATGAAACCATCCCGTGACATTGCCATTCCTCGGCGTTCAACCTACAATCTTGGCTGAACTCCGCGCTGACACCGCCGTTCGACGACACCGTGTACACATTGACATTCATCACCTAAGTACTGCATCATGATCCCACTGCAGTAGATAGAAGCAGCAAGGATCATCGTTCTCCTTGGTAAGCTACATCATCAACTGCCAGCTATGCCGCGGATGCTGAAAGGAGTGGGGCGAGAAAGGTAAAGCCATCACGACAGAGAGGCACACACGCGGGTATAAGAGGGGAGGTGGCTTACACACATGCATGATGTAGGTCGGCGGTGATTTACACATCACAACTTAGTAGCGATCTCTCAGCGTCACCCCCAGATTCTTTTCAGCATGGCGGACTACTCTATCGCTCCTCCAGGCGCCACCATCTCCCCCAAACCATTCAAAGCTCATGTCGCCGAAGAGAAGTTGCAACTACTCAAGGATCTCGTGAAGCTCTCGCCCATTGGCACAGCATCCTTCGAGAACACCGGCGCTGGACGTCGGTATGGCATGAAGCGCGAATGGCTCGCGAACGCTAAAGAAGTCTGGTCCACCTCGTTCGACTGGAGAAAGCATGAAGACCGCATCAACTCATATCCGAACTTCACTGTGCCAATCACAGACGATGGCGGAATTACCATCGACGTCCACTTCATCGCGCTGTACTCTCAGAAGAAAGGCGCCATCCCAATCGCCTTCTATCACGGCTGGCCAGGCAGTGTGCTGGAGTTTCTAGACATGCTCGATCTGGTGAAGAAGAAGTATACGCCAGAAACCTTGCCGTATCACATTATTGTCCCGTCATTACCAGGCTACACTTACAGTTCCGGTCCTCCTCTTGACCAGGACTATGGCATGGTTCAAGCTTCCATGTGCCTGGACAAGTTGATGCGCGGTCTCGGCTTCGCTGCGTACCTTGCGCAGGGAGGCGACATCGGATCTAGGGTCAGCCGTACACAAGCCTCGAGGTCTGATGCGTGCGTGGGCTTTCACCTTAACATGATCAGCATGCCTCCACCGGAGAACCACGCTGAGCTGGAGGTGAGCGCTCTAGAGAAGGGGGCTCTGCCTCGGGTAAATGACTTCATGAGCACGGGATCTGCGTACGCGTTCGAGCATGGATCGCGGACCGCTACGATTGGCCTGGCGCTGAGTGCGAGTCCCATTGCAATGCTGAGCTGGTGAGTGCTGAGTGTCCATGGCAGGGAATAGACTACCGCTGACTGGACTTGCAGGATAGGGGAGAAGTTCCTCGAAGTAAGGATCCGGAGTATCGAGCAATTCGCATAACATAGCTAACACTTCCCAGTGGACAGACGAAGATCCCCCATTGGACCGTATACTCGAAAGCGTGTCCCTCTACTATCTGACTGATACATTCCCTCGATGCATCTATCCATACCGAGGTGTAAGCTCGTGGAACTAGAAATATGATTTAGATCGTGTACCACGCTGACTACATGTAGGAAACTAATGGTAGCGAAGGACGTCCCCGTCAAGGCCAAGTCACCTCAGTGAGATCGGATCGATACATGAGACTACTGTGCAAATGCTGACAATGTCCAACGTAGTTCATGCCAAACAAGACGCCGGCAAAGAGCGCTTTTACCGACAAGCCTCTCGGCTACTCGTTCTTTCCGAAGGATATCTTCCCTGTCCCTGGTAGCTGGGCTGCCACTCTAGGCAACTTGGTGCACTACAGTCAGCATGATAGTGGAGGCCACTTCGCGGTACGTAGAATGATGGATTTACTGCGTACATTGCTGACCGCGCGGTAGGCCATGGAGAAGCCGGCGGAGCTGTTCCAGGATGTCGAGGAATGGGCTTCGAAGGCATGGAAGGGGCAGACGAGTGGCGTGAAGCTATAAATCCCAAGACTGCCAGTGGTGCGCAGCTTGAGCACCAATATATTTCATGCAAGTAATGCAGATATACGCATCATGCTACCCAACCTCGGCTCCGCCATGCACTCAGTCCCACAGCCCTCTTACAGGACCATGTCTACCAAACAAACCACCCCATCCTCGCCACGTCCACCGCTCCTTCGCGTCGTTCTTCCCCAACATCCGAGCCCATCTCAACTTCAGCCCGCTTGCTGGTCTCTGTAGTCGCTTCCATGACCTCGTAGCCGCCCCCCTCTCGCATGCCATTGAAATGCCATCCTGGCAGAACACCGTCCTGGAACACCGCTATATCATTATACTTGCCACCAAGAAAGTCTTGCAGAGTCCAACTAGCAGCATTGACCGGGTTCGGTCTGACTCTGGCCGCCTCATCAGACCACACATAAACTTCTGCGATCGTAGTCCGCTGCTCTAGGCGTCGCTCCACATGTCCATTGGGCTCCGATGGTGGTAACGTGACGACCACCTCGTACATGACCTCTGCTTTCACCACATACGAGTTGGCGCTGTAGTGGCGATCGAGTCGTTTCCTGGAGCGCCTGCCTGCACCAAGGAGCAGTAGGCCATGGACCCAGTCCTCAAGCTCGTAGGTGGACGCAGGATCGGTTGCGTTGTCTCAGCCTGCAGATACAACCTGGCGCCGTGCGAACGCGCTGGCGTGATCTTGTCAAGGACATCCTTGACATGCGGTTTTCCAATGAGGTTGGCGAGCGAGCCGGGGAGCATCAGAACGTCGTGAATAAAGATGGGCGTCATCTCTTCAGGATCGAGGTCGCCTCCCGCATCGAACTGACTGGCGGGAAAGCGGTTCGCAAGGGCTAGCTGGAACGCATGAGGAACCGGCTCAAGTGAATTGACAGGAAGTTGGGATGTGGAGAGGAGCTTAGCAAGCGACTGTGAGTAAGGTCTGTGTATACGATGATCCACGGCCAGGTTTCCCGGGTCGGAGCAGCAGGGAGCGGGATATCGTGGTGGTCCACTGGCTGGACTGACGTTCTGGTCCCACAGTGCAAGATCGCTGCGGCGCTCGGCTGGTGGGTTGGAACAGATCCTGGCGTCGGCCGCATTGTCATGCCCAATACTTAGGCTCGCAGTGGCTGCAATCGGCATGCTGTCGCAGTCGCCGTCGGAAGACGAATTCTCATGTATGGAGGCCATGGTCCAACAAGTGACTGGTCTGATGCTAGGATAGGAGTGCGAGATCGGGAAGTGCTTCCAACGAGATGATATCTGGTCTTGGTAGCAAACATGAACAACACATGCTTCACTCCGTGCCGCCCTTGTAGCTTGTGAGAGCACAGCCAGCGATATTGGCAGTCATGAACTTAGTTCTCTTCTGTGAATACGTTCAGATTGAGTATATGATCAGTGAGTGCAAGGTATGATGCCACTGCAATCGACACATATATTTCAATATGCTGCTCTCCTCAGGTGAACGACTGGGGCTCGTGCTCGCCCATGCAAACTCAAGTGTACGGGCTAGACATCTCATCGGGACGAGAATCTGCAGACCGCCTTATGGGCAACGCTGTGCAGTGTATGGAGTCGTTGGAACGGAAAAGGAGGAAAGCTCATAATGTAGAAAGCCACTTACTGATCTCGCTCGCAGCAAGATTTGAGGAAGCCGTGGTCATGCAAGAACGGAGGTTGCCGCTGAAAGGGCTCTGGTCTTTTCGAAGTTTACTCAGATGAGCCACGGCAACAGCCAAAGCCCATCTCGTATCTCGTCACATTTTCAGTCGCCGTGGTCGTCGTAATTGTCCTTCCCTCCAGGTCGCCAGGCACTTATACCCTGATAGCCACCAGTCTCAGGCTACAACTAGTACCTAGGTGGTCCACCTCCATACTGCGGCGCCTGCCCAGGGTATCCGCCCTGCTGACCCTGACCTTGAGGTGGAGGCGGACGCCCATACTGCCCTCCTTGCTGCTGTTGCTGCTGACCGCCGTATTGAGGCGGCTGTTGTCCATAGCCGCCCTGCTGGGGTGGAGCACGGTAGCCCTGCTGTTGAGGCGGGTACTGGCCCTGAGGAGCGCCGTACTGCTGCGGTGGCGCACCACCATAGCCGCCCGGAGCACCTCCAGCCATACTGGTCTTCTCGTCCTTGGTGTCGTAGCTTGGGTCGATGGCGCCGAGGATGAGCTTTAGCATCCAGAGATCGGGGGTAAGGTCCACGGGAGGCTGGGCACGCGACATCTCGGCGGACTCGTTCTCGTAATCTAGGCGGTGTCAGTCTTGTGTTAAAAACCATAGGCGGAGAAAGCATAAACATAGTGCTCAACTTACTCGACGTGCAATCGACCATCCTACCGACCTGGGGATCGTTGTCGAGCTTAGCGAGATACTGCGTCGCCTTCTCGTCGTTCCCGACTTGCGCGAACTCGAAGGCAATCGCACCCGGTCCGAGGTTCTGGGTGGCTCCCATAGCGTATCGGATAGTCTCAATGAGCGCGTTCTGGTTCTCACCAGCTGGCTGTCCATCCGTGATGCCGATAATCAGGATCGGCTTGCGTGGCTGGCGGAGCTTTGGCAGGGCGATTCCATCGACCACCTTCTCGCGCAACTTCGTGCCGAAAGGCGTCAAGCCCTTATACTTCTTCGTGCTGAGGATCTGGTTGATCTGCTGCTCGCCACGAATGCCAGACAGCGCGTTGAGAGGGATTTCCTCATCGTTCATGAAGCGAATATCGATTCCGTCGTCATCGAACAGGGTAGCAGCGAACGCGACACGCTGCATGATAAGCTGCAAGTCCTTGATGCGCTCGCCGTTCTCCTCGAACGACATGGAGCCACTGTCGTCGATGAAGACGATCACGTCGTAGAGAGCAAGACGTACTATGTCCACTGCGATCTCGCGCTGAATTCTCCAGGCCTGGCACAGGCGGTCGATTGACTGAGCTGCGCGCTGAGCGATCTGCGGGAGACGTGGGTCGCCTGGGCGGTAGAACTGCTGGAGCTGCTTCTCCTGAATCGCCTGCTCTAGCTGTCTCGTGTATCCGGCGATGTCATGAGGAGCGCCGCCAGCTCCGCCTGCGCCTCCCTGAGGCGGGTACTGTTGTTGCTGTCCACCATACTGCTGACCACCTTGCGGTGCGCCGTAGCCTTGCTGGCCCTGAGGTGGGGCGCCATAGCCCTGCTGACCTTGCGGAGGTGCGCCGCCCTGCGATAGATTCAGTCAGCATATACTCTGGGCCCTCACGTGAACACCGAAACGGCGAAACTGGATATCACGAACGTAGCCGCCGCCGTAACTGTTGTCCGGAGGGTATGGCGGTGCCTGGCCGTATTGCCCAGGAGCTTGCCCGGGGTACGGACTCGTCGACTGGCCGGGTGGAGGCGGTGGAGGTCGCTGATATTGCTGCTGTCCGTATGCACCTTGCGCAGGAGGCTGCTGATACCCGCCTGGCGCCGGCGACTGGTATCCGCCTTGTTGTGGACGTCCAGGCTGGAGTGGTGCTGGGTATGGTGAAGATGGGTATGGGGCAGCGCCTCCTGGTGGAGGCTGACCACCCGCTGCCAGTCGCGAAGCTAAGGGCATGTGTAGAAGGCGATGGTTTTAATGAGATTCTCGATGTGGTAGGACCAAGCAGATGCAGTCCAGGGCGTCTGTGATAATAGCACAAGCAATGATGATTGTAGGTGGAGAAGCACCAGAATGAGATTAACGCAGCTCACATACTTGACCTGGATACGCTTGCTGCATGGAAAGTCAGATTCAGGCCGCGTCACATGTCCCTTCTGCGGAATCACTCACGTATTGTTGTTGGCCACCCGGGGGCGGTGCAGAGCCGTAGTTTGCCGTAGGCGCACCACCGGGTGCACCTTGAGCAGCAGCGAGTTTCGATGCGAGCTGTGGTCACACGTTCAGTCAGTATATTGTCGGCGCCTTCATTGTGCTACCACGGCGATTGTAGCAATTCCAAGATGGCTGACGTAGCTGCTTGGTGGGGTTCTTGTTGAAGTGGGACATGCTGCCGGCTGGGACGGAATAGGTGGCATTGGCACTTACACCCATGATGGTTGGAGTTGAGGACTAGTCGAGGGAGGATGGTGAAAGATTTGAGTGTCGGTAGTGAGAGGGATGAGCCTCAGTCGAGAGAGGTAGAATTTGTAGCGCTGGTTTGCTACCAATGAAGCGTATACTGCGGAAGCTGAAAGACAAGAGCTGAGAGGAGGCAGGTACGGGTGGCTGTGCAGTGGGGTATCGTGCATGCACTGTAACGGAACGATCGAACGCACGACATGAGCTGCGCCTCAATACCACATTTATTGACTCTCCTGTCCTCCGCTTCTCAAGAACTCTAGACCGTGGGTCAGGGTGCTATCAGCCTGCCCGCAGCAGTAAGATGCCTCACTGCCATGTTCCATAACATCAAAGTGAGGACAATTATCTCTCACCGACAATGATCGACAGATTGACTTCTGCTGTTGCTTCGATATGAGCGTACTGTAGCAGTGCTCAGATTGTGGGAGAAGCGCAAGTAAATGATCATTGGGAATCGTTGTACGTTGTCGATTGCTATCGTTCAAGGCAGCGTCCGCAGGAGCTCCATTCCATTGCCCTCGTGCTACGCCCACAAGACAATCTGCACAACAATCTCAGATTCCCGTGATCTTCGTCATCCTCACTGGAGCCAAGTCGACAATCCCATGCATATCCCTCGGAAATCGACAAGACTCGCCGTTCAAGCACCCGATTCCCCTCGAACTACCCTCCGTCGCCATGGGAAACGGGCAACGATGCCCATGAATGCACCCTTCTTCCTCGCATACCGTGCCGCGCTTGCAAGGCGTCTCACGCGCAACAGCTCTGAGTATCTTCATTTCCTTGTCGGTAGGTCTATAGTCATGGCGGTGATGGCATCTGTGCGATTTGTTGCAGCCATCGGGCATGAGGTAGTGTTGGTTGCATAGCTTGAGCTTCTTGACGACGTTGAATGCGTCGGACTCGTACTCAATGGAGGAGTCAATACGTTGGCCTTTTCTGTTGCGACGAACGATGTCAGCTGGTCCTTGAATGGGCCGAGGCGCTGACTCTGGTGGTGGCAGGTTCGCGGCACGCTTCGCTTTGGCAGCCCAGCTGTCTCGCAGCATCAAATTGTCGACCGAGTCCGTTGGTGACACCAGAGACGACGAGGCGCTGGATTCGGCACGACGTGAAGTGTTCAGTGGAGGGAGACCAACATGACGCGCCAGGCTATCTCCAATCTTCGGTGTGCTGATGAACGAAGCTGGCGTGTCCATACGTGGCGTAAAGAGACCACTTGCAGCACTCAGCTGGGATGGCTGACGACCTCGCTGACCAGTGAGTAGATCAGGCGGCGTGGTGTTGATCTTGTCGCCACGAAATAGGCCAGGGAACCTGGTCGTCTTGAAGGGCAGATCAGCTAGCTCTTTCTCGAAGGGCACGCCTTCCAGCAGTGTTACGCGAGCCAGTGCTTCAGGATCGTCCATGTATATCTCGAGCATGCGAGCAAAGCCGTTGTCGTGGCTGCAGCCGAACAGGACTTGGTGACAGTGATAGTCATACAGATGCAGCTTCAGATTGTCTATGCAGAGTCAGCTCGCTATTACCCGGTAGCTCTGAGAGAGGCGGTGCTCACCGATGATCTTCACATCAGCTCTGTCCTTGCCACTGCCAACATCGACCCAGTCAAACAAGCTGCCGCCGCGTGTGAAGCCTTGAGTAAAGTCTTGGAAAGTGGAAGCTTGGTCAATCAGTCCGGCGCGGACGCACGCATCGGCAAGGCCTTTAACGTTCGCGTAGATGCGCGTCACGGTCTTATAGTCCTTGGGCGGGTCAGGTATGTTGCGATCGAACCATTTCTTCACTTCGTCCTTGAGGATCAGCGCGGCTTGACGACCACCTTTCTCGCCATCCCGGAGGAAGGACTCCTTGAAGATCATGCCATCGCCATCGATCAAGACTAGGACGAACGGATCGCGGTTCTACAAGTAGTCAGCGCTGGTGGCGAAGGGTTCACGACGGCAGTATACCCACCAGAATGTATTGCAAGCGCTTCACATTTTCGGTCAACCCCTGCTCACGCGCGTGAGCGGTGGCAGTGTACGTGCGCTGAACGTCGTGCTCTCTAACGAGCTCGGCGTGCTTTAGCGAGAGGTTCTCATAGCGAGTGATGACTTCCTGAATGGTCATCAGCGCCATAATTCAATGTGTGGTGGCAAATGGAAGTTGCTCACCTCCAGCAGCACGGTCCGCTTGACGCCTGCAAGCTTCAATTCTTCGTGACGCTCCCACAGACTGAGCGGGTCTGATCCGGTGATGTTGTTGGCCATTGTAGGTATGCCGTTCCGATGAGGTGTGTTGATGTGTATTGAGTCGCCGTTGCCCAGGCCAAGCAGATCGAAGTTGCTGCAGGCTGCCATTTTGTAGTAGAGGGAAGTCGAAGGTATTGTTGACAATTGATGCGAGTATCAAAGGGTGATGGCGGGGAGTCAGAGGGGAGGTCGTCCCTGGGTCGTGCTTGCCTCCTGTGCCTTCACTCTGTAGGCAGCGTAACTCTACTTCGACTTCACCTCCTATGCAATCACGAGACAAGGACGACTGCGATATTGAAGAGGGATCCAGGTTAATGCGCGTGGACCTAGGGGCCAGTCTCAACGACCTCAACGGCCAACACGGACAACGTTCGTTTGCCGTGCTCATATGCGTTCGTAACCTGCACTCCAGTGCCTCAACGAATCGCAGCCGACGACACGCTCCCACAACCAGCTCGACCTGCGCTTGGGTTTCCCACGCGGTGAGAGGGAGCTGGACGATCCTTCTATGCTAGCGATATGCCACAGGTCAAAGCTGGGCCGGCGTCTTGATCAACTCAGAAAGACGACGATCACAAATGCGCGGTGGGCTCAAGTACGGCGCTAGTCACTGGCGCTGTGTAACAGGAAACCCTGAGCATGCAGCCACCCGTTTCTCAGTAGTCCAAGCGGTATCCCGCACACCAGAATCTTGACGTGCATGGCCACCATCCACGAAAAGGACTCATCACTCTTTGATCCATCCATCCTTCTCCTCCTCAAGGTGCTCTTTCAGTCTCTGCATACGATTGCCAAAGTTTTTGCCACACCGCCAGCAGAGCATATCGACCGGCATCCAGCTGTAGTGACGACGATGATCGTGTTTGGTGAGCGGGAACTGGTCCAACGGCACCAGAAAATCCGTCGTGAATGACTGATAATGGTTGGTCTTGTTCATTTTCTCGCCGCAAAACTCAGTCGACATGCAATGGATATGTAAATTTCCCATCGAAGGATTTGCATGAATGCCACTGACAATCTCTTTCTCCCAGTCTCTACCTGGAGGCAGCTGTTCGGGCGGGTCATCAGACTCCAATGCCTCTATGAGTGGCCGATCTGAAGCACTCTGTCGGCCGAATCGCCGTCGCAGCTCCGTTGCAACGAGTTTGCGCACCTTCTTCTCTTCTGCAACGCAGTCTGCCAGGAAAGCCGGATCATCGAAAGCTTCCTGTGGTCGCATTACACTCTTCTTGAGATCTCGAGGGAGTATCAAGACGTGGATGATGGACTTCGGGTAAGCGTCGTTGATGACGACGAACTTGTCGTTCGAATAGATCACGCGACTCGATGGGAAGGCGTCGGGATCTTTGATGTATGCAGCAAGGCCACTACGGCCCATCGCTTTTGATTTCTCAGTGGCTGTGTCGGGTTTCATGGCTTTGGACTTCGGGGACATAAGCTCTGTGACTGCGCGATCAATGATCAGACCATTGAGATGACTGTACTCGAGTTGCGAGTTGACAGGAGGCTTGAATGAACGATAGAAGTCAGAACATCTTACATGCGTTACGTTTCGATGGCGTTGCTGGGGGAGATGAATGATCTGGAATGTGCGGTGCTTTCGCCGAAGCCATCTGAGCCTGCGCGATCTTTTGCGGAGCTCTCGAACCTCTTGTCAGACCTTGCCTTCCATGCCGCAACGAGCTGCGCATTCGATGGTCGATATCGGCGGCCAGATTGCTATTGCACTGAAGCGTAACAGCTCTTGCGAGTGATGGTCGTACTTTGAGTGGTTACGTCATATGTCAACGAACTTTGGCGCGTCGCCTCACTAAATTGACGCGACATGTGAGTCTAAGGTATAGCACTTTTCCATTACACCCACTTAATTCTACTCTTGCTCTTGCCGGTTGTCATGTTGCTTGACATGCGATCGGATTCCAACATGCGCCTAAGAGTATAGCTCCGACGCATACTAGTGAAGAACATTGTGTTTGAACGACGAACTCCAGTGTATCCAGCTGACTGGAGATGCCTACCTTCACTGGCTCTCGAAAGCGCCAGGCCAAGTTGAACCTGACGCCACTGCCATCGTCTTCTCCAGCTTCGAAGGGTTACCACCAGCAGATCCAGGAGCGCGCCGCTGCTGTCGACTATGAAGGATCGCCCGCGAAGCGTCGGAAGGTGCTAGAGGATGTGAATGGTGGGGAAAATACCCTACCACCCACTCCGTCCGCATCGAGGAGGCCTACAGCGAATGATAGCGACGACGAGCTATTGCAACCAACGCCCAAGCAATCCCAAGCCCGCGCGACGAGGAAGACCGCTAGGCAGCAGAGGCTAGACTTCAGTAACGCCATACCCTTGAGCTCCACAGGCCAAACAATAAACCTGGATCAGCCCTTGGGTCTGACCGCACAAAGCGGAGAGCGGCATGCGTCGAGCGACGACAGTGATGAGCTCCCTTCGCCAGGCAAGCTGATGCGCAAGAGCAAGCGGAAGCAGAAGACGAGCAGTGCTCACAAAGACGATGGTTTCATGGGCTCGAGCGGCCGGCGAATCACAAGGGGCTCTCAGAAGCGGTCCGTCACGAACGAGGATGACTCCGAAGACGACATAATCGTCAATCACAGTTCTCGAAGCCGGACAGCAGCACGACCAGTGTCGGCTGTGATAGACGTGGAGGACGAGCAGACTGGTGAAGAAGATATGCCTACGACTGGTGGCAAAGTCAGCCGCAAGCGAACAAGGCGATCCTCGTTCATCAGCTCTTCTCCACCGCATGCTGAAGTGAGCGACGATGATGTACAGATCATCGAACGTCCGAGATCACAACGCACAGGCCCGGGGAGAGAGTCGGACAAGGTCGAAGATGAAGACGACGACATTGTGCCGTTCACTCCAGGCCGTCGCAAATCCAAGCCTTTGCGGCAGCTCACTCAACAGGAACAGGAGGATCTACACGAGGACCTTGACTTTCTTGGACCTAGCAGCGATGTTGACGAGGGTCGTAGTCATCGCGCACAAAGCTCACAAAAGAACGCGCGATTGAAGGCACTAGAGAGACTGAAGCAGAAGCGATCTAGTCAGCGCGATTTGCCAGACATTTCGGAGAACGATGCCGACGACATCTTCGAAGATGAGGGCGATGAGACACCAGTTGAAGTTGAGGATGACGACGATGGCCGAGGCGAGGAGGATGAGCAAGAGGTTGTGTATGCTCCGACGAGCAGTCGCGCAATGTTCCACGCTGAGAAAGAGGACGAAGAGTTCCTCGTTGACGAGGGTGAAGAAGATGATCTTGGAATCCCAGAAGGCATCCCGTTGCAGTTCACACGCTATGCCTCAATGAAAGCAAAAGAACTGTGGAAATTCGCAGTCGAATGGCTTGTACAGAAGAAGATCAATCCTGCCTTTCCCCAGATGCACGATGAAATCTATGAATTGGCCTTCCGAAAGCTTGACGATGAGGTCGCCGGACTAGTCGGCTCCAAATTCGCATCCGCAGCATGGACGACTGACTTCACTCTCGCCTTCCGTTCACGGCCTGCGATTGCCTACGACAGACTAGACCGCAACAAATCGGAGCACATGTTCAATGACAAGTGCGATGCATGCAACCGGACAGGTCATCCAGCTACCTATCAAGTGCAGTTCCAGGGCAAGCCTTACCATCGAGACACATTGGACGATGTGGACAACGATGATGGCGACGACGACGAAGACGGCGGAGATGACGGTTCGAGCTCCAGTTCAGGTGACTCAGATGACACGCCAGACTACGACGCGAAGGGCAACGAAGTGAAGCCAGCAAGCCATATCTGGTATGTTGGCAAGTTCTGTATGAACAACGCCCGGACTGCACATGCATTGCAGCACTGGCGGCTGCATCTCTATCACTTCGTCTCGGATTGGATTGAGCAACGATACAACTCGCCCGAGCAGCTTCGTAAGCGGGATAAGATGAGTGTGAGAAAGAAGCGCAAGCACGCTCGACGAATCGCCGACCGCATGGAAGCCGAGGGGCAGACCACTGCATTGTGGAAAGAGTTTAGGCATACCTTGAGTGAGGCTGCTAACGCAAAGCAACAAGGCCGATTCAGCATGGAGTCGCCTTGAAGTCCTACGCGGGCCTTTGACTCTCGGATATTCAGAGCCTTCCTGTGCTTCGATCAAGCGCCCTGGAGGATTCAAATCACCTGGATCTTCCAGCTGACAGCGAGTGAGAGACGTTCTACAAGTTTTGATGCAGCAATGGTCGGCTTCATTCGTGCCGACGTTCAACACCTTAGAGCGGACCCAATGAGATCGCTGCATTTGTGGCGACGAAGTGGAAGGAGCGGCCTCACCTAGTGGTGCTCCTGCCTAGCATCAACACTGTGTAGTACATGGAGTTGTCACAAGTAGTCAGTAGCAAGCGTGAGGTCGGAGGCGATTGTGACCTCTACCTACGGCGACATAAAATCTTCCAAGCTGGCGTGGTAGTGCTCGCACCCCCTGCGGTCTGCTCCTATAGGCACGCTGCCATAATTCGCTGGCATCGCAGCAAAACGCTACACGTGATCATCCATGCTGATCCCCCGGACGCCACGCTAAGTCTATGCATTCCCATCTCTGCACCTACCCTCATATCCCCTCCCAGCTCGGTACAACGACAAATTTACCCTTCACCTGCCCCATCCCCATCGCCCTACCACCCACAACCTTCTCCTTCACGTCAGCCCCTTCCTCTCCCTCAGCCGCATCATGCCTCTTCTTCTCCAACTCAGCTATAATGACGTCCTGCAAGAAGCTCGCCTCGATACCCATACCTATCTCCATAGGTACGCCACCCCAATCTAGCGTCGCGCGGCCAGAGGCATGAATGTTGAGTTTGCCGACGAAGCCAGCGGGTTTGATAGGTGGTGGCGCGGAGCCGGTAGATGTTACAGCTGGGCCATCAGGGTCGGGCTTCACCGTGATGGGTTTGAGATCCGGGAGTATGGGTGGGAACTGGAAGAGGTAAACCTTGTCCTGTCTCGGATCCGTGGCAGAGGCATCGGGCATCTCTGCGTCTTCGCCGGGTGGTTGGGTGGAGGTTGAAGGCGCGGGTGTGCCAAGCTCGTCACGGAGGATGCGGAGGTCTTTCTCCTTGAGCTCCCATTCGAGGGCGTCTTCGTTTGTTTCGAACTCCGGTCTCTCCTGTGTTGAGAACGAGGGCTGCTTGACGCGGTCTTTAGCCTTCTTACGGGCTTCTGGAGATGAGGGTGGAGACTGAGGTGGGAGCATGGACGCTGTTGGTGCCTGGCCCGGTGGTGTAGCAGGTCGATCGTCATCATCGTCTGTGGGTTCTGGTTTGATACGTGGCCTGCGCTCTCCGTCGCTAGAGCTGTCAGAGTACACGCCTTGGTATGCGTGCTGTTCGCTCACGATCTCGATGTCCTTGGCACGTTGCTTCCCTTTTCCGCGTCGACGGAGTGTTGGTGAAGCAGGAATATCGTTCGCTTCGACAACCAGCGCTGAAGTATCTGCCACCTTAGCCGCATCCTCCTTCAGTCCCAGCGCTCTGTCTCGGTGCTCGACTCGCTGTATGCGCACAGGTGCGAATCCGCCCGGTGCAGCACCACTCGTATCGTCATCAGCCGTTAGGTCAATAAGTGCTAGGTCGTCGATGTTGCGCCTGCCGCCCGCGGCTTTGTCATCCTCATCGTCTCCGCTGGAAATGTAGCCACCGTCCTCAGTCTTGATCACCGTCCTGCTGTCCATCATCTGCACATCTCGATGACTAGATCCGTTTGCGCCAGGCTCTTGCTTGACACCAGATCGACTGCCACTCGCTCCACGATTACCTCCTCCGCCGCCTCCGCTGCCACCACCGGTACTACCTCCTCCTCCTGATCCTCCTCCTGAGCCACCGCCTCCCCCGCCTCCACTGCTAGTCCCAACTCCTCCCCCTCCACTCCCACTAACCCATCCTCGTCCCTTCCCTTTCACCTCAGCAACCGTCTCTCCAAGCGAGAATGGCCCACTCATGACAGCCGCACCCTCACCCTTCCTCCGCTCCCCCTCTCCCATATACCCACCCCTGAGCCTCCCCCTACCCCTGCCATCGCCTCTGCCCCTGCTGCCACCAAACTTCGCCCTAGCTTCCTTAGCTTTCCGATCGCTCTCCTCACGCTTTCGGTCAGCTTCTTCTTTCTCGAGCTCCGCGCGAGATTTGTTGGAGCGCCGGCCAGTGAATTTAGGTTTTGCTACGGGGGCACGGCCGCGGCCGCGGGTGGAAGCTGAGGCTGTGGTTGGGGTGGAGGTAGTTGGAGGGGCGGGAGTGGAGGGGTGGGAGGTTGAGGGTTGCGATGTGAGGTCTACTTGGGGGGGAGGAGAGGTTGCTGGTGTGGGTGCGGAGGTTGAGGGCGGTGAGGGCACGACGGGAGGCCGTGGGGGTGGGCGACGGGGCGGCATGGCGGAAGAAGGTGATTAAGAGGGATGATGTAAGTAGGCATTGGCTTCGAATGAAGCTTTAGTATTTAGTGAGTAGCAGCTCGAGCTTCAGTCATATTAAATTTGTCGGAGTTAAGCAGGCAAAACGCCGAGGTCTGACGTCGAAAGAATGCTAGCCTGCCTGCCATGTGACGGTCGCTATGTTAAGAGTGCTGGACGGCGACTATATCATTCTACCAAAGCTTAGAAGAAAGCAATCGTCCTGATCTCAATGCTCTCCCTCGGCCTCGCATCGCTCTTACTAGTCGGATCCGCAAACGCCGAATGTCCCACAAATTTCGCAACCCCCTCCTCACTATCAAAAGTCTTCAACAGTATCACCTTCCCCTCGTCCATCCCCGGAAAGTAATACCACTTATGCTCTGGACTGTACCTCAGCAAATAGTTCTCGCCATCACGATCTTGATAACGGAGGTGCAGCTTGAAGAAATCTTCTGGCGGAGAGGACGTGACGTCGCACATAGCAAGCGGGTTCTCTTCGACGGCGTGGAGAGGCTTCCAGACGTTGAGGAAGGCGTGGCGGCGCTTGAGGAGTTCGGGTGCGCGGTCGGGGAGTAGTTGAATGATGCGCTTGGGGCCTGATTCGGCGGTGTAGTCGCAGTGGACTAGTTGGACAGGGGCTCGCTGCGACGTGTCTGGGCGTCGTCAGTACGATGAGCTCTGCCAGTGAGAATCTACGTTTCACTCACTCTTCTGGTCCGTCAGTGGCTTCGCAACGTTCTTCTTCGTCCTGATAGTATGATCAAAGACCAGCACCTCCTGAGCGCCAAGAGTCTTCTTCAAGAACTCAACGATCTCGGGGTAGAACTCGCTGCGGACTGTTTCATCATCGTCCCAGGCCTTGCTGTACTTTGCTCGGAAATCGTTGAGCGAGAAGCCATGCTTATCGACGTGAAAGTCATCAGCTCGGGACCAGCCATCGTGGATGTCAACCTCATGTGCAGCGTCACCAGGCTCATGTATGCCCTTCGACTTTTCGGTCTCGTAGAAGTAGATTTCAGTCAGTTGTGGGGACACATCTTTAGTATCTGGAAGCGATGGGAAGGCAAGTCAGCAGACGGTTACATGAAGATATGTACATGATATGTAAATGTTGAGTCGAGCTGCATGACCATGGGTAAAGTTCATTATTGGCTGCTGCTGTCCGCTCGCCTGTTCCTCGGTTTGGCAGCTCTGTATAGTGCTCAGCTGGGAGCGGTGAGAGTCATGTGAAAGTCACTTACAGTTCAAGGTTGCCTTCACACTACCTCCACTCCCGTTCGCACCATTCGTAGACTGCTTCTTGTTCGGCAACAACGCCTTCTCCACGGCACCCTGCGTCTTCTGCCAGCACGGCAGCTTCTCAATTTCCTGGATCCAGCGCGTTATGCCAGGGTAGTTCTTCAAAGGCAGCTTCTGCTCTCGCCACAGGTGCATCGGCGAGGCTATAGCAATGTCTGCAATCGTCACCTCATTCCCAGCGATCCACTTCTGCTTCGACAGCGTCATCTCGAGCACCTTAGCGAGCTTGTGGAAGTTCGGCTCTTCGGCAGACAGCGCAGCTTGGTCCGGCTTGCCACCAAGTAGCTCCTGGACCACGTTCTGGACGATGTAGACGTAGCAGCTTGGGAACCATACGGACGCCTCCCAGAGCAACCAGCGGTTGACATCTGCGCGGCGTTTCGGATCGACCGGGTACGCTGAGCTGCCGCCCTGTTTGATGTCTGCAGCGTACTGCATGATGGCGTTGCTCTCCGTCAATACGAGATCGCCATCAGTGGCAGCTGGTACGGTGGCGCAGGGATTGATCTTGGTGAAAGATGGGTCCTTGTGTCCGCCATTGAAGTAGTCGATGTTGACGAGCTCAAAGTCGGTACCGATGAGGTCCACGCCGGCTAGGACCTTCCTGCAATTGATTGTGCACGGATCGAGGTAGATCTTGAGAACCATCTTGACGATATGCGCGGATTTGAGGGCAAGAAAGCTGCAAATTGTCTGACAGGAGGAAGATGAAGCTCACTTACAAGGGTCCTTATGCAATCCAGAGCCTCGGACGGCCAAGGGTCTTATAGCTGGCGAGATTCGTGGGCCGTACCACCTTCACAAAGCCATATTCCCGTAACCTTCGATCACCCCACAATGCGGGGTTGGTAAGGCGCGAGGCGATTTGGGCGTTGGCAGCATGTCTTTTGTCACTGGCTGTAGTGGTGGTGGCAGTGTCTCCAAGCATGCAGGTAGCCCCTCGTCTCCCTCCAACGGTCTCCGGTCGGCCGATATTTTCGCGTTGACACAATTCCAAATGGCTATGCGGAAGGAAGCTGTACGTTCACAGGACCACAACGATGCTGAGCAGCGCGTCGGAGGCCAGGCGTACAGTAGGGACTAGAGCGATAGCTCAAGCGTCTGAGCCTCATGGGGCGTGAGTCTAGCTGCCAACACAATACGTGTACGTCGTGGGCAGATCACTGCGTCAGGGAGCGCGGCGAGGTAGAGATGTTGGCGGACAAGCTCGAATGCCAAGAAGCGGAAGAACTCCGCGTCATTTCTTCCCTTCCAGCAACGGATTAATACCATACACACCCTCATCGTATCATATCCGACCGTCGAGTTTGCTCGGTAACGCTGGTACACTCGCGGCAGGCGCGACACACATGAGAACTCCTGGCTTAGTATTCGACTCTGGGTTGACATCGAGGATCGTCACAATGAAATGCTAATACGTCCTCAGCCTATGGGCATCAAAATTATCCCTTGAAATCCGGGCCAGATGGAACAGACGAGTCTCCAAGTGCAGGCTCACGGAGCAAGTAAGGAACGCGCATAACGATGGTTTATGCTGCTTCGAATGCGACAGGTGGCAAGCATGTCCACTCCGGAAAGCGTGGATTCATCAGCGCCCATGCCTTAGAGTACGCAGACCTACGCACTGTTGGCAGACTAGAGCCCACGATACCTGGAACACTTCACCTTGACAATTGCCTTACTAGCACGACGAGACTCTGAGGCTTTCTCGAGTCGGTAGCATTTTAAAGGTCCCCTGCTTCTATGGATGGAAATAATACACAAGTTGCAGAAATCGCAAGGGATGTGCCATCGAGAATGACTACCACGGCTATGTCATTCGGCCGCCCTCCTCAAACCACCAGCATTGATACTTACCGCCGCCAATTCGGACGAGCTCTACGTCTGCCACAACAAAACTATCTCCATGGTCACCAACGTCGAGGTCACCACCAATGACTACCGGATTATCTATTGTGTCATATAAGTCGACTGACTGAGGTGTGCCGAATAGACATTGTGCTGACCACCACAAGTCGTCCCATTGGGCTTCCAAGCACTATACAGAACTTCGCTGAGTCACAAGTTCAGCAACTGGCGGAGGGTCTGCTACTTGGACCAATAAGCGGCGCTGCAAAGGGACTGACTCTGAGTATGCACACGAACTCGGTAAAGTCAATTGCTGTAGAGACCATAGTACCACTGACTGGCAAGTAAGTGTCCTCAATCACTCGCACACGATAATATATGCAACGTCCTCTCTCTGTTTCGCGTTTTTCCCGTATCGCATCAAATCAGCTACATTTTCACCATCAAGATCAAAATAGACCATCACAAGTCAGCGAAATCAACGAGAAGCATCACATTTTCCGGCTCACTCGCAAGCACATCATCATGTGCCGCCTCCCTTGGCACACTGTTCGCGTTGACTCGCCGGTCGATAGTCAGATCATCGCTCCCGAGGTCATCATCTCCCACGCAGACTGGGACGCCTACCTCGCCCGCTACCCACTCAACAAAGCCGAAGATATGCCATCATATCACTGTGCTCGCAAACAAGCTTATCATCACACCTTCTTCCGCGCGACTATCGACACTTCAGAGCAGATCTTCTACCGGCAATTCACGGGCCCGATGTTTGCTCCTGGCCAGGGGATGAAGACCGCGAATGAGGTAGCGAGGCAAGCAAAATACCTCTCCGTGAAAGTCAAGTTGTTCGAACATCAAACCGAGAGAGCCCTGTTGGGAGTGACGAGAGTGGTGAAGATGTGCAAGGGGGCCAAGGTGGTGGAGATTGAACTCGAGTTCGATCTGGGAAATGAGTGGAGAGCGAGGATGATCCAGAGTGAAGTGGTGAAGGCGACCAAGTCAGGGCTATGGGAGGGGATCAGGGTCTATGTGAGGTTGACGGGCAGAGAGGGATTGTACGATGACTGGAATGAATGGGACTGAGGGGAAGGGGGAGACGAACTTAAGGCATTGAAGCGTTTTTGCATAGCGGGCGCTGGCGAAGATACCACTCTGTATTGATGGCTTCTTCGCGATACATTCTCTCGTCTCTTGCTGGCGACGTACGTTGTGTTCTATGTTCTCCTCGTGATGCAAGTGAAGTCGGATTGATCACTGTCGCAGCACCTGACTCGTGATAATTTCGTCATGGGCTGGGTGAAATCCGGGGCATTGCAGCTGCAGTTCGGACGTTCGACTTTCTGGCCAGCTGGCAGAGCAGCTTGACTACATACAACACCGACCTTACGTTCTCCTGTAGCAGCAATGATCTCCTTGAAGCTTACATCGCTCGCCCTCGTGGCTCTTCGTGCGCTCAGCGCCGTAGCGCAGCTTCCCGATGGCATTGAGGTACGGTAGTCCAAGTTCGGTCCACTTACCCATGCCACGTGCTCATACATACCATCGCAGGTCGAAAGCGTCGAAGAGCTCGAAGATGCGATAGACGACCCGTCGAAGCTCCAATCCACTACCCTCAACGTCAAGATCTCCACCACCTTCCCCGACTCGGAAGTCTTTGGTGTTAAGCTCGTGAACGGACACCCCACGCGCGCAGTCCTCGATATCAACAACCAAGAACCCGAGCCGATCAAGGTCATCCTCGCCGGTGGCTTCTTGACAACACCGAACACGGCTGGCGCTCCGAGCCCGCCTGTGATCGTGCGGAACTTGACGAGCCAGCGATACTCGCTGCAGATCCCTGCAGGCGAGAGCCAGAGCGTCACGTATTCGTTCGCAACGGAACTGCACCCGCAGGATCTGAGGCTGAATATTGCGGCGATCTTGCAGGATGCGAAGGGTGATGTTGTGGAGACGCTGGCGTACAATGAGACTGTGAGCATTGTGGAGGCGCCATTGAGCTTCTTTGACCCGCAAATGTATGATCTTCGTGTCTCTTTGCTATGCCACCTGAACTGGCCACTGATTGTGTCACAGCATCTTTCTCTACCTTTTCCTCCTCGCAGCCTTCGGTGGTGTGTGCTACTTCATCTACAAGACCTGGATCTCCACCCTCTTCCCGCAAAAGCGTCGCGGAGGCAAGGGCGGCGAGCGCGCTCAGCGATCTTCCGGCGGCTCGAAGAAAGTGGACCCGGCTGATCAAGTCTCGGTTGTTGGAGCTGATGGACCTGCTGTGACAAGTGGCGCAAAGGCTTATGATCAGAGCTGGATCCCAGCCGAACATCTCAAACGTCCGGAAGCACGAAGAGTGGGAAGCGGACGCCCGAAGAGTAGGCAGGCTGCTTAGAAGGCTCCTGTGCCTGCAAGGAGATTCGTGACCAAGAGAAGAGGTACTACGGACGTCAGCACAGAGGAATCTGCTCTCTCGAGCAGTCCGAGGATCCTGCTTGATCCCTACCGTGGCCTCGAATGAAGGAGCTGGCCCGAACGAGGAAAGTAGGCTGGATGAGGGCGATCTGTCCGTACGCACGGAGGAGCCATGGGCTGGAACAACAATCGGGCAACGCAGTGTGACCTGTTGATATTTGGGGTCGTGTAAGTATGCAGGACACATCACGCCCAATCGCTTATCCATCTTCTTCGCTTCATCGCTTGCTTCTCATTGTTTGACCCGTTGCCACCTCGTGACGCTACCTTTACTCTGGGTACCATATGGCTGACCCGAACAGGATCTCGGTCGCATCAGCTTGGAGTGTGCTACTCGATTCGGTCTATGGCACAAATGGTGGCATTGCTGAGATCTTGCAGGCATCTGAGCCGGTACACCTATAGTCCACTAGTCTACTGCTTGCTCATCAGGATGCGTCGAGTACAAACATGTCTCCACGTCGAAGACCCAGGCCTCAGAAGCCTTGATCGCGACTTCCCCACCAGGCCCTCCCTCACACGCGCTTTCCTTGCCACACAGCACCTCGCCGCCACGATCAGACTGGCTCTCCTACATCGCGAGCTAGTGGCTGTCGACTTTCTTATTTCAGCCTCTTCCGAAGTGCACAACTCATCGGTGGCTGTGGGGAAATATATTTACGTGACCTATTCTTGACTCGCACCTATAGCGTTGAAGCTGCAAAGCGTACGCATATTACACGGGCGACAAGATACACATATCTGCGACTACAGTACCGCCAATGCCAGGGGCAAGTCACTCCGTGAATGCCAGAACATGTGGCACTCGGCATGTACCAGGCATGTGCTGCTATGGACAACACGATATGCTCTCGCCTCGAGAGACCGGTCGATCTGACGGCCAAGATCATCGCGCGTTCCGCAACACCATCACACATACCAACACCCAGACAATTCGGGGAACGACCATGATTTCGATCCGACTTTGGCTCTTGCATGGCGTGCTGGGCATACTCCTTCTTTGGTCAGTACTCGACTGGCTCGTACCTCTAGACGATGACATTGCACCCGTGGAGCCAACCTACGACGCCTATCAACCCACCAACCTCGTCCGAGTCCGACCTCGGGCCCTCATCACACAATCAGGAGACTATAAGAGGGCTGTGAAGAAAGGGAAGGCCATCATCTGCGGCTTTGGGGACCCTTCTAAGATGCCAGCTGCGAAGTTCACCAAGGTGTCGGACCTCAAAGACTGGGGTTGGGACTCCACGGAGATGGCCGCAGCTGATGTGACCGGTACACTCAAGAACTTCGTGGAGGCGCTGAAGCAGAAGCAATTGCCGACTACTTCGCCACCAGTCAAGGGCGTGAGCTGGCGCCATGTACGGAATACCACCCATGACAACGTATTCTACCCGGTACGATCACTTACCAAATTACCCTGAAATGGCTAAAGCTGACGTAGCGCATGTCACAGGCTACCGGAGGGCGCTACGATGTCCTCTTCGAACTCGGCAAAGGCCTGATCGTACCCGCATCCTCCTACGGACCATCTTGGTACCTTAGTCACAAGTCTGGCCCGTCAGCGAACCTACCACCAAACACGCCTTTGCCCAAAGTGAGCGTCTGGTCTGACGTCTCGTTCCTCACCTGGTTACAAGGCACCAACGACCAGAACCGGCAAACCCTGCATTACGTGGTTAACATCAATTGCATCAACCAGACTTCAATCGACGTGGTCAGCGCAGCGCTAAAGCGAGATGGCGTCAAGAACGGCATACCGCCGAAGTGGCCTGGTCACACATTTGCTCAGCTCAGACCTGGGCCGTTCACGAGGAACGATGCTTATGCTGCTGTGCTTGGGACCCCGAATATACTTGGCAGTGGGTGGCTAGTGGTAAGTGTCACGCATTTACAATTTCCCTGCCATTGCTGAATCTCCGCAGCTTCAACATCAACAGCAGCTGGGCAAGAAACGTGTCGGTGGCATTACCGTATGGGACTCAAGCGGCAATCAAAACAATGATGGACTGTTCCAGTTGAGCGTAATGGTCGAGGTGATCCCAATCACTTGCGCGGATCAGGGGAAGGACGATGGATGCCAACCAAGCTGAAGGTTTCACGAGATCAGACCTTCTGTGCTGGGTCACGCCAGTGGCGCCGCTAGCCCTTTCGTATGAACACATCAGGACCATCGCGCATTACTGCCAACAAGCACGACACTACCCGATGAGGGAAGCTTTGGACACCAGCATGGCACAAGTTAGAGACACGATCTTTGTACGGTCCAGGATATTATTTTCTTCGCTCCCGCAGGCTTGACTTGCGCTCCCACCAGCACTGAACGCTTCATCTGCTTTTGCAAAGCCTATCAAGACCCTCCGACTGCCACCGCGCTGAGCTTCCATCTAATGATCGCACCGAAGTAGCTGAACAACGCGGCTTTCTCGGGCTCTTTGGTGGTAACCTATGCTCATTCATACGTCTCGGCTGCTGTCTAAAATTCCGTGCTGTCGTATGGTTGCAGCTATGTGTTGCCTTGTGCGCTTTCGCCCGTAGAAGATGAGCGCGCATAATGGAAACACTCATACACATCCTTCTCCGCACTCTCAGACTAGCACATGTCAATATCGTACAGAATTGTGAAACGACTATTGCTGGCTCTCCCTTTTGCTCTCTCACTGTGATAGCCAACATTCTAGTTGAATTGTGTCCGAGCGGTCTGTCGCATCAGCAGAGACGGTCGACTGTGCGAGTGAAGGATGCCGAGACCTCAAGAGGGTCAATTGGACGCTGTGAACCGCTATGAGAGATGACCTAGGCGTGGAAGTGCACTCAAAGCATTTCCCCCCCGCCACGTTCAATCCGTTCACCACATTCGGAAGTAGTCCATTGATGTGCAGCTGCCACCCTGATTGGAGAATCTCCACTGCGACCGATTGCCGTGATGTCTATGCAGCATCTGTGCCCTTGTGCACGAGGACGACGTCGGTCTGGATCACTCAGAAAGCCAGCGTGACAGTCATATGAAGTCACGAACCACTTGCCTAGTTTGGACTGGCCACAATTGTCGTGAAACATGAGGCAGCATAAGTTGTGTGCGCAGCAAAGCGGTGCTGTAGCAAGCGACTGAGTCGCCCACATCCATAGTGTGGTTTCGCGGCCTATCAAATTGGTAAACCGAAACACTGATTCGTGTGCGTTATGGCCGTCAAGTGCACACTCTGGCCGCTGGTGTGCGTAGTCGCTGTGCTGCTGACGAGTCTCTCTACGTGCTTGTTGCTCAGCCGCAGTGATGGAGGCCCCGGCCTGTCCACGCTCGAGATGCTTGCGGGAAAGAGAAGCTTCATTCGTGCAGAACTTCGGAAGGTCGCGCGCCCCTCGGCCCTCAGCTACCGGGGGCACGCAGAAGGCAACAGCACAAATGGTCCCAATAGCGAGCAAAGCAACAGTGTGATCGAGAGTGCGAACGGTCAGCGCGGAGCAGAGGACGATGACTAACGAAGATGAGTACGATCTGCTCACTGTGTATGAAAAGAAGGATATCTTTGATGACGCCGTTGGTCGTGTAAAACGCTTCTATACATACTGCAGGACCCGGAGAACGCACCGAAGTCGGCATTCATAGCATTCCCGGGTCTGGCTGATTAGGCTTGGGATCACCAGCCCTCCGCGATGGCAACGCAGCAATTCCGCATCTCCTCGGACCTTTCTGCGCGGCTGCATGTCTAGACGGACGAGCACCGCCTAATGTTGTGGTGAAGTGGAACCACGCGAGGATAACGACTCATGTCGAAAATGGTCAGAGTGTCGAGAGCAGGGCCGGATGTTCCAGCCATCGTCCACCTCTAGGGAGCAGGCATCGTTCGAAGCGCTGATAGGGTAGGCCGCCGCGGCAAGTCTGCAAGTGATTGATAGCGCTGACTTCTCAGGACACCTAACGTGCAAGGCTCTGCATGGCTGATGGCACAGCACCACGAGGCACTGGGTCGGGGGTCGATTGAATCAATAATGGTGTGGCAACACCGCTGGGGTCAGGGCGAACGTCCAGGTGGTATTACAGCCGATATTGCGATCAAGTTTGCACCAGCAACTCGGCTGCGCAGGAGGGCTCGATCGCGCGTGTCGGGCGATTGAGGGGCGTTATTCGTCCAGCCTGGAATCCTCATGCTGGATCATGCGATGGCGACTCTAATGTCGAGCGCAGATGAGGATACAAGTCTGTCACCGGCCTGAGTATCGGCATTTATGACCTCCAATGCCGCTCACTCTGTGCGAAGGCCGTGCCCGCTCCATCGTTGGCTGGGGCTATGGTACCGAGGTTGTAGTGTTTGCAATACTTGACCTCGTCGAGTCCTGTGACATTGTCGAGCCTGGAAATACCCAAGCGACACAATGTCTTTCTTTTGGCGGTACGACGTAAGGCTCTTGTGTATGAGATGATGCTTGACCTAGCTCTGCTGCAGGTACGAAGGTATCTGTCGAAGCATTCATGCAACTTTCTCCTGTTGGTCTGGTGATGTGCATGCGTCAGTACAGTACATTAGAACATGGAGTGCCGGCGCTCAGTTGCTTGTGTCGGTGCAGACTCTCGACCGCATCGGAAGTCCGCCAGCCTGCGCACTCACTGAACAGGTTACTGAACGCGAGCGTCTCGCGTTCATCAAATTAAGCGTGTTACGGGAGATCGTCCCGCACCTCGTGGCTCTGACAGTGACATCACGACTAACGCGAGCATGCCAGTCGTGGCCAGTCCGTGATGCGCGATCACAGTGACGATGGATTTGACGTAGCGGCACAGTAGTACTTAGGTAGGTCTTGCTACAGGTGTACTTCGAGCTTCTTCATTGCTGTTTGTCTATATTCGAGCATCTAACCTTCTGACCTACCAGCCGCAGCAGCCCAATCAGTCCACCCGACACATCAACGCTATGGGCGTCTCCCTCAGCACCGCGCGCTACCTCGCGCCAGCGTCCTTCATCTTCGACTTCGCAGCCCAGCAGTATGGCCTCAACTCGAAGCCCAATATGCTGGACATCCATAACCGCAACCTCTCCTTCTGGTCCCCCCAACCCTACTTCATCGGTGCTTTCTTCACACCACAACAGTTCTTTCAGGTCGCGTGGCTGTACAGACTGTGGAAGCTCAGCCCCAACAAGCCAAATGAGAAGAAAGAATTAGACGAAATGGTCAAATATGCTCCATACTACGCTGTCGGGAACCTGTGCATCGGCACTTGGATGATCTTCTGGAACACGGAGCAACTGAAGATTGCCAACATCTTCGTGTGGGTCAACAGCTTGACACAGCTCTTCTACTGTTTCACGCAATTGCAACCGAGTAAGTACTTCCAAGCCAATCCGTGACGAGCAATTGAGCACTAAATGTCCATGTCAGTGAACACCAAGAGCTGGGACAGCATTCTGACGCACGTCGTTGCGAAATCATTCGCTGGCATTGGCGTACTTGATCTTGTGCACAATACCAGCGTGGCGTACTTCAAGGACGCTGCGCCGTCCACCGCCATTAAAGCAATCACTGGGCTCGGTTTCGCCGGTTTGGCAGCAGGCAGTGACTGGATCCTCGGTGGCTGCCTCGTTTACGATCTTATCGCTCTCAGCGTTGGCCAGTCCATCTACGGGTCCAGCTCGTGGAGTCAGATGCTTGGAGGATTCGCAGTTGGCACGGCAGCTATCGTGGGTCTGAGGAATTACATCAAGTAGGTGTGCACAGCGGAGCATATGATTTGCATTGGGTGGTGTTGGATCAGCTTTGCTGATGGTCTCGCAGGCCACCTTATGTTAGAAGCGAATACAAGTCGATCGAGCAGGACGAGGTTGACGATCGGGTATGAACGCATTACTTATGTGGCTTGCCTGAAGGCACGTAGCGGGACTGTGTGATAGATAGCGTAGGCAGACAAGACTTCATTGCAATTATCCCTAACGCTATCAAGTCTTCCTCGTTCGGTAAAATCAGACCAGGCCTGCAGCTAATAGCAATTGGGCTACATCTCGAGTTCTGAGGCGCGTCCGATCGGATGACCTGATCTTGGAACTGCAGAGTATCCATCTTAAACTCGTAGTGCTAAGGGCCGTTCAAACTCGGTGCAGGTGGAGAGAAGGAAGTAGTCCACGGCGTCATTCGCCATGATCTCGGCGGTCTGACGCCCGTTTTGGGAATGCCGCCATCGTATGCCTCAGAGTCCCGCCGCCACATCGGAATGTTCGAAAGGTTTGATGCCAACGAATGAGTAGCCAAGCACCAAGACATTCGGAGTGAATGCGGCGAAAACTGTGGTCGACCGCCAAAGCACCGATATCTGTTATCCACTTTCCAGCCGGCCGGATCCGTAAGGTGTTTGGCAGCTCAGCATGTTGCGGCAGCAGTTCCTCGAAAAGCAGCTAGTCTGTCAAGCCCTCACGATATGGCTGACATGTATCAGGGGCACACGCTATACTTATCAGAGAACACTTGGGTTTGAATAAAGAGCTCATCGAGAGGTGTGAAATCTAAGCCCGGCGATAGTGCGGGTGGCGCCGCGCGGATCCTCCCTGCAAACCTTCTTTCGTCGACTTCTCCCTGACCCTGACTGATCGCGCGAGATAACCTTCTCCGATTGACCATGACCTCTGCCCCATTGCTGAGCCGCCGTCGTTGCGCGAGAGCAGGTCGCTGGGACTAGCAGAGCTTTTTTGAATGCAACAGGACGATCTAGAGCGTAAATCTTCATCGTCCCACACTCGCAGCGCGCTCCGGCGAGTCTCGCCACAAAGTCGGCGGGCGACGCTCTTCCTCGTCGAGCCGATAGGAATCATCGATTCGAGACGCTGGCGGATCCTGAGGCGCCGGCACTGCGCCCTCCGACAAAGCTTAAGTCTGCCTTATGGACCCACACTGCACATCTCTGCAGCACTCATGCGCTTCGTTCCGCTCATGGCAGTCGCGTCGGTCATACTGTATGAAGAAGCTGCTGACATGGGTGATAGACGTTCGTCATAGGGAGTGGAGTTCTAGCTACCGGCGTTACCGTTCCCATTTCAAGAGCTGTAGGTTTCGAAGTAAAAGTAAGTCAACTCCACTCCATGAAATAACTCAGTTTCCTTCCTTCGTACAAATCCACTGCTTTGATTCATCGGCGTTTCCTACTCTTCCCTCTTTGGCGACCTCAACATCAAACCTCCCCAGGTGCCGCCACCGCGAGCATGCCTTTCCTCAAACGCACAGAAAACGATGCCTCGCAGGCTGCACAGCTAGAGAAAAAGGCGTCGCCTACACCCGGCAATGGAGAGCTGGCACCTCCTACACAACGAATCACGTTCCTCGCCATATTCCTCGGACTAGTCGCCAGCATCGGCGGTTTCATGTTCGGCTATGTATCAGGGCAGATCTCTGGCTTCTTCGCAATGCGAGATTACGCCAGCAGATTTGGCGCGGCGCAAGCGAATGAAACCTACACATTCAGTCCAGCCGTGCAAGGATCGATAGTGTCGTTCCTCTGCCTGGGAGCACTGTTCGGGTCACTCGCAGCTGGTAAGCTGGCAGACCTAATCGGTCGTCGAATGACGATATCGACCTCCGCATTCTCATGCTGTATTGGGACGATCATCGAGATCTCATCTTCCGATCACTGGGTGCAGTTCGCAATCGGGCGTCTTATCACTGGTGTCGGCATTGGTGCACTTTCGGTCACTGTACCCATGTACCAATCCGAGAGCACCCCGGCGATCATCAGAGGCGTTGTCGTGGCGTGCTACCAGCTTTTCGTTACCCTCGGGATCTGGACTGCATACATGATTGACTTTGGCACGCACGAAATTCGGAATAGTGCGTCGTGGCGCATTCCAAATGGCATCAGCTTCTTGTGGGCACTCGTCCTTGGGGTTGGTATGCTCTTCTTGCCCGAGTCACCTCGCTTTGCCTATCGTCAAGGTCGCGTTGACGAGGCTCGTGCGACTATCGCTCGTCTTGGTGGTGTAGATATCGATGACCGTTCGGTATACGACCAGATCACCGAGATCCGTGTAAAGCTGGATGAAGAGAGGGCTGGTAGAGATACGAAATGGTGGGAGATGTTCACTGGGCCCGCAATGCTTCGCCGAGTCATGATCGGCGTTGTGTTGCAGGCAGGGCAGCAGCTTACCGGCGCCAACTTCTTCTTCTACTACGGTACGACTATCTTCTCGCAAGTCGGACTTCAAGACAGTTACGTCACGCAAATCATCCTGGGCTCTGTGAACGTCGTCTGCACGTTCGGCGGACTTTACGTCGTTCAGAAGTGCAGTCGCCGCTGGGCTCTCATTATCGGCGCGTTGTGGTCCGTCATCTGCTTTCTGATCTACTCGCTAGTCGGCAGTTTAGCGCTCGGTGACGACAACAAAGCGGCCGGCACAGTACTCATCGTCTTCAGCTGCCTCTTCATCGTCGCATTCGCCACGACTTGGGGTCCGCTAGTGTGGTCAGTGGTAGCTGAGCTTTTCCCGGCACGCTACCGTGCACCTGGCATGGCGCTCGCCACGGCATCGAACTGGCTGTTCAACTTCCTCATCTCGTTCTTCACGCAGTTCATCACACGTGACATTGGATACTGGTACGGCATGGTCTTCGGCGGGTCATGCCTGTTTTTGGCCGGCTTTGTGTTCTTCTTCGTGATCGAGAGCAAGGACCGCAGTTTGGAGGAGATTGACACGATGTATGTGCTCGGTGTCAACCCGATCACCTCAGCGAGCTGGGATCCGGCAACTGCGGCGAAGAGAGCCTCGGTGTCGTCGCCTGAGACAAGTCGGGGAGGATCTGCCTGGACGGGAGAGGACAAGGAGGAGGAGAGCAAACCTATCAGGACGCTGGAAGGGTAGAAGAGTCGATGGCAATTTTGATTGTGGTCACATCTGAAGTAGTTGGCAGCATTGCCTATCAGCATAACGGTCAGCGCAGCATGATGATCAAAGAAGTTGCGGCTCTGGTGGCGTACATATGTGCATTAGATCGGCAGGGAAGATATTGGGTTGGAAACGACATGCATATTAGCGATTGCATCGTATATAGGTGTATAGTAATGACTTTCTAGGTATCTTCATCCATATTCATCGCTGGGAGAAATAGCAATTGCTCATCAAGCACTTCATTACCGCCTCACTTCATCAGTTGTCCATATACAATTCAGCAGCGACATCGGACTTCACTCCATCGACTGCTTCTCCAAGTTTGCACGCCACCAATGGACTCGTGCATATGCCTCTATACCTCATAAATCACTTTCCAGCATGCATATCTTAGTGAGTCTCCGCGTCTTGCATGTGAATTTGCATGGACTAACGGCAGCCTCCAGGTTACAAACGACGATGGCCCTCCATCAGCGCAATCATCGCCCTACGTCCTTCCCTTTGTCCAAGCTCTCGAGTCCAAAGGCCATACAGTCTCCGTAATAATCCCACACACCCAACGCTCCTGGATAGGTAAAGCCCATATTGTTGGTCAAGATGTGCAGGCAACGCACTACTTCCCTCCATCTCAAACCCCTGCGACGCATCGGGACAACTCCAACTCCACGCCACCATCAGGTTCGAATGACGAAGCCAATGACCATCCCTGGGTTCTGGTCAACTCGACTCCAGCATGCTGCGCTCAACTAGCATCCGAGTTCTTCGCTGCGAGAGGTAAAATCGATCTCGTGATCTCCGGCCCAAACTATGGCCGCAATACTTCGGCGCTTTTTGCGCTTTCCTCTGGCACCTTAGGCGCAGCCCTCGAAGCGACACAATGTGGCTACCGCTCCATAGCGCTCTCATTCGCTTTCTTTGATCGTAATAACGACCCAGCGGTTGTAAGTGAAGCCTGCACGCAAGGTGTTCGTGTCTGCGAATTCCTCGCCAAAGAAGCCAAATGGGAGACCGCCCAACTCTACTCCGTCAACGTCCCCGTGCTCAAAGACGTCACCAAGCGTCCCGTACGCTGGACGCGCATCTTACAGAACTCCTGGGCGAAGGGCGCGTGCTTCACTGAGCTCCCTGCTGGTAGTGGTGTGGACGACGCAGATACGGAGGAGCAGAGCCTCAGGCGGCAGGAGAGTGATGTCAACGGTGGTAAAGGTGGCGAGGAGACACCGAAGGGTCAGTGGAAGCATAGGCATTTCAAATGGGCTCCGAAATTCTCCGCCGTGTATGAGAGCGTGCAGAAGGGTGGGCCAGGGACTGATGGGTGGGTTATCAAAGAAGGGGAGACGAGTGTCACGGCGTTGAAAGCAAACTTCATGCATGCTGAGGGACCGGAGGGGGAGTTGAAGTTATGATAGAGGCGTTCAGAGCAGGACATCATTCTTATCTTCTAAAGGAAAGAGTACTTGAAGCTGTAGATACGAGCGTGACGGGCAGCACATACATAGCTTATACATATGTATATATACCTCCAGACATGCACACATAAGATCAGTCGATGATCGCGGCAGTCTCCTTCCCTCTCCGATGCATATGCTTGTGACACGCTTGCATGCTGGCTCAGCTCGTAACAGCTCAGGCTTTCGGCTCTGTCTCTGGCCTTGACCTCATGTCCAATTTTCCAACTGTTCAGACACGTGCATCTACTGGGAGGAACCGCCAGAGATCGTGATGACTTGGCCTGAAACACTTCATTAGCGATATTGCAGTCACGCTGGCAATCAGGAAGCTCACCGTTGACCCAGCCACCGTCGCCTGAAGCCAGGAAAGCCACCACGCGGGCGACATCCTCGGGCAGTGCGCAGCGACCAAGCGGGCAGTGGTCAGACATCATCTGCTCGATATCCGCAGCCGGAATGCCGGGGTGGCCACCAGGGATGTAGTGCCATGCGTTTTGCCTGTCCAACTTGTCAGCATAACCTCGTCGAGCTATCAATCCGAGCACTTACGTGAACATGTCGCTCTTAATACCACCCGGCGCCACACCGTTGACAGTGATACCCCTCTTGCCGAAATCCGTAGCAAACGCCTTGATCATACCAATCACAGCCATCTTGCTAGCATTGTACAGCGCATGATCCTTCACACCAAGCAGACCAGCCGCGATAGAGCTCATGAGGATCAACCTTCCATTGTCCTCCAAATGCTTCCAGCTCGCCTGACCGACGAAGAACTGCGCCCGGGCATTCAGGTTGAACACGTTGTCGTAGATCTCCTCGGTGATCTCCTCGGTCTTGTTCCAGCTCTCGGTGCCAGAGTTGCTCATGACGATGTCGACTTTGCCGAAGGCTTTCTTGGCTTCTTGGAAGAGGCGCTCGATCTCGGCGACTTTGGAGACATCTGCCTGGATGGAGATGGCTTTTGCGCCGTTCTTGAAAGACTCGATCTCGGCGACGACTTCGTCGGCGGAGGATTTGGAGTTGGCGTAGTTCACTACCACGGAGCATCCGCGCTTGCCGAGTTCGATTGCGCAGCCGCGTCCGATACCACGGCCGGCGCCAGTGATAAGGGCGACTTTGCCGTGGAGGGAGGCGGAGGCAACGAGGACGGGTTGCTGGGTGGACATGGTTGCGGTGTGTTGTGGAGGAGATCTGTGTAGGGCTGCGGAGCGGTGTAAGTTCCTCGTGGTCCTTTCAATTGAGGTCTATGAATCTTACTGCTGGTCTACTTTGCAATGGCCTTTCAAAGAGTAGGAAGTGAAATCAGAGGCTACGAAAAGAGATTCGGCGGTGTAAGACAACAAGAGAGAAATCCGCCGAAGCCCACGAATATGCACCTCACCCACATTGCATACAGTAGCTCGATCCCCTAACGGGTACCTTTGCCCTGAGAAGAACCTTCGGACCTTCCAATGGAGAGCCGCATCAGTGCTTCAGCTCCAGGAACACGCCATGCAGCTCGGGCTTCCGTGTCGGAAAGCCGCGAGACTTACATTCAGCCTCGCCGATGGTGGCTTTTTGGCCTCCCGGGCGATGTCGTTGCTATCGAGGTGGTACCTGCATCGCTTCTTGCTGGAAAGCCGAAGGGAGCGAGGTGTTTGGGCTGGGCGTTTTGGTGGGGTGATTGTGAAGAAGTGGGGACGCGGATTGGGCTATCTTTGGATTGATGATGCCGACGATCCAGAGATCTTGAAGACTACTTTTTCGGGAGACATGGGAAGAGTCTTGCATGTGAGAGTAATGATTTAGGGCAGAGTCTTTGTGTCTGTGTAGGCGTGTGCATTCAACACATGAACTTGTGCTTCATTCGATGGATTGTACCTACACTTTCTACCCGTCGAACATATCGTAGGGGCCAGAAGCGGTAAGCTCAACACCTCGAGTGCATGAAGAACACGACTTGACAGTCCTCGACATAACTCCGCGAGATACGAGATTGGCACAACAGTGATGAGCAACGATTCTTCCACTATTCTACTCCCCACCCCTACCATACTACCCAAGGCGTCGTCTCCACGAAAGTAGAGACAACCAGACCGAGACGCAGCAGGATTCACTCCAACCCCCTCTCCCAGCAAAATAGCAAGCACCCGTCCATACTGGTATCTCAAGCAAGAAAGCCCAAGAAAAAAGGGCCCAAACTCCTCCATTCCATACGAAAGCCGATGCCCAAGCAACTCCCGCCCAATGCCGATACCCTAGCCGAGTCCGCTCCAGTGATAGGCGGGCAAGAAAGAGGGAAGAGCAAGAATGTACAACTCAAGTCAGCACAGCATCCGCAATGAAGAGGTATGCCGGCTACAGGAGCGAGCATGAAGAGCCCTGTTTGTTTTGTTCGTTTCGTCGTGGGTGTTTTTCGTGGCAAGTCGTCCGATTCCCGGTTCCCCCAGTCCAATGCACCGTGTAATGCAGTGCTGTCGTGTGATGATTATTAAGGAAGGTAAGCTAGTCGTCCCACTGTCTCCTACTAAGCTTGTTGCTGTTCGAAAGACGTGGTCGGATACAAGAGCCAAGTTTACGCAGCTTGCTCATGCTGCGAGATGTAGTGATTGCGTATAGCAATGATCGTGTGGTCAGCTCGCTCGGGTAAGCGGACGCATGATACTACGAATGATCTTGTGTTTCCGGGAGACGCTGTGCAATGGTTCACCTCCAGCCATTGGGCAGGGCGTCGATCGGACTCGGGAGGCTGGCTCCGCGGACGACACGAGGGACCTGGAAGTTCTTGCCCATCTCAGTCTCGACGAAGGTAGACGCCTTCTTGTACCGCTTGTCGACGTACTTCTCGAAGACGGCGAGGTGATGCTTGCGCGGATCCTCGCAGCATTCGAGGATGGCGTGCAGCAGAGGACCAAGCTGGGTGTATGTGTAGCCGGAGTAGTGGGCATGGGCATGACCCCAGTCACCTTTCTGCAGCATGAGACGAGCCATGCAGTGGGCACCGGCAGCGAGGAAGCTAGGCGTGCAGCCAACGAAGCGCTCGTCCATGATGGTTACCTCAAGGAAGTACTTGGATAGCGTGCGGGTCTCGAGGTCGTAGTCATCAGCCTTGCTAATGCGGCGGAGGAAGCTCATTGGTCCAGGCCAGCCAAGCTCGAACTGCAGCATGCTGAGCATGAAGCGCTCAGCCTTGAGCAGCTCGTCCACGGTGTAGCCTCCGTCGACCATGTAGATGATCTCCTGGATGGTGGGGCAATTAACCTCCTCGTATTTCGCGGCGACGAAGATTGCTGTCGCGCCAACGAGCTGCAGCTTACCGAGCGAGACGATCTTGCAGGACAAGAAGCGGTCGATATAGTTGATGGTCAGGAAAAGAGTCTCCGGCAGCAGGTTAAACCGAGAGTGGACCTGTACCACCCAATCGATGAGGACAGCACGCATCGACCACTGGATCTCCTGCTGTGACTCCATGTATCTCGGGTTGGGTGACATGCGCGCCTCGAGCGAACGCATGTAGGCGAAGATCTCGTCGCCATACTCGGCCACCATGGAGGTATCCCACAGCTCGTCCTCGATGTCCTCTGGCGTGCGGGTAGCCACGACGTACTCCTCGGCAACGGCAAGCTCCTGCTTGACTCTGTCATTCACCGTTGGGACGTAGACAGTGGTGACGCCGCCAGTGCTGTCGCCGCGGAGACCGAAAGACCTGCCAGTGGTGTTGCCATCATCGTAGTAGAGCTCTGCAGTGGTGTCGTCGTAGTACTGGGGTGCTTGCTGGACTGGAACGACGGCAGTGACTGCGTGTTGCGGCTGGACAGCGGGAACGGTAGCGACAGCAACAGGCGGGAGATATGGCTGCTCGATATGCGTCGGCAGCGGCGGCACGGCTTGGACTGGAGGTGGTAGGCTCGCTTGCGCCTGATGGCTGATTGGGCGTGGTGCAGGCTCATCGCGAAGAGGGACAGTCTCGGTCTTGCGAACGATTTGATGTTGGACGGGTGCGACGGGCGCAGCTGAGATGACCGCTGGAGCCGGCACAACCTCCTTGGGCACGGCATTGTCCACTTCCCTCAGCACCTTCGTACTCTTCTTCGCAGTCACCTTCTTGGTCTGCTCTGCCACGGCGTCGACAGCTTGCGGCTGCACAGGGGCAGGTGCGAAGCTTGCTGCAGATGTGATTGCCGAGGGCATCGTGTTGTGCGAGAAGCTCTTCGACCCAAGGGGACGCGTGGCTGGACGCGTGAACGTGGCAGCGACCTTGACGACCTCCACGCCAGCAGCCTTCTTCTTGTCAAGCGCCGAGTCGTCCTTCGATGGCTGCGTGAGCTTGATGTTCGCATTGGCCTCGCCGAGCACCTTTTTGTTGGCAGCCTTGACATTATCGAAGGTTGCGAACGCAGGCACTGATTTGGTGCGCTGGTGGAGCGTCTTTGCGTTGCCAGCGGCATTGATTGCTGGAGGTGGCATGTTCTCGTCGTGCACACGCAATGCGCGTGGTCTCTGGGGCTGTGAGAGAAAGGTCAATACTTTGAGCATCATTTGGCGGAATAAGGGCAGTGAGGTGGGCTTTTTCATCTTGCGTCGAGGAGACTTCGGTCATTGACCCTCGTGTACAAGATGAGCTGGCGATTCCGGTAGATATCGTGTGCCCACGAGAAGTCGACATGGTCATCACGTCTGCTCGCCGCCGCCGCCGCCGGGATTTCACAAGTGAGGGTAGTGAGGTGAGGGGAGGGGGTGTGACAAACCTTTGCGTCCATTGTGTCCTGCGTGTTCAGGATACTCCGGTGAGCTGTGTTTGTTGATCAGAGCGGTCGTGCGCCGTGTATTACACCTTGTCGAGATGTAGGCGCAATAGGAGCTCACTGCGAGACACGCTCAGGTTGACTACCACACGCGGTGCATGCGCGTCTTGGTGGCAGGGTGCTGTCCAAATCCTCTCACAGCGTTGGTAATGGATTTGTAGTCGCTGCTCGGCGTGTCACTGTTGTCGGTATGCGATGCTGGTGTAATGGTGGTCGTTCGGAGGTGCGTTGTTAAGTGAGATTGTTGATCGCCAAAACATGGAAGCGACGGGCGAGCTTCGGAGAAAGCCACAAGCTCGGAATCTGGGGATGATGTCAAATCTCGACACGTCTCCCTCGAAGCTGCTGAAATCACATTTACCTCACGCAAGATCTCAGATTCTGCTCAAACTCGCTCAAAGTTCAGTAAGAGTAGTGATAAATACTACTGATGATGTTTGTTGAGTCGGAGACATCGCGATCCCCTCGTCGCCGCCGTCGTACGGCGTTATGTCAGTTTGATACGCGCTCTGCACGATCAAAGCTTCAGAACACGAAAACCACCACGCTTCACGTGACCATCACCTATTTTACTGAGCGCCTCAAGAAATCTCAAATGCACCATCACAATGCGCTCCAATGGCGATGAATCGCCTGGTAACTTCAACGATGATACTCCGCGACACGATTCGATGCGTTGTCGCATGTGCGCGACGCTGCCAGCTCTGCCAATCGTTGACGCACTCCGCCAACTGCTGAAACGGGGCTAGACCGAGCGACGCTCCGATGTCCCGCCATCGAGCCCGAGGCGCATGCGCATGCGATATCGCTGGCGCAACATAACAATTGTGCAAATCCGTCACGACTGTCCAGAACCAGCGATTGGACATGTATTCACGGATGAATTCGACAAAAGCTTGTTCGGTGGCAAACTCGACAGCGAAGCCCTTTGGGATTGCTCCTCGCCGGTGTACGACGAAATAGACCAAGAGCTACTTTGCCGGACACCCAAGTCGAAAGTCACTCGAGCCGAGAGCTCAGCGAAAGCCACTGCCGGGATCAATGAAGTGCACAATGCCCTAATCGCATGATACTTGATGAGCCGATCGAACTGTGCGAATCGACCAGCTTGCACACTTGGTGCCATCAATGGCTGATGGAAGAGCGACTTTCCCCTGTGCACCATCATAACCATATATGTCCGCCGCATCTGCACCGCTACCCAGCAGCCCCCACCACTGACATCGATCATCCATCCAGAATCACTCACCTTGCATCTCACTCGCTCTACCTGCAGCAGCGCCAAAACCTAGATCAGCCTGCCCCAAGCACAGCCGTGACACAAAGCCCACGCCCTGTACATCCGCGGCAACACTTGAGCCACAAATGCAAGACACGCGATCTCATGATGATCATCACTTCCTGCTTCAATAACGGACTCACGCACCTCACCACATGCATATAGTCAAGGCAAAGTGAGCGGTGCTGCGCGAGCGTGGCAACGCTGTGATTGGTGCGCATGGCGCTATGCGACTTCGAACTTGGAGCTAGACGGGCAGGTGAGAAAGACGGTGATGCGCTGCAGGTTGGTGGGGAAGGACTTGCACTGCGCTGAATTCTCGAGGGTATCCTGCGGGTTATTATCTGATGATACGCTATGCGTGGGAGTAGCGAGAGGGGAATGCATATCGCTTCTTTGTTTCGGTAGGGTGACTTGCAGAGGCGCTTACTGTGACTTTTGCTCTCATGGTGCTGAGCAGGCCATTGGAGTCGTAGCTCCTTTCGCTATGAATGCCATTCTATAGCCATAGCTTTGATCGCGTTGATCAACAAATCTCAATCAGGCCAGCGCCTGAAATGATGTCTCAAGAATGCAGCGTGATATTACATGTGTTCCGGGCGCCCAGATGACCATAGTTGGCTCTAGCCAGCCCACGCAAGCCAGCCCGCACATGACTTCTCCCACACACAGACTCGCTTCCTTTCTTTCCTCCACTCCACCACCTTGTCATATACTCCTGGTACAACTTATCCTTCGGCATACTGACGTTCGTAACTAGGTGATTGGACTACTTCGCTTCTTTGCAGCAAAGTGAGAATCAGCGGTTTCGCTGCTCTCCCTTGCTCTGCCGCTTGGGGAGCTGATTGGCGGCAGCGAGGTCCCAGGCCAGCGACATCAGAACGACTTACTGCTCCGTGGCAGTGTAGTCCGATAGCAGGCGATCGAGGTGAGTTATCAAACGAAGCACTATGCTGTCGTTGATGAGCAGATATTACCGCCTCCCTGTCCTCAGCCCAGCACCGCCTGATGGCGGGCGGGCGGAAGCGACACAACCCATTGTGCTTATGCTGCCTTGCTATCTTTCATCAGCCTATCCTATGACTATCAGAATCGAGTCTGAGCGACGATTGCTGACTTTCATCGTTACAGACTGTCCAATACCTTATTGACGCTGTCGCTTCCGCACAGCCGCCTGTGTTGCGCCGACGACGGCGACCCTCGTCAAAGAGCCCCTACAAGTTCACACAACCTCTTGTCAACTTCAAGACAGTATAGCGCACCTCGCTGTGGGCAAGAGCTATATCGGGGTGGCAACATGGACCTCAGCAATATGCTGACTGGTGACGCACCACCGGCCAATCGCACCATGGTGGGCAACCAGCAACAGGACTCGCACCAACATACAAGACGATACGAACACCCTCACAATGGCTACGGAGGCGGTCATAGTGACATGAACACCTTCCAACGACCAACGCGAGCCAACAACGCTGTTGCCGGCGGTTCCGGGTACCCGAGGACGTCGCCTGTCAAGAAGAACCAGAAGCAAGTGATCTTCCAATTGATCGATGATCATGACTCTCGTATCCAAGCGCGCTTGCCCATGAGGGTCATCATATCGCCTCATGATACTACCGAGTCGATCATAACGACCGTCAAGAACTTCTACGGCTTGTACGAGTACGGCGTCAGCTTCGAGAGCAAGGAAGGCATCAGCATAATCGCGGCATACGACAACTTTGACAACGACATGGTCATCCATGTCAGAGGTGTCAAGCCGCCTCCGGTCGTTCAGCAAGAACGAGCGCACACTACTTCGCCCAAGAAGCCCACGCTTGGCGCACCGTTCGAGATGCGCGCACCCAGCCACGCCCATTCACCTGCGAAGACTACTCGCACGGGGACTCGTAGCATGTCTCCTCGTTCCGAGTATGGTCGACGCAGTGTGTCTGCTGCTCCAGGCGGAAAGGCGCGCAAGCCAAAGAGCAAGGACGCTACTGCTGGTGCGGAGAACGATGGGTATAGTAGCGATGACGGTGGGAATGGATCTGTGACTAGCTCGCGCAGATCGAAGACAGAGCTTGTCAATGCTGAGATCAGTGTTGACAACATTGTCGAGGGCGGCAGGAGGAAGCGGGCGTTCGAGAGTTCAGTAAGTCGTACGGACGCTGTGAGCATACCGCGCAAGCTAACAAGATCTAGGAATTACCTCTCTTCGTCCCTCCGCAAGTACCTATGAGTGCTTCTATCTCGTCGCTATCTCCCCAGCGTCGGAGTGGGCCAGGGCAGATGGCGTCGCCATATGCCTACAACAATCAGCAGACATTCTCGTACACGCAGCCTTTGCCGTCTCCGCAAAGCCACGGCAGTGCGCACTTTGCACACCCTGGCGCACCTGCCAATGGATATGGCCAATTCGCGGCTCCGCCTCGACAGCTGCGAGGTGGTCGGCCGAGTGCAACATACTATCCACCAGCTCGCTATAGCGGCAGTGGCATTATGCCCACGCCAGACCCTACGAATGGCAGCGTCATCTCTGACGAGGATGTTGCAATTCAGCTCATGCGCCTGGGCAATGCATCCAACTTCTCCTCACACGGCCGGACATCCACGTCCACCGTTGACGATGCACTCAGCGGCAAGGCAGAGGCAGCTTCTTCAGATGAGGAGGACGAGGAAGATGACATTGAGAATTCAAGCGAGCGAGCTGGACTCCCTGCTGTGCCGCGCTGGCCGAAGAATGATGTTGGCCCGGCGAGGAAGAAGCAACGCGTCAAGACTGAATTACACAGCGACAACACCAGCGGCGAGGACTACGAGGACCACCGCGACGCCTCATTCAAGGGTGATAGCGATGAGGTCATGCCTGATGCATCCGTCCAGCGCCGACCCAGCAAGTCAAATCCAAAGTCTCGTCTGCCTTCCCTCCCCACTAACACGAGCGACGCCATGGCCCGGCCTCGCTCGATGTCGATGGCTAAGCCGAAGCCTCGACCTCTCACTACTGCCCTACATTCCCACACCTTTCCCCCTTCAGCCAAGGTCCCGATGTCACCCGCTTCTCTCCCCTCGCAATCTCGCAAGCCTTCCCTCGCCTCGGCCTCAACGATAACATTCTCCCACTCCCTCCTCAATCCCGATGAAGAGGATCTCTCTTCCAAGCCGCGCTGCCAGCGTTGCCGCAAGAGCAAGAAAGGCTGTGATCGGCAGCGGCCTTGCGGACGATGCAAGGACGCTGGGATCGGGCATGAGGGGTGCGTGTCAGAGGATGAGGGCAATGGTAGGCGAGGCCGATACGGCAGACATATGGGTGTCGGGGTCAAGAAAGGTGAAGATGGGAGTGTCGAGGGCATGTCCATGGACGGAAACGAGGGTATGGGGAGTGTGGGCGGTGGTGTCATGAGCACCATGACTGGCCCTGCGAACGGAGCATTGTTCCTGGCGCCTGCGCAAGGCGCGATGGGTGGGAAGAAGAGGAAGCGATAGCGGCGGAGCAGCGGGCTTGCGCAGCGGTGCAGCAACCTTACCAACCTCTCAGAAGGTACTAGGTGGAAGCTCAAGACTGGTATGGTGGGTTTGACCAAGGGTGTCTGGTCTTCATGGGGCTGCAGTGCTGGCGCTAGAAGGGTGGGTCACGCCCGCATAGCAAGATGCAAGACGTCCTTATGGGCCCTTCTTGGTCTTACGCGATGGATTTCTGAAAAGCGAAGCGTAGGCAATGCGCATAGAGGGGAGTAAAATGTTGAAGAGAGGTACGCAGATGCGGGTTTGATGAAGGGGATTTGGTGGGCGGCTTCTACGATGTAATGCTCTTTTCGTACTTGCATGTCAACTTCGCACCTCGCACCGTGTCAATTCGATCTCTTGAGCAATCATGCGTTTGTGCTCGTCTGTGCCTCGTCGAGCGCAATGCATGCAGATGTATATTCCGAGTGTCCTTTCCGTGACACAGCCCCATCGACGAAACAAGCTCGCGCTAGTGACTGTGCCTCGCTCCTACAGGATGCTGGCCTGCCGCTACCTACACGTACAAATGCCGGATTCAAGAGCGCTTCGAGCGGGTTTGACATATACTCTAAGTGATCAGCATCCTATACTCGTGTCTACCTCCTCAGTATCAGCACGATCTCACGCCACTGTTATCCTGATATGACCATCTCAAGACGGCTTACGCGTCGTGAAGCTTGAGGATAGCAGCAAACACTTGGCCGAGCACTACGTGATCTCGCATCTGCTTCTGGACATCTCGATATACTACCCTACAAGAAACAAGCCCTATCACCGATTGATTTTGGTGCCTGTACCCACAGTCTCCCGGGACGGCGCACCGAGTCTAAAAGATTGCAGTGAGCTGGCCGTTGCCCTTAGATCTGGGCAATCTTGTTACGCAAACTCACAATGGCGGACGTAGAAGAGCCCCGCCCAATGACCCTTGCCGAGCGCAAAGCAGCGCTGCAGCTCTCACATGTACGAGACAATCCCAAGGTCCAGTACCCAAGTACCCCTCGACCACGCCCCCCACCACCAGAGCCTAAGCCAGGACTGCCCATGCGCCCGGATCTACCCAATCGGGTAGCCTCAGCAAACAACCCGCCTTTGCGAGATCATGCTACGATCAACGGTGAAGGCATCGGCAATCATCCTGCTCCACCACCTATTAATGGAGCTTCCGCGAATGGCATGGATGGGATCTCACGACCTGCCTTGCCTCCGAGGACTTCGAATGGCAGCTCACAGGGTCCGCCACTTCCGTCTCGAACGCCTTCGATGCAAACATCGCCTGCGTTGCCGCCGCGAAGGCCCTCAGCAGCACCTTCGAACGGCTCACGTCGGCCGTCTGAGATGCAGCTCTCACGACGAGAGTCACAGGAGTCGATCAGCTCGATTGGTACGAACTTTTCTGCTGTCTCGGGACGTTCTAATGGGACGTCTGTGACTTCGGGGAGTCAGTACGCCATCAAAGCGCCGGAGTTTGATGCCTCGAAGCTGCCTGCACTGCCTCCTAAGCGGACGCAGGAGGAGAAGGACGCACAAGCTCTGAAAGATCGACAGGCTGCTGCGAGGAAAGGATCTGCGTCGAGTTTACTGCCGAATGCACTACGACGAGACAAGGGTCCGAATCTACCTTCGAGACCTGCTGCAAGACCTGCGGCGGGACGAAGTGGCGAACTGTCACGGGTAGCATCGAATGGCGCGCCTGCCACTAATGGTGCGGAGGACGACAGTAGGCGAGTCAGCAACGGCACATCTCTTGCACCTGTTCCGCCACCCGCAACGCGACAGATTGCAGCACCTCCACCGAAACGATCGGCGCTCGAAATGGGCTTCGGCAACACCGCGCCGAAGTCTCCAGCTCTGCCCGGCGCTCGCCCAGGCTCAATACCAGCGACCAATGGCGCTCCACCACCACTTCCTACAAGCTCTAAGCCCGATCTTTCTGCACTACAAGCGTCAAAGCCGAAGGCGGCTACAAATGGTTCCTCTCAACCAGCACAAGACCTCCCAGGCGCCTGTCTCCATTGCCGCGACTTCTCCGCTCCCGACGCTCACGCCGCCCGCTTTCCGCGCGAAAGCATACCTTCTAGCGACGTGGGCTGGCTCGCAAGCCAGCTGTCCTCGCCCTTCCCCTCCGCCACAGACAAGGCACGAGCAATCTTCACCTGGCTGCACCACAACGTCGCCTACGACGTCGTAGCCTTCTTCGGCAACAACGTCCAATCGTCCACCCCGTCTTCAACCCTCACCTCCGGCCTCGCAGTCTGCGAAGGCTACGCCGGGCTTTTCTCCGCCCTAGCCCTGAAAGCGGGTTTGCAATGCGAAGTCATAGGCGGCGCGAGTAAAGGCTTCGGACACAGTCAGCTCGATCCTAATGCACCACTGCCAGCGTTCAAATCGACGCACGCTTGGAATGCGTGTAAGATTGACGGTGGGGTGTGGAAGCTGATTGATCCTTGTTGGGGTGCTGGGAATGTGGAGGAAGCTGGGCCGAAGTATAATAAGCATTTCTCGCCTAACCGGTTCACGCAGAGTAACATGGAGTTCGGGACGGATCACTTCCCGAGCGAGGATTCGAAGCAATTTAGAGAGGATGGGAGGGTGCTGGGTTGGGAGGAGTATGTGAGAGGGCAGCCGAATGGGACCGGAGCTGGGCTGTAAGTTCATTCACGTCATCGAAACCAAGATGACATGATACTGACTTGACATGCAGATGTTCGAACACCGTCCCCGCAGAAGGTCTCTCCGCCTCATCCTTTCTCCCACGAAGCAACCCCATCATCTCCTCGAGCACGCCCGGTCCAACAATCCGGTTCCTCTTCCAGAAAATCTGCCCGCACTGGGATCCCGTGCGCAACGGCCCTGGCGTTCCCTACCTCTACCATCTCTGCTGCAGCGCCATGAAAGACGACAAGCACAAAAGTCACCGGCCGATGAATTATAAAGATGGCGTGTGGTGGCTGGATGTGCCTGTACGAGATCTTGGAGGGCCGGGAGAGACGGTAAGAATCTATGCGTTGAGTGAGTTCAAGGGCAAAGGGGCTAGGGGGCTGACGGTGGAGGAGTGGAATGGACGGCATGGGAAGGGGTGGAGTGCTAATTGGAAGAGTGTTGCGAATTGGACTGTGGGGTGATGTTGTGGTCTTGATACCCCGGATCGAGCGCGTCCAGTAGATTCGACGGGCAGGATGTGAGGTATATACCCTAATGAGCACCCACAACGACTGCTTATCCATCCAGCGTTACTCGTCAGCGGGGCCTCTTACAGCTCCGCCACTCATCGCGCTCCACTTCCCTCGTCTGACCCAATGCCAAGCCATCTTCTTTCCATGGCTTCGTGCAGATCGCATCTGCCCAGTACATCTGTTGCAGCTAATATCATCGCGCTCCGTAGCGGCTCGCACGCTCATGCTTTATTCGACATGCCACCTGACTACTGCTTCGTTGGGCTGCCTCGTGGACCTGCTGTGGCGTATTGCGATGCGATACGTTGCGCAACGCTCCCGCATCCGATCACTGCTGCGGGCTGATCAAGACAACCGAGTCCCCTCGCACAAACAGCATCTCGCTGTTCTTCGTCACTGTTCTTGGCTCGTCTGCGCCGTCGGTCTCGTCGTCGAAGATGTAGATCGTTTCCTCTACCTCGCCTAGGACTAGATTGCAGTGGCTATCGTATGCCTATACAATTGATATATCAGTACAGATACCCTTACTAAGGTACGCTCAGAAGCAAGGCGACTCACATGAAGCCTGCCTTTCAGCTCGCGATCACCGCGCAACTTTACAAACACTGTCTCATTCAGAGAAAGACGAACAAGGTCTAGGGGTTCGTTGACGTTGGTCGCACTTTCCGACGGCGACTCGGCGTCAGCCATGGTAGTCAATGGGGTTGTAAGTAGGGTGGGTGGCGCATGGGGTGAGTGCGCTGCGGGATAGAGGGCACGGCGACGGTGAGGTCCCCCCATCATTATCTGATCGAGAAGTTGTTATCTGATCGTCCCCGGAGCCAGCTTCCGATCCTCCGACATGCAGCCCCGCCTGCTTCGCGTCGAGTTCGCGTGTCTGGCAATCACCAAGAAGGACAGAAGATACATGGACGATAATACACACTCCCATTCATTCTCCTCCTCTGGTGTCCTCGGCATTGCTGCCGCTCTCTCCACCATACTCCTCATACACTGCATGCTGTCCCGCCGGCTCGCGGGCAAAGGTTCTCTCGGCGTCGCCGCCACTGCTAACTCCTATTCGACTCCGTCTGGACGACTGGTGCGCACACGAGGCCGATTCACTTTACCATACAGACCGGGCAGTGTGGAAAGGGGTGATAGGCGATACACGATGCTTAGTGCAGCGGCGAAGCGACACGAGCAGGAGAACAAGGCACCCTCCGTCCTGGGCAAGACCCTTGGGCAATCGCTGTTCTCGTCAAGTCCACCCGCCCCATCTCAGGAACCTGCCAAGGTAAGAAGTGTGAGTGCAGGATACAGCAATGTGCTGAAGCCGACGGGACCTTCTACCATGAATGCCATGCGCGCTCCAGCGCCACGGCAGACCAGCGGCATCAAAAGGACCTCAAGCGGAGTGCCGAAGTTGTCCAGCGGCTCCTTTGACGACGATGCAGGAGCCGTAAATCGACCGATCATTGTTGATGGCGAAGCTGGTGCGAAGACAGAGCTATGGGAAGACGACTTCGATAGCGATATTGACCTTGATATCGAGGAACCTGGAGCAAAAGGCTCGATCAGCTATCCGCAGCTTCCATCACAGACTTCACGGCCCATGTTCCAGCCTTCGAAGCCGCAGAAACAGCAAGTGCAGACAGGCTTCAGGGACTCGGGGTATGGGTCGTTGGCTGCTGGGGCGGCGTCTCAGACCGTGCCAGGGAGTAGCGCTCCTTTGCCGTGGTCGAGTTCGCCTGCTGAGCATATGCAGCCCACGCAGAACATTGCCGAGATCAGCAGATATACGTACGGTGGAAATATCGCAAAGGCACAGCAGAGTCAGACGGGTGGGACAACAGTCACAGCGAAGCGAAGAGAACTGCCATGGAACACTTCGAAGCAGCCGGACGACATCGATGCCGACCGACCGACCGCGTACCACAGTGCAAGGACTGATGTCATCTCCACGCCTGCCGTGAAGCAACAGAGTCGCAAGGCTGCCTTCCCCTGGAACACCAGTGCGAGTGCGATCAAGGACCAGCAGAAGAAGCATCGCGAAGACCAGAAAGTACGGAAGAACGAAGGTACACTGGCGGATAGGCAAGCAGCGAAGAGCAAGAAGAAGCAGGTTGCTCGTGTGTTCCTCAGCGAAGAACAGCAACATGTCCTAGACTTGGTCGTCGAGCAGAAGAAAAGCGTCTTCTTCACCGGCTCAGCCGGTACGGGCAAGTCCGTGCTGCTTCGCGAAATCATCGCTTCACTACGCAGGAAGTATGTGCGTGAGCCAGATCGTGTGGCTGTCACTGCATCGACTGGTCTGGCGGCTTGCAACGTCGGCGGTGTGACTCTGCACAGCTTTGCGGGCATTGGATTGGGCAAGGAAGATACACCTGAGCTCGTACGTAAGATCAAGCGGAACCAGAAGGCGAAGCACAGGTGGATGCGCACGAAGGTGCTGGTCATTGATGAGGTGTCCATGGTTGACGCTGAGCTCTTCGACAAGCTGGAGAATATCGCGAGATCACTGCGTAATAACGGACGACCCTTTGGTGGCATACAGCTTGTCATCACAGGAGACTTCTTCCAACTGCCACCGGTACCGGACAGCGGCAAGGTGGCGAAGTTCTCATTCGATGCAGGGACGTGGAATACGACGATCGAGCACACGATCGGGCTGCACCACGTATTCCGTCAGAAAGATCCAGGTAGGTCAAGATTGCCATCGGACACCGCACAATAAGCTAACACTTCATAGTCTTCGCCGGCATGCTCAACGAGATGCGAGAGGGTCGCCTCTCAGAATCTTCCATTCGAGCCTTCCGGAATCTGAATCGCGACCTCAAGTTTGAAGACTCGTTGGAATGCACTGAGCTGTTCGCCCTCCGCTCCGAAGTCGAACGTGCAAACGTAGACCGCTTGACGCATCTCCAAGGCCAGCCACAAGTTTTCGAAGCCCGCGACGGCGGCTCCATAGTCGACAAAGTGCAGCGCGACAAGCTGCTGTCGAATTGCATGGCCCCCGAGACCATCACCTTGAAAAAAGGCGCACAGGTCATGCTGATCAAGAATATCGACGAAAGTCTCGTCAACGGTTCGATCGGCAGGGTCATAGGCTTTATGGATGAGATGGAGTTCGACAAGTACTGCGTCAACGAGGAAGCCTACTCACAGGCTACCGATGGCGCGCCACTCGAAGCCGCGATGTCGAAGGAAGACGCAGCCCGAAAGCGCCTGCAAGATAACCTCACCACTGCACGAAAGTACCCTCTCGTTCGCTTCGCCATTGCAGATGGTACGACGCGCGACCTCCTCTGCCAGCCTGAGACCTGGAAAGTCGAGCTGCCCAATGGCGAAGTTCAGGCCTCTCGCTCCCAGATTCCGCTCATCTTGGCTTGGGCATTGAGTATTCATAAAGCGCAGGGTCAGACTCTGGAGCGGGTGAAGGTCGACTTGGGGAAAGTCTTTGAGAAGGGGCAGGCCTATGTTGCCTTGTCTAGGGCTACCAGTATGGCTGGACTACAGGTGCTGAGGTTCGATCCGAAGAAAGTGGTCGCACATGAGCGAGTTAGGACGTTTTACTCAAATCTGGCAAAGGTTGAGCTCATGGATGGGAAGGCCAACACCGGAGATGCTGGGAAGAAGAAACTTGGGGGCAAGGCGGAGGATTACGAGAAGAGGTTCGTTGACGGAGATGTGTAGGGTGATGGGTGCATGGAAGAGGTGGTTGCCGGAGTCGTTCCGGTGCAGCGCGACTTATGTCCGCGAGCCTGGTCGAAAGGATGTCGAATCGTCCATGGAGGTATTTGCTGACGAGATGCCATGCACGCTGCGCCGGAGATGCACAACAGGCGATCGCATACAACACAATCGCTGCCGCATGCAAAATGCAAATCACCCCACATCGTAACGCCAAGCAAGCTGCTTATAATGCGGGACGATGACGGACTTTACGACCCCACCTCATACAGTACATGATCTACGCGAGCTGTGACATGGCAGCGCGTCAACAGCGAGGTCATGGTAGCTCTGACGCTAGACTATAGCCTGGATAAGGTACTGTAGGTGTCTCCTCTATTTCACTATCGTTCATTCGACATCTTCTGATTGCCTTCCGCTCTTTAACACTGACCTTACCCCCCAATCTCTCACAACCATGGCACAAAACGGCACCTCCAGCGGCCACCCGATCGCTACACTCGAGGTATGCCACCATTTTATTCGAATCCCCGCCGTGGTGAAGCTGACATAACGATCCAGGCCTCTCTCCTCCCCCGCCTCCCGTCTTCCTCCCCCATCCTCTTCGCAGCGAAGAAGTCCAAGAACCTCTCCTTCGAAACCATCGCCTCAGCAATCTCCCGCTCCGAAGTCGCCACCGCCGCCCTCTTCTACGGCCAAGCCCAAGCAACCGAAGAAGACATCGCCAACCTCGCCAAGGTCCTCGATATCCCCGAGTCCAAGCTGCGTGAAACCGAGCTCCTCTCGTTCCCCGATCGTGGCAGGAGTATTGACATGCCGCCGCGGGAGCCGATGATTTATCGCTTGTATGAGATTGTGCAGAATTATGGGTATGCGTTCAAGGGGGTTATCAATGAGAAGTTTGGGGATGGGATTATGAGTGCGATTTCTTTCTCGACGAAGGTGGAGAAGGAGGAGGATGATAAGGGGACTTGGGTTGTTATTACGCTGAGGGGAAAGTGGTAAGTACTCCAGATGACCTGGATGGAATTAGGGGTTTGCTGACACCGGACGTGCAGGTTGCCGTTCACAAGGTTCTAGACGACTCTGAGCCTGGCGTGATCGACACTATTTGGCCGAAAAGACTACGAACCTGTAGAGCGAGGCAAGGCAGTGACATGTGGGCAGAGCACGGGGAGATCAATTGGAGCCAGTGCAGTCCATCAGAATGAGCTCGCTGGGTCGCACCTGCCGATTACACTTGAGAGCATTATTTCGCGATACAGGTAGTATATTCTCACTTCTCTCAGCCTCCCCAAAGTTCATGTCCTTGAGCACCCCTCTCGAGTCTGTGGCCGTTGCGTTTGGCAACTCAATTGTAACAGCGCAGGTCAACATCAGAGCGCCAGTGAATATTCCTACGCAGTCACTCTGGCTATCACATGCTGCTAGCATTGACTGATCCTGACGGCGGCGACCTTCGCTCGTATACTTCATCCTCCTTCCGTCGTTCGACTTGACACATACGGCCGAACAAGCACTCCCACAGTCCTACACACATACTCAAAGACTGCAACATGGGCATCACATCATCAAAGCCATCACCACCAATCACCAAGACCACAGGCATAGAGGTCAAGCGCAATGACCTCTACTCAGTCAACACCGGTGTGCCTCTGCACGAGCAGCCAGTAAGCTACATTAGATCTTGTGGCCCATTTTGCGAGCGAGCGAGCGCTACTGATGCATGCCGATACAGTGGGCCGATCCAAATCACCTCATCCACCACAAGCTCGACCACGACCTAACGCCAGTCCCCAAAACGCATCCCAACCCTCTCGCTCCCTCAAACCCCCTCCGCACAGCCGCGCCAAAACTCAAGATCTCCCCACCCACGCCCAAGCCCTCACACGATGATCCCGAGGCCATCCTCCCCGTCCGTCCCCGCTCGCCAGAGATCACGACTCCGGCCCCTCCACCCCAAAAGCACCGCCTCTCCGCTCTCATCGACCTAGACTCCGTGGCTGCGGATGCGCAGGTCCGAAGCCCCAGCGGCCATCTACTAACGGCGAGCGAGGCGAAGCAGAGGGACGATTGGCCCAAGAGCGTGAGAGAGAGGAAGGACGCGATTCGGCGGAAGGTTAGTGAGGTGCGGGAACGTGAGGAGAATGAGGGCAAAGGGGAAAGAGAGGTGTTCGGGCATGAGAGTGAGGTTAGTATTGGGGAGGCGAGCGCGGAGCTGCAGGTGAAGGAAGATAGGGATAGAGCGGAGGAGGAGAAACGAAGACGCGAAGCGGCAGCGGAGGCGGAGAGGGAGAGGAGAGCGGCGTTGAAAGGGAAGCTAGGGTGCGGTGGGTGTGGTGTCATGTGAACCGCAGGTTGAAAGAGCCATTCACCCGGGGTCGAGCAGGGTTTGCGTAGGATTGGCGAAGTGGAAAGGAAGACGAGTATGAACTATGCTAGTGTTCGTGTTCGATATTTACACTGCGCTTATCTCGCTCACTCACGTCTCACAAATCCACTTGACCAATCCCGACAACGCCTCGGTCGCTCGCTCTCGATCAGATTCTTGTGATGAAAACGAAGCCGTTCATCCTTTCACAGTACTCCCCCATCTGATCCCCCCTCTCCCCTGCCCTTCTCCTGCCGCAACATGCGCCCTCGCCGGCGGACTAGGCCCATCCGCAAACCTGATATTGCCTCTCTGTCCCGGACTAACCTGCCGCGGCTCGCCACTCTCCTCCTCAGACTCACTGCTATCCTCCTCCTTGCTAATACCCAGCGCGCCTTCGCGTCGCCGTCGCTCAGCAGCAGTCTCGATATTACTATTGTCCCTCGCAGTAGAGGACGATGCTGTAGAATTCTGTGCGGCAGCACGACGCCGTGCTTGAGCCGCAGTCTCAGAGCCAGGACTCACATCGTCAGTAGCTCTAGAGCGATTGGCAGAGGAGGAAGAGGGCTTTGGTTGCCGGAAATTGCGCACCGTGGAGGAGAGGTCGTGGAAGGGCACTTTGTCGTTGTTCGAGTCGACGAGGTTGAGATCGGCGGAATCGCTGCTATCAGCCCTCTCAATATTGCCTGCTTCCCTGCGGCGCCCTCCACCGCCAGGCGACTCAGCGTCGCTCTCCGCGTCAGGCTGTTCGTGGACGACAGGCACATTGCCGGAAACGCTCTTGCCGCGGCCCTTTTGCGCAGCGGCCTGCTCGCGAGCGTCTTTGCGCGCTTCCTTCTTCACCACCTCAGGCGCATCGGAGGCTTCCACAGCTTGCACGCGGGCCTTGGGATCCATCCCTCGGATTTGGTCGATGAATTCGGCTTTGCTCATACGGCGTGTGCCAGTGCTGATCGTAAAGCGCAATTGCTCATCGTCTTCCTCGTCCTCTGGTGCAGCGGGTCGGAGACTGCCGAAGCGACTTGGCCGTGGTCGCTTGGCTGCTTCAGCGTGACTCTCATCACTAGGTGGAGCACCGGGCGGCGTTTCATTTCCGTCCGCACCACCGAGACCGAGCATCTTGCCCATGCGAGCGACGCGTTGGCGAGACTTGCCAGAATCGCCGCCATTGCCACCGTCTGCTCCGGGGATGTCGTACTTCTTGATGACTTCGCCGTCTTCGTCTTCGACGATGATAGTGTTGCCATATTGGTACGCACGCGCAGGCCCATTCGTCTTGCGCGGCTCAGGCTTCGGTTTATCGTCCTTGTTGCGCAGACCAGCAAGCTTGGTGATGGTACTCGCCTTGTTCAAGCCGCGGCGCCAATTGTTAGTGGGACCTTCTGACATTTTACGCTGTGGAGCTTCAGTCTCTTCCGGCCCGTCAACATCTCTATTGCCGTCTTCACCATCTTGACCTTTCTTGCTCGCCTCTCGCATCAACCGTTTGCCTTCTTCGAGCTCACCTGCCTCGCGATTCTCAGGATTCACACCGCTTTCATTCTCTACAGCCAAGACCTTGCCGTCCGCATCCTCGAAGACCGTGTCGTCACCCTCTTCGAAGATCTCGCCCGGACTCTGTGCATCATCGTCTTGCTCCGCGCGCTCTTCTGGCGATTTGCCCTTCGGCGACTCAGGCTGAGAATCGCTCTTCGCAGCCAGAGTCTCAGAGTCGCTGCGACTAACAGGCTGACTCGCCTCGTCTCGCCTAGAAGGTCGGATTGCGGACTCGGAGATAGGTCCGCCTGGTCCCCTGCCATTGTCAAAATTCTTGCTCTTCCGCGAGCGATGGCGGCTGGTATTGCGACTTGGTGCACGACTTGGGTTGTCTTCCTCTGCCTGTCTTCGTAAGAACGTCCCGGGCTTGAGATCAGCAGGCGACAGTCCCTTCTCCTTCTCATCAAGCTCGGAGTCGTAGCGAGACATTGAGCTCTTCGATCGCGACTGGATGCGTGGTAGTCTCTCCATCCATGAAGGACCATTTTCTTGCGCCTGAGTGTAAGACATGGTCAAGGTCAGTGTGTTGATGTGCTTGCCTAGTGTGAACACTGCAATGGAGGAACCATGGACGATGATCGAAGTGATGACCAGGAACGTCGTGATCGGCCATATCAGTTCGATGATGTTGGCATGCGGAAAGCCCGGAGGAGGTAAGACTTCGAGCGGTGTCGTCTCTTCAGTCTCCAGTTCTGCTCTGGCGAGAATAGCGACGAAGATAGCGCCAACGCCGATCGGGCCGAAGTGACCGGCGAAGAGCGCCTCGCGCCAGGTCTTGATGTCTGGTATAAGTGGCTTCAACGCCAGCATGATGGGTATTCGACGGAAAAAAATAACCAGGATTGCTATTACCACGAGTCTCCATACATCAAGACCGAGGTAGCCGGCGTTGTACTGCGCCCAGGGGATGATGGTGCCGAAGTAGACGAAGAATGCTAGATTGATGAGCAAATCGATAACGTTCGAGACATGAGACTCCTCTGTCTGCGCAGTGAACCACCCGTCATTGCTGAACCCCACCCCGGCAGCGAAGCCCACAAGTAAGTCGTCCATGCCGAGCATTGATCCAGACCCAGCGCAGAAGAGCGCGAGAACGAAGTAGAACACGAGGAAAGACTCTCGGTCTATGATATCTTTCTCGTGTGCCCATCGGATTAGACGTCGCGCGATGTAGCCCACAGCCACCCCATATATCGCGCCGGCGAGACACTCGTACAAGATAGTGTAGCAAAACCAGTGAAGAGCAACCTCGTTAGGATGACCCTTGTAGCGGATGATGTAGATGGCGAGATAGATGAATGGGAATGCCATGCCGTCGTTGCAGCCAGACTCTGCTGACAGCAAATCTCGAAGATGCTTCGGCACCCGTTTCGCGAACTTGCCTTTACCGACGACTGACGCAGCGAGCACAGGATCGGTGGCTGTGACGCAAGCTGCAATGCAAAGCGAGTCGAGCCAGTTCATGTGATCCTTGAAGACAGCCCAGATGAATAGACTCGTGACGAGCCAGCCGAAGGTCATGACCGGTACCAGTAAGAAGACCACAGATCGCCAATGCCGCTCCATGTATGCCTTGGGCAGTTCAACACCCACGGCAAAACATTGTACGACAAGCACAATGCGCGAGAACTCCAGCGTGATCTGATCAGTGTTTCCCCATGTCCCCGGATCGATCAAGTTTGCAGCATGTGGGCCGAAGATGATGCCGCAGATTGTAGCGACGGTAGCCTCGCCGATGTACAGTCTCTCCTTTATCACCGACGACACCAGCATAAAAATTGTTGTGAAGCCGCCCAAGATGATGTACACCAAGTGCGGCTTGTTGACGGAAAGATGTTCCCACGCCATATTGAAGGTATTCCTCCTCTCCTTCTCCACTCAGTCCAGCGATCGGATGTTGTTTCAATAGATCCCCCTCCACTCCGCTCAAGTCGGGTATAGCGATAGTCGAGCGTCAAAGTTGTGCGCCGCGGTACTTCGATCCAGTCTGATATCGATACGATTCCGCGGATGCATACAGTACGGTGGTGGCGCCCAGTCGCCGCTCCCAACAAGCCGCAATTGGCAAGTTTATTAGGTCAAGCAAGTCTTCAGAGTGAATGCTGCAGAGATTGGCAGACCTTGATCAGCAGATGCTTGGGGGTTGGCACTTCTGCTTGTAAGCCAAGACGAGGCGCTTTGCTACCGCCGGCAAAGCTCCCGAGCGAACGTTGGCGTTGAGAGATATGCCTCCTGTGAGCCTTGCCGATATCGTCCGATGCCTGCACGAATCAAGCAGCGAAAGGGTAACAGCTGTGCAGCTTATGCTGAAGATGATAAGAAAGGCGTGGCGCAAGTCTTCGCCATCATCTTAGATCGATCAACCTTCGTCCCGGCAAACCTTGCCTAACATGACGATACTTTCTCTCGGCGGAACGCGCTTGCCGCGTATGCCAAGCGCGTTTCGGTCTTGGTAAGCCCATGGTTGAGGAGTATCGTGCTGGACATGTGCTCTACCGAGATTCTGACTGAGATCCGTGAGCCATGGGAATGGTCGACTCTGCCATTATTGATGAGACGAATGAGAGAGGGGAGAAACGTCGTGCAGTAATACAACACGGCAGCGTCACACGTGCGACTGCGTTATTTTCGTGCTTGTTGACTAAGCCGGTCGTTGTCATCTCACATGCACTTTTCACCATTTGACTCGCATGAAAGTCATCACAGTGTACGAAATTCTGCGCATACCACAAAGGTTCCGCACCCAGGAGACATGCAGAAAAAGACTTGTAGGTGCACGACTCGCTCTCTCATCATCTCTTTTCCCAAAATTCCGGCGGCGAAGTTTCCTCTCGAGTAGTCAAATTCTCAATATCCTGTTTTCGTGCACGAGTTCGCGGAGCATCGACAACGCAACCTACGCAAATCCAAGCCTGGACCGATAGCAGCCATGGCCAAAGATGCCCCGAACAGCGATTCCATCTCGAATCCTCCGCAATGTGCCCGCTGTCCCCTCCCCTCGGCCTTTACCCTGCGTCTCCACCCCCTCTGCCCGACGCACATAATCCAATACATCCACACCAAAACCATCAAACGGCTCGAAACTTTCCGGACTCGCTACTCCAGCCCCAATGACCCACCCCGGCGACTTCTGCTAGCACTGTCCTTCGGTGTGAGTTCGATGAGTCTGCTGCAGATTCTGGACTGGCATTTAGCTGGGCAGAAGGAAAGGGTAGGGAGGGCGGGAGTGGAGGTGCGTGTTGTTTCGGTGAGAGGATTCGATGAGGGCGTGGGAGAGGGAATGGGAAAGGGCGAAGAGCGACTTGAGAGGCTGAGAGAGCGGTATCCGGCGCATGAGTTCGAGGCGCTGGAGCTGGCTTCAGTCCTCGATCTCGTCCCGAGCCTTCAGACCTCCCTTCCCCCTGATCCCGACCTCGACGCCTCCGCACCAGCTTCCCAGCGTCTCGACGCCCTCCTCACCTCCCTCCCCTCGGCCTCTTCCCGAGCAGATCTAAAACGCACACTCCTGCACCGTCTCCTGCTCCACCACGCCTCCGCAACATCCTGCTCCGCGCTCCTCTACGGCAGCACGACCACCCTCCTAGCCGAACGCACCCTAGCCGAAGTCGCGTCCGGAAAAGGCTTCGCATTGCCGCAACTAATAACCGACACACCCGCCGCATCATCCTCAAGCAGCGTGCAAATCCTGCATCCCCTTCGAGATGTTCTGCGCAAAGAAATCCAGATCTACGCCTCCCTCGTCTCCCCACCCCTGACCTCTCTCCTCATCCCAGAACAGCCAGTCGGCGCGAAAGCCGTCGTCAACTCCCGCGACGCGACGATCGAGGGCTTAATGCGCGGGTACTTCGAAGGCGTGGAAGAAGGTTTCCCGGCTGTGGTTAGTAATGTCGTGCGGACTGTTGGGAAATTACAGGCTCAGCCGCAGCTTTCGCGGGAGGAGAAGGTGGAGGGGTGTGAAGTCTGCGGGCTTGATTTTGTGCAGGAGGGGGAGGTGGAGAGGTCAAGGGTTTGTGGGGGGTGTGTGAGGATGCTGGGTGGCGTGACTGTTAGCTGAGCTAGCTCAAGGCAATGAGGAAGATTTACAGCGGCTTATATGCGCACTACGTCTACCCTCGCACGACTGTGGACTTCGTGGCCCAAGACGTGGTTTGCTTCGCGCTCTTCGTCTGACGCTGCTGAGCGAGGGTGCAGGGACAGCGAGGCGTAGGTGCCTGCTCCGCGGCGCTTCGAGAGGGTGCCAGGATTGATCACGAGGACTGAGTCGACGACCTTGATCCATCAGAGTCAGTAATCCGACTACAATCTCGCGACACTCGAGACGACATACCTTCGCAAACGCCGGTAACGCAGAAGGCAGCACCAGCACATCAGGCCTAACGCTCAACCACTCCCCCAACTTCAGAAAGCCAATATCCAGACCCGCTCCAATCGGCAGCACTCCACCGTCCCCCCCAAGTCCCTCCACACCACTGCTAAGCGCCGGCAACGCCTCCCTAGCCTGCGGCGGAAATACAGGGAAGAAATGCCGCTGCTCGATTACCTGCCCCGCAAGTCTAGCAAGCATGTCCTCCCCGCTACCCAAACCACCAGCAGTGGACTTCACATTCTCCCTCCGCAGCTCCGAGAAGATGTCCTGGCTGCTGATCCCGAGCACTGTCTCGTTCACGCTGAGAGTGATGGGGTTCGTCACAACCTGCACCTGTTTCGGCAGGCCTAGCGGCCCTTTCGCGAAGCGGTCTTGAGGCCAGGAGACTGCGGTGCTGATCGCGTCTCGCACTGAAGGGACGAGGATTATCGTTATCGTCGGCACGGCTTGGCAGAGCTGCTGTAACGGCACCGATATCAGCGCGCGGAAAACATCATTCAGCGTCGCGCGGTCGGGGTCTATGTGCGCTGAGGTGGGGAGATGGGGTTCCAGATCGCCGGACGCGAGGAGAGGGTGTTCGAGGTCTAGGAACGGGCCTGTGAGGAGTAGTATGTCTGGCTGCTGGGTCCGCGCGAGGTCTAGTAGGGTGTGTAAGGCGGCGAAAGAGAGGTCTGTGTCTGGCGTGTAGGGGCCGGAGGCTATGAGGTATTGGAGCGGCGCGGCATTGCCTGTGGCTGAGGTCGAGCGGTCTTGATGTATGGATAGCTCGGAGGGCGTTGAGGCTGCCGGGGGGAGTAGGGGAAGGGAGAGAACTTCGGAGACCAGGAAGGCTTCGCCGTTCACATTTGTGCCCCTCAGAGCAACAATCTTGCCAGGAAAGACATCGTAATTCACTCCTGACTGGAATTTCAACTGCGCTCTTAGCCCAGCGCCCATGCGTCTGCTGGTCTCGAGGGTTATGGACGCGGCGTTCAGCTTGCCAGTTGGTTGGTCGCAGGCTATGCGGCCGACTGCCACGATCTCCGCTGTAGACTGCGCGGCGGGGTTGCCGAAAGCTGAATCCGGGAGTTTGTGGTGGTCTTGCACTAGCTCGGTGAAGGTGTCTATCCTGTCGTCCAGAATCTCGGAAGCGGAGGTGAGTTGCATGGCCATACTCTTGTACGCGAACTTCGGGATCTCCGTGTTGGCTTTGAGAAGCACGCGCTTCTCTATCCGCGGTTCCTCATCCTCTGCTGTAGTCGCGCTGGTCAGATGCCCATTCAGCGTCTCGACTACCTGGCCAGCATTTTGTCGCTCAGCGAAGCTAGTCACTGGTCCATCAGCCCTGCTCATAGCACCAGTAGGCGGGCTCCTCCCATTACTCTTCACCACCTTCCCACTCGGCGTGCTCAATTCCCCCGCCTTCCTCTTCGCGCCTCCCCGCGCACTGCCACTCCCCACCCCATCACTCCCCGGCGTCAACCCCTCCATCATGCCAAACACGTCCCCATTGCCCCTCGCCGCGCCCCTGGGCGTCGCAGCCACAGCCCTCTTGACCGAAGCATGTGGAGCCTTCGCACGACTTTCCCGCTCAAGAGCATCTTGCAAGTCTTTCTTGAAGTCTTTGACGGTCTTGTAGGTGATGAGCGTAGTTTCTGTGCCCATTTTGAAGGCGTAGGATTCCCATTTGTAGAAGAGTTCTTCGGGGGTGAGGGAGAGGAGGGAGGTGAGGGAGAGGAGCTCGTGGAGGACGTCGGAGGGGAGGGGGGCGTGGGGGGAGAAGAGGGTGTGGAGCTGGGATGAGCTGTCATCGGCCATGACTGCTAGTACTATGCACTGTACTGTCGGCTTGACGGCAAGACACTTTGTGGCCAAGTACTGCTGTATTGGAAGTTTGGCGAGACGCGTTCTGGCAGACGCGTAAAGTGGAGATAAGATGGATCAGATAAGAGGAGATATGGTGGGGCCTGAATGCTAATGCATGAGCACACAACATCCTCTATTGCTGACATCTCCTTCACCAATGGCGTGGTAAGGCGGCCAGGCGTGTACAATGCACCTATCCAGGCGTCCACCTTCCAGGCCGTCATTTCCGTCCTACATCGTCAATATCGAGGCGATCCTCGCAATCGCAAGACGAGATAGAGTGGTAAGTGGCTTGCCAATGGCGGATTCCATATCGCCCGCCCCTGCATCTCGGGTCATTCTCACCGCAATTCCCGACCAGCAACGTCAATATACTCACAATTGTTCGTGAGACTATCTCTTTCAAACTTTATCCTCCCCCAAGTCCTCCTATAGCAGCAAATATGACAGAAGCTGCAGCAGTATCAACGTCGGCAACAGCCACGCCATCAGCGCCGTCTCGCGCCGAGTCCTTCAGGTCTGCTACCTCACGGAATGGCACGCCAGCTACTTCGACGCAAAGTACCAGCGCAGGCGCTGAGCGAGAAGAGGTTGGCTGGACAGCACCGGCTGGGACGCTCAAAGTACCCATACCTCGACCATCTGCTACGTCGAAGCCGTCAAAGCCAGCAGAACTAACCGCCGAGCAAGAAGTAAAGTGAGTACATCCAGATATCGTATGATCGTGTGTTGCAGCTCCTAACCACAGTATAGATACGCCACAGTCTTTGCTCAAGTCTCACAATGGACCTCCCTCCCCACCACAACCCTCAAAGGCGCCGCCTCCGCCCCAGTCCAAGACCATGAACGCATGTTCCTAACCCACGAGTGCATCCTCCGCTACCTCCGCGCCACGAAATGGAACACAGCCAATGCTCTCAAACGCCTACAATCCACCCTCTCCTGGCGACGAGAATACGGCGCAGACACCTTCACCTTCGACTACATCTCCCCCGAGAACGAGACGGGCAAGCAGATAATCCTTGGCTACGACAATGATGCACGGCCGTGCCTCTACCTCAGCCCCGGCAAGCAGAACACAAAGATGTCCGATCGCCAGATCCACCACCTCTGCTTCATGCTCGACCACGTCATAGACATGATGCCCCCCGGCCAAGAAACCACAGCCCTGCTCATCAACTTCTCCGGCGCAGCAGGCGGCTCCGTGCCTTCCGTGGGCCAAGCTCGCGCCGTGCTAAACATTCTGCAAGGCCACAACCCCGAGCGCCTCGGCCGCGCGCTCATCTCGCAACTACCCTGGTACGTCAACATCTTCTTCAAAGCCATCGCCGGCTTCATCGACCCTGTGACAAAGGAGAAGATGAAGTTCAATGAGGATTTGAGGTTATGGGTACCGCCTGAGCAGTTGTGGAATCAGGCCACGGGGGATTTGGACTTTGAGTACGATCATGCTGTGTATTGGAAGGCGTTGCAAGGGGAGTGTGAGAAGAGACGGAAGGCTTACAGAGAACGGTGGGAGAGCGGTGGGAAGAGAATCGGGGAGTTCGAGGCATATTTGAGGGGTGGGGATGCGAAGAGTCTTGGACAAAAGCTGGAGGAGGCTGGGAAATTCGATGGGCCGGAAGGAGAGGTGAAGGTGAATGTGGATGTTGATTTAGCTGCGGCGGAGGTTGCCAAGCTGACGGTGTAGACGTGCTGGTGAGGTGGGACTGGCATGATACTGCATTGCGAGGCGTTTTGGGCATGAGGGACGGTCCTCCTCGGGCAACGAAGCATTGTGCGCAGATCACAAGGCCATAGATCTCGCTATGGCTCGCGTAGAAGAATGAACGTCAGATGTATACATCGCTGACGGGCAAATAGGTATACGAGCAGCCTCAGGGTGGTGAGCTCATGTGTAGAGCCTCACACCTGCATTGGAGAACAACGTCTGCAAGTCATTTTGAGGTCTCATGCCGCACTGTAAGTCTCCGTCTCCTTACTCACTTTCAGTGATACCCTTATCCCAAGGCTCACTCACTCGCGCCTTCCGATCACACATCACATCGTGACTGCCTTGTGCAGTGTCAGCCTTCATGTATGACCGCACTGAATCACAATATCTCTGTCATTGATAACAACCTTCCACTCGCTACATCTCTCAATAGTTACACCAGCACTCATTCCTACTCTCGCTCCGCCACCGCTACAGCATCTCCATACTTCCACCATGGCCTCCCGCCACCGCTCCACCCACTTCACCTCAAACGCCGACAATGACATCCGCTGCAGCTATCCATCCTGCACATTCACCTTCGCCACAACAAATGACATGAAAACCCACAAACTCACCGACCCCGCACACCACTACTGCCGCAAGTGCGACACAGACTGCCTCGACTGGTCAGACCTCACTCAGCACAGGATCGACGCCATGGCGCCCTGGCTCGAACTGCACAAAGACCATCCCGCCATCTACAACAAGAATCCAAAACACATCGTCTGCGAGTTCTGCGGCGAGGACTTCAAATCTTTCGGCGGGCGCAAGGAGCACCGCAAGAACATGCACACGGCGTTGCAGAAAGTCGCTTGTGGTGGGTGCGGCAAGGTTTTCGAGGGCGCGAGCTGGATGATCAAGCATTTGGAGGGAGGGGGGTGTCAGGTTGTTCCTAGGTGGAAGTTTCTGCAGTGGGTGCAGGCGAAGTATGTGCAGGATGAGTTGGATAAGGCGGGGTGTTGGGGAGAGTTGAATGAGAACTTGGCGAGGAATCCGAAGTTTGCTTTCCCTGCGGCTGGGGCAAGGCCCGGGGCGATTGAGGAGGGGAGTGAGCCTGATCGCGAGGAGGGTGGGGTGTTGTTGGATCTTGTTGATGAGGCGCAGGAGGGTGGGGTGAGGCCGTTGGATGTTGAGGTTGAGCTTGTGGAGGTGCATGGGAAGAGGGTTCCGTTGACTAGGGCGAATTTGGAGCAGTGGCCGAAGATGCCGAAGAAGGAGGACGGGCGTCAGGTGCATGAGTATTTGGAGAAGCTGAAGATTGGTGAGGGTGGTAAGCAGACTGAGGGGGATTTGAAGTCTCCGACGAGTGACTTCACTAGTCGTCGAGGTGGGATCAAGGTGCAGTCTGGATCGATTGGCACGATTTTCTCGCCTCCTCCTACGCCCAGCTACAACACGTCCAGAACTGCGATCGACGAAGATGTCGACGACGATGACACTGCTTCCGTGGCGACTGCTCAGGCCAGCGCAGTCCTCGCTCGCCAGCCAGACTGGCTCTCCAAAGCGCAGAAGCCAGCTCCGCCCGCCAAAGCCTGGGGTACACCTAACACCACCAGAGCCCTCTTCCCCGCCGCTCGCCCGACTCCACCAGACGCCATCGCCCGCGCCCGCAACGCTGAACGCGCCGTTGCCACCCAGCCCCGCGATATTCGCGAGACTCGCTTCTGGGTACTCCTCCCCCTGTCCCTCCTCCGTTCCATTCTCACTGCCCTCTCAACTCCACTGACTCAACTCACAGGATCCCACCGACCCCTCCTACGACGCCGAGCGTTTCTTCGACCCCCTGCTCGAACGCTACCAATGCCCCTTCCCCGGCTGCGACACCGAGCCCGTCCTCACGCCCACAGATCTGCACGACCACTTCAGCATCGCACACATGCGCACAAAGTGGCGCTGTGAGGTGCCGAGCTGCTTCAAAACTTTTCGCACCGCGAGTGCGTTGGTGGCGCATTGTGAGAGTGCGAGTAAGTGTGGGGTTAGGGGGTGGGGTGGGCTGAAGACGGTACGTATTAGGGAATGTATTGGTGGGGTGAGGGGATGGGTGCTGACTGGGAGTCGTAGATGCTGGATACCGCTACCGGCGGATTCCTAGCTTCGAAGCGCTTGCCGGAGCCTGTTATCTATCGTCCAGACAATGCTGTGGTCAAGGCTGGGAAGCCGGCGGTCGATGGGCTTATGCCGACGATGTTCAAGGGGACTGTGCCGGGGCGGAAGGTCGAGGGGCAAGTGTGGGCTTCAGGGTGGTGATTCAAGGACATCATTGAACGTGCGAAGAGGCTGCATAGTTGCATGCGAGGCTGGACAGATGCGGTACACATGGCTGCGGCATCCGGGATTCGGCAACGGCAGATTGGATGGCTGAATGAGACTGCCGGTGCTACATCAATGGGTGCTGCGGAAAGCCATGGAACCTGGATCACGAGAGATGGTGCGTAGCTAGTGTGACTGCACAGCCCGAGTCCAAGGAGACAAGGCGGTAGCTAGCTGTATAGACTGATAGAGCCGGGAGACAACGAAGACTCGGTCCACTTGCAGCCCATCCCGTCGACCTGCTGAGCGAGCCACTTCACCCAAGTCTCAACTGCCACGGAAATTCGCTACGCTGCCTTGCAAGAAGCCAAGGCCTCGCCAGATGTCACATATCTTCATTGCTCACTCAGCTGCAGTATCAGGAGCAATGTAAACGTGATTATGCACTTTCGCCTGGGTTCGCAGAGCAAACTTCACAGGTCAACGATATGAGAGCGATAACACCGCCTACCAATGCGTCGGCCGTGCCGGTGGTTCGTTGATGTAAGTATGATTCTCACGTGATTTCCATTTGAGCACGTGCTTCGGAATGACGCTTCAGCCATGAATCGATGCCCGATCGTGTACAGTGAAGTTCCTTAATTCGGCGATGAGCACTAGTGCGATCGCGTCATCGACCAATGAGCGCGCGGCAGCGAGGCGGAGGTAAGGATGGAAGGTGTAACAAGGACTTGGCCTCGAGTCTGTGTGGGTAGAAGCAGGAAGGAGCGAGGAGGATTTACACATATGTGAGCTCGGGCCCTGTTCCCAGTGTCGGTGAGATGTCTACAAGCAATAGTAATCTTGCCACGCTATACAACACATCCGCGCAGGCAGAAAGCTGCACTACTTCACAAGCCTTCCTCTATCATCGTCATCACTTTCGCTCCCCGCTTCGTCCTCAAGCGCGAACATCGTCTCTCCATCCAGACTCGCTCGCGGCATAGCAGCCATCTTCATCGGCTTAGGCGCTGGCAGCGGCGACACATCCCTTGCTCCGTCGTTGCCTCCACCACTTCGAGGTGCGTTGTAGGAAGGCACCGAGTCATACGCTGGCGGCTTCGGCGTGGCGGAGTCGTTGGCCTCGAGATCCTCAGAGTCGAAGGTAAGTGAGTCGCGGGATGCGAGGTCGAAACCATCGTCGTCTTGAGCGATCTATTCATGGGGTCAGCAAGCCGCACAGCACGACCGAGTGGGGAGATAGCAAGACATACCTCATCGCTCATGGCAAACCTCCGATTGTTCGCCGTCGGCCGCCACACATAGGCAATAAACGCCACATCCGCGAAGTACACCAGATTCAACCACCCATCCAGAATGAACCACCTCGTGCCCCAATGCATCGGCACGAAGTCTTCGTCCCCTTGCCCGGCGAACGTCCAGCTGTTCACGAAGAAGAAGGCGAAGATGACGATGATGGAACTGAGAATGCACCACCATAGTTTCCGATACATGGCGGCTTTGACCGTTTGCTTCCGCTCCGTGAGATCCTTGAGCGTGAGGTTCAGGGAGTTGAGCGTCCAGATGTAGAATGCTGTCAGCGTGCCCGCTAAAGGCAGGACAACAAGCAGTACGAGCGGGCCGACGTTCTCGGGAGTCACGGTCAGGGAGGCGACGGAGTAGAGGACGCCGAAAAGGAAGTGCGTTATTGCTAGCCAACGGACGTAGATCATTGTCTTGCCTAAAGTGTGCTTGACGACGCCGTAGCCCATGCAGACTATCAGGAGCAAGAAGAAGGAAAAGCTGTTCCGTGCTGCTGACAAGATCGCATCCACTACCAGCAGCACCTTGGCGCCTGTATTCAAGCCGTGCCGGTTTTGGTAATCGTAGAAGAGCCAGGTGATGAACATCTCGATCACGAGGAAGACGAGGATGGCGGTAATGTAGTTCTGCACGGCAAGAATGTCGCTGCGGTTGAGGTAGTACAGCGCTCCCCAGCCCAGCCCAAGAAAGGCGTAGACAATCGTTATGGCGGCGTAGAAGGGCAGCTTCGCGATCTGAGCTGCGGGAAGCTCGCCAAAGGCGTTCCGGAAGACTACGACGGCGTTGTAGTCTGTGTCGCTGTAGCCGAAGGTGCCGACGCAGTAGTAGCCTGTGCGCTTGATTTGGTAGGTTATGGGGTCGGGGTTCTTGAGGTGGACGGCTAGGGAGATGATCTGGGAGCGGGAAGTTTCGGTCGCGTTGTCTGCTGTTATGAAGGCGCCGAGCTGGTCTTTCTTGCAGAGGTCGGCGTCTATGCTCGGAGGATCACAGATGTAGATTGTCTGGAGTACGGATGTCAGTCCTGTCCCGCGACTGCACTTCATGTCCACGTGTACTCACGTTGTCTGGCGGAGGCACCGGCTTTCCCACCAGATGTCTATCCTGCCACTCGAACACCACCAAGCTGACTATCGGATCCTGATCCTCGGGTATTGCATCTTTGGGTGGTAGGAACTTCGTGAGTATGAATGGATCGACAGCTCCTCCCCAAGCTTTCCTCGAGTACATGCCCGAGCATACTTGTCGATTCGACTCTTTCTGTGTCTAAAGATATGTCAGTGGCTGTCCCGTGTGCCACTTCGCGCCAGGCATATGGGACGTACGACAGACTGCTCAGCAGCTTGCGCTACGACCAGGAGCTCCACGAGCACCGCGGCGCAAAGCTGCCGCCATCTCCCCATCCCGCCCACGACTGTCGCGTAGCGTGTCGCTCGTTCCGATATTGCCCCCTGTATGGGTGCGCGACGCGTAGTCCGGGTAGTGCTTGCTGCAGATCCAGTTCCCGCAGCCTGGTGCTGCTGGATCAGAAGGGGTTGGATTGACGATTATCCGCGATGTGGACGGTACAAGTGGTTCATTCAGTGCAGTAGGACGACCACTGATGCTGCAGCCCAGATATCGATCGAGTTGCTGCTAAGGGGTAAAATTGTACCACAATGAGATTGCCCGAGCATGTGCTTTCACGTCGGTTCCAACGTCCATGTGAAGGCCGCGACTTCCATGCGACAGGGACAGACTTTCAGCCCTATGAACATGAGCTGCATCGCGCCTCGGCCTGGGCATACATGGGCCTTTGCTACCATCACATGGATGGTCTCGTCTTCATCAAATGGCCAATCTCAATATCTCTGGCACACTCAACATCCTCCGGCTCTTCGCAAATCCGACACTCTGCCTGCCCCATTACACGATCTCGACATTCGACAAGCTTCCAGTACCCCTGTCCAAAGCACTCCCGTCCAGACCAGATATCCGCGCCGTAGTCCTGGACAAAGACAACTGCTTCGCAATCCCGCACTCTAACATCGTACATCCTCCCTACCAAGCCAAGTTCGACGAGCTCAAGTCCGCTTACCCTGGATCGCAACTTCTCATTGTCTCCAACACAGCCGGCACTGGAGCAGACCCAGGATTCAAGCAAGCTGATCTACTTGAACGAAACACGGGCGTCAAAGTACTGCATCGCGCGACGAAGAAACCTGGCTGCCATGGCGAGATCATGGACTACTTCTGTGGACTGCCGGAGACGAAGGTGACAAGGCCAGAGCAGGTGGCGATCGTCGGCGATCGACTGTTCACGGACGTCATGATGGCTAACATGATGGGAGCGCATGCTGTGTGGGTCAGAGATGGGGTCGTACAGGACAGCAGTGTGGTAGGTGAACTCGTCATTTCATCCTTCAAGCAGCCGTATTAACCTTTACATTGTACAGTTCGCGAGATTCGAGAAGAGTCTCGCCAGCTTCTTGCAGAAGCGAGGATATGAGGCGCCGATGCCTAAGAGCGACTCCGAATAATCAATTGCTCGCATTTGAGGCAGATGCATGAGATATTCTAGGCCTTGCGCCATGGCACGCGAACTAGGCAAGGCTCCTAGATCGACTGCCAACACTTCGATGCAGAACGCGAATGTGCTACCATATGAGGCTCCACATGCTATCTGGCGCCGTCAATGTGAATGTCTTACTCCTAAGGCCAAACGAGAGTACCAAGCCGAGTTTCTCCCATGAGGAAGCAATCTGTTCTTGAGCTCTATGTAGGTGTCCAGCTGCTCGCTCAACTGTAGTTGGGCGGAGGTCGCACAGTCAACGTTTGATACATCCAGCGGAATCAACAGCGTCGCAGGTTAAGGAGTCTAGGAGTCACCGCCAGGACGACCGCTCTGCTGCAAGTCTGGCCACACTCTGCGGTGGGAATCCATTTTTAAAAACACTCAACATTCGGCTAAAGATGCATACAAACACTCGCGGTGCGCTTGGTCGTAGCACAAGACTCTGCAGACTTCTGGAAACCGGAGGTAGAGGACTTCACCCGTGCAGGCATCAGGAAGGATTGACCAATGAATTGCAGAAGCTTCGCGACGGCGAGTTTGCATGGCTTCGTGTGTCGTAAGCGCTGCGTCTGTATGATACATGATTCAGCGCAATTGTTATTTCAGGCCAGTCGAAGTGACAAGAAAGGGTAGTAGAGCGAACTGGACCGGTACCTACCCACGCCACCAATCTGGATCACCGAAGACATGATCACAGGAGTCGCAGAACTTCGGGACCACCGTGAATGTGGCTTGCGTGGTGAAGTCTTCGTTCAACACGCGCGGATAAGTCGGGAGCAGTCGCTGGGTCAGCCCATGGCTCCTCGACACCTGACTCACCACATAGTGACATCTCAGAGGACCGACCCCCTGCTCACATCGGGGTTCCGAGCCTCCAGTCAAGACAAGCTCGGAAGGGCCAGGCGTTTGACCCACGTGGCGGTGTTGTGGCGCGCTGAAAACCCCTGCCCAGAATGGCCTGGACTTCGCGCTAATCTTGGTTAAGTGTTGAGCTTGGCTTTAGGGTTAGCCAAAATGAATCCAAAACTGGCTAGCTCAAGATTCAAGCATTGCTCAAGCGTTGCTCAAGCTTTTGGTATCATTGGACTCGCGCAGAACACTGGGCTCGCATCTAGCCATGAGAATGCCGCACGCCATGGCGGCAGCTGCAAATTTGTTTGGAAACGTTGGCGGATCTGCGATATGTGATAATAGGTGAGTCCTCAGGTAGGTAGATTCCTCTGCCCACCCACTGAATCTCAACTTCCCTCGCGCCCACTACACCAAGTTCTCTCATACCTCTCACAATGCTTCGCTTCTTGGTATGCCTTACAGCCACGGCGGGTTTGGCATCTGCAAGTGGCTCGGCGATCTGTTCCAGCAATCCCTATAAGCTGTTCCAGCCGTTCTCGACATACGCCCCGGCACAGAGCTTCTGCAGTTCTCGATTTCCTGTAGCTCCTGTCACAACGACGACGACAGTAGCCGCATACGCTACATCCACTGTGACCGCAACACAGACGGCGTTGACTACGCAGGTCGTCCAATCGACACTTATCTCGACTGAGACCGACTCCGTCACTGTCGACGTGACGACAGATGCGACAGTAGATTTGTTCTCGACCAGTACGGAAACCGATTCCGTTACGGTCACTGTGACCATAACGGGCGGCGTGCAAGCGAAGGCGAAGCGTACTGACGTGCCGACGGTGCCGACCTCGTTGCTCGCGAAGTGGCCACAGCGGACCGCAGCACCGACAGGTGTTGACAAGCGAGAGCTCGAAGCAAGGACACAGAAGACGACGAGTACATCAACGAAGACTACCATGAAGACGACGACGTCGTGCACATCAAAGACGACATCGAAGACGACAACATCGTGTACTTCAACGGCCACGACTTCCACGACGCAGAATGCCGTTTGGAGCGCTTTGGTAGCGCAAGCATCGGCGATCCTTAGCACTGGATGCTCTTGTATAGAGACGCCAAAGACCATCACTGTAAGTCTGAACGAACGTCAGCTCTACGGTAAAAGTCACTGACTGTTCACATCAGGCCACGCAAACGAGCACAAGCACAGGAACAGTAACCAACACCGTTACCGTCACAGACGTCGCCACAAGCACCTCCTTCGGGTCCAGCACAGCTACAAGCTTCACAACAGTCACTGAAACCGTCACATTGACAGACGACATTTCCATAGTCCTAGCAACGACCACCAGCGCAACCGTAACCGCCACCGCTACCGTAACGCCGCCCTGATTCAGCGGCAACAACGGCAACAGCAATGGAGTCTACACCTGTACCTACAACGTCCTTTGCAGCATGCAAGGCAGCTACGGCTCCTTCGGCTCAGACACGCCGTCCAACCAGGCCAACGGCGCCACGACGTTGCGAGACTGCTTGGTGGCGTGCAACAACGACCAATCCTGCGGTGCGGTCAACCTCAATCAAGTCACCAATACGTGCACGTTCATTGAATTTCCGGGCTTCTTGCTGTATACTTACACGGCGCAATACACTACCGTTGCGGACGCTGATGTGGATTTTGCCTACATCACGGGGAACTGTGTATGAAGCTGAGAAGTCTGAGTGCAACAGCATGGGGAATTTAGATGTCGTGCGTTCTAGCTGGTATGCAGATTGGGGACTTGTCTGACGTTCAACGATTTCATGGTCCGGCAGTATCTCTTATCTTACATAAAGTCGTAGACGCGTGCTTCCGCTTCTCCAAACATGCTTCCAGTTCTCCAAACGTCTGAAGCGTGGAATATGCTCTGATCACCTTGCCCGAGGGAGTGAAACCATCGAATGCCACGTTGGTGAGACTCCTAAGCTGAGAGCAGACTATGTTGCTCTCTCTCACCGATGTGGAATGGTGGAATCCACGGTTACAGGTGCACTTCTGCCAGCACAGAAGCGTTCAAGACTTTCGGAGAAGGGGATTTACCTGGATGCATCTTCCACTTGCTTAGAGGTAGATTCTCACAGTGCATTGCTCGTGAGTAAGAACTGATGCTGCGTAACTATCGTCCGTTGTTCATGGACTCGAGTGCAATTAAGTCATCAACCATATCTTCGCTATGCGCGGTCGCTGCGCGACATTGCCTACGACTGTCGCTATACAGTACCACTACCCAAGAGCCCATCCCGTGAACGCCATGCCAACCTGCAGACCTAGTAATTCCCGTACACGCTGTTCCGTTGCGCGCCCTGCTGATGATAGAATCCCTGACTCGCATACTCCGACTCGCCATATATATTACTCCTTCGCACATCCGAGTCATCCCCCGATGGCAACAGCTCCTTGACTTCCCAGTTGTTCTGCTTTTGCCCAACGCTGAACTCCAGGTCCTCCTTCGTGATCGAGTCCCAGTACTTGTACACCATCATGACTGCCAGCAGATTGCACACCGTAGCGAAGAACAGGCCGTCCATGTAATGCGCCACGTTATCGCAGATCGTCTTGCTAAAGACATACAAGATGACCTGGCCAATGACGAAGAAGAAGGCTCCGAAGCCGATGTGCCATAGCGGCCAGCGCTCTTGCAACGTGCCGATGACCAGCAAGATCTGCATGACGAAGTAGACGAAGACGAACAGCGCCGAGAACAAGTAGACCACAACAAACAGCCCGATCGTGTTCTCCGGCCCCAGTCCAGCCCATGCCTTGAACGTCAGCAGCGAGACCGCAAAGCTTATGAGGAACATGACCACGCTGCTACCGCGGAGGAGCCAGACTGAAAGCGTTGTGCCGTCTTCGTAAAGCTGGAAGCCGACGAAGCCGTTGATCATGAGGCAGATTGCTGTGCTGCTTGCGAGGCCGCATTGTGCGGCCACGAAGTAGGCGTAAGCGCTGCTTCCCGGGGGCACGACACCGCAGTCTATGACGAGAGAGATCATAGTGAGAAGGGCGTAGGAGTAGAAGAAGGTCGTGATTTCTTTGCGGCCTGCGATTGTGTTTTGTCAGCGCTTCGCCTTGCGCCACCCTCCCTCATTGGATACAGTATACACACCAACAGCCGTGAACTTGCTTCTAACATGTATGATCATGATCACGATCATAATGAGCGCAATGATGTGTGTGAATCCCGCCGCGCCTTGAAAGATGATGGTGTTCGCTAGCTGGATCGTTCGCGAGTAGCATAGCGACTGTGTCATGTGCTTGCCGGTGAGCGGCGAGATGCCCCCTACGAGAGGGCATAGTGGGAGGGGCGTCTTCTCGCATATTGATGCGAAGTCGCCGAAGCCCATGCTGGCAGGCGAGGCTGAGGGGGTGTCCGCGCTGGCTTGAGCGGTGTTGTGGGTGGGGCGGGCGGTTGTGTTCGGTTCAGCGGAATGTGAGTCGCGGTGTAGTGGTGTTATGTAGCGAGCGTGATGCAGTGAATGCGTGGATCGGTAATTTCACAATGCGGTCGTCTTGATGTTGCGACTTTGGAGTGCGTGGCAACGAGACGGGCACTCCCGCAGCTCGAAATAGACGTTCAAATGCAGGTACACGAGCATCGTGGAAGGAAAAGACTACACTTCGGAACTGGTGCCATCGACATTGACACTGATCAGACTGTCAGACATCTTGAAGACGGAATTTTTCCAAGCCACCTCACGGAACGCTTTCGGTTTCGAAAATAAATACTCTCGCTACAGGATCTGTCGTCTACTCCAGACACGAATTGCCTTCGCAGAACAATCATCATGGCTGACGACGCAAAGGCTCCTGGCAACCGACGCGAGCGCCGCGCAGCAGCCAAATCTTCTTCCCAGCCGATAGCCCCGCCAACAAAGACTCCAAACATCAAGATGGCTCACCCAGACCGCTCAGGCCCCAAAGGCAAGACCCTGCTGGATCTCTACGACGAAAAGAAAGACCTCCTTTCCCAAGGCCAGCCTTTTGACCCCAAGCACCTCGACGGTGCAGTCCGCGACGAAGGCGGCAACATCCTCACCGCCGGTCTCGGATCGCCGGACGACGAGCCGATTGGAGTCTTTGGCCAAGCGGTCTTCTGGTCAGTGTGCTTGGCGATGTTCCATTTCACCATGGATGTCTTGACATTCAACCAGTATCGGCAGGAGATCGTGTGGGGCCCGATCTGGAAGCGGACGTTCACAGTCCTGCCTGTGCTGTGGTTGTTGGTGTATTTGACGCGGAGTGAGCTTGCGCGGAGGTGGCAAATCGCGAGGCAGGTGTTCTTCCTGGGAGTTGCGGTGGCGGCTGGGTGCTACACAATCCATGTCGGCAACAACTTTGCCTACTATGCGGTGATGAAGCAAGCGCCACCGCTGGGGACATTGTGGGTTTGGAGCGTAATCGAGATGCAGTTGCCATATGCTGCTGCGAGTGTGGTGCCAGTAGTAGCGTATCTGTACTTCAATGGATATGCCGTATTTTGATGCGGCGTGGCAGTAGCACCGTTGATCAGATTTTCACCTTCACTAGATCGTTGACAATCATGTACCTGCTCACGCCGATCCAGCCCCATCGGAACCACCGCATCTGACTCTTGTGAGCCGTTGTCATGGTCAGCTGTGCTGTACGAATGCCCATCGGCCCACTGACTGCCAGCAGTGGCGAAGGGAAGTCCTTTCCATCCCTCGTCCGCCAAATACAGGTTAGCACAGTGAACATAGAGTCCACGACGCTGCTGTACTTGCGAACGACATTCGTCGACGTAAGAGTGTACAGCTTGACAGGGCACTCCCAGCCTTTGTGACGTTGCATGAGCGACCCGAGGAAGACTTTCGCTCCATGGTAGAGTGAGACGTGATTCGGGTGCCCACTGACGCCCTTCGCGTCGAATGTGACAATCACATCAATGAGAGCTTCTGGCGCTCGGTTTGATGGAGTTGAAGCAAACTTGGGTGCGAAATAGTGTGCTAGTACCTTCGAGATCTCCTTCGCGTCCCAGGTCTTGGTCATCGAGTCTGGAAATCGCTCATCCTCCACTACCACAACGTGCTCGGCCGATGTAACGCCCAACATCAAAGCAGACTTGACAAGCTCGGACTTGCGAGTCTGACCCAGTCCGTCTGCGTCGCCGCTGCTTAGGCAAACAATGAAGAGCTGATTACCGAGAGATTGCTGAGTGAGGGCGATGACCGAGGGAGCGAAGAACATTGCTTCGTCGTCCGGATGAGCGATGAGCAGACATAATCGCTTGCCTCGGAGCGTAGGAAAGCCGGTAATCAAGTAGGCTGTGAAGAGCCAGCACCCAATAACCAACAGAGGAACCTGGGCAATCAAAGTCCAGTTCATCGTGCTGCAGTACGACCAATTGCTGATAAGTACCTAGTATATGTAGCCTCCAAATATCACAGTGATAGTCGGCTCGATCATCATAGAATATTAGACTGTCTTTTATGGGAAGTTATAAGTTGTCGACGTTGCATGTTGTTTGTTGAAGAAGTTGAAGTTGGATACGACTTGCTGTGAACACCACTAACTCGAAAATCTTCATACCGCGTTTATACACCAAACTTTGGACTAACATTAACGAGAACCACTTCAACATATTCCAGTACTTGAGGTGATATATCACAGACACCCGGAAGGCTGTGCCCGACTTCCTGCGTTGCTTCGTTTGGAAAAAATGCCAGCCTGTGGCTGATTACTACGACATGGGCTGCATGATAGCGACGGTCTCTCATCTAAACGATCATCCTGCTATGATGCTTCCTTACGCGGAAACGTACACTCTCCGGCGTTCTGGGCCGTTCCTCTTGCTCATTGCGACCCCGGATCTGGCCGCTGACGTGCGATGAGTTCAAGATCGCAGCTCACCAGATAAACCGTTCCAATCAAGGAAGCCGCCCGAATGATCCCTCCGTTGGTGATGACTGCAGGACCATTGGAAGCACTGAACGCTCCACTCGAGGCAAGCAGACATTCTTCAAAGTCTTGGTCGTCGTGCTTGTTATTGTTGTCGCTGACCGGTCTCGCGAAGATTACAAGTACAGTGCGCTTCGCTATGGTGACCTGTTGGGTTGCTCAATCTCATGTCTGCAAGAGCTTCGCTGCTCGATCAACTGCGATCTCACACATAGCCTGCACGAGTCAGCCTTGAACACCCTCTGTTACCTATCAACATCATCCGCAACTCACCCTGATAGCCGCTATCCGCTCCCCACTCAGATCTTCCCCCTCGATCCTTGTCCTCATGTCCTTCATGACCTCCTGTCTACTCCGTCCGTTGACAAACACCACATATCTCAACCCCGGGAACTTCGCCTCGTACTCCTCATTAAGCTTTTGCAAGGCCGCAGCTTCCTCTGCACTGCCCTTCAATTGCGCCTGCTCAGCCGCACTCTGCTCTGACTCAACCTTCTTGGCACCTAGCCTGGGATGCGATGAGAGGATATCCTCCAGCCACGTCGCATCAGATGTCGATGGCGAGTCTGCCAAAGCACTGAGTTGTGCGCCGACGGCTGCTATGAGGTCTGGATAGGTCGAGAAGGTCTCGGATTGCAGAAGAGGGACTGAGAGGGTATGCAGCTGCGTGCTGGGTTCAAAGAGGAGATCTAGGACTTTGGCTCGCTCCTTTGTGGGGAGCGAGGACACCGCGCTGGGTGCTGGTAGAGGAAGTTCTTCCACGTCGTAGATATGCTTCATGGCTAGTCCGTTGCTCCACGCTAGCCGACGGTAGGTCTCATGTCATATGAGATGGCATCCTCCAACATTAAAGACTTCTATCAAGCTCCGTCGTAGGGTTCGTGATAACGATAACGGGCGTTCTTCGGAGTCCATGTAACCTGCCACGCCATTGACAAAAGAAGCGAACCGCTCAGCAACTCACCACCGACGACAATGCTATTATGTGCCGTATTGTAAGTATATGTACAAACTTGGGCTCTTAGCGAGAAGGTGGTTTTCTCTGACGTCTCTCCTAGGCAGCGCTAGAAGCAATCTGCTGTGGCGGTGCAGTCTATACCAGCAGTATCGACCACGCGGGCATCTGGAAAAGTCCGCTTCTTCTGTCACACGTCCCTGCTTGGCGAGCTGCGTTCCGGGATGGACCTCGCATCCCCACAGCCCGGAGAATGCATTGTCCAGCAAGGATAAACGCACGACTGGTAATCTAGATCTGTTCATGGTTTCAAGGGGTTAGACAGATCATCGTGCGGAACACATCACTCTGATCTGTTCGCAGAAACGGGACAGTCGATGCGAAGTGAGACAAGAAGAAGACCAGATGATCTGGAAGGCTTGGCAGCATCCACGAGGCTGACGAAAAGAACGGTACGGCACTTGCTCAGCTTGGGCGCCACGGCGGTGCCGCCGTGATGAGCTGCAACTCAATAACATCCCGAGGCTCCCTGGACCTGCATGCTATGCATTCGACAGAATCACAGCGTTTGCAACTCTCCGACAGCTGTACGACTTAGCAATATTGTAAGAAAGCTGTACTTTCGCGACATGTCTGTTTCGAACGTGTCGTCGAAGTATTCTCGTGACCGGGTCCTCGAGTGCACTTGCTGCAAGCGGAAACGCTCTACAGAGGCGTATGATTCAAGACTCGATTGCGCGTGGTTTCATATGCACGCCGTGTGCTCGGTCCATCCAGTGTGCGGGAGAACAGATCAGCCCATTTGGTGCAGCAAATGAGAGAGCAGCGGAAGGCCGGACTTGGGGGCGGACGCCGCAGTTGACCAGGGGGTGACGGTATTTTAGGTTACCCTTATCCCTGTGCTCACGATTTGATGTGCCGTCGGTGGATTCGCGACCAGGATTCGCTTGGTGGTCCCTTGACTTTGGAGCGTGTCGAGGGTGAAGATTTGTGTTGGTCGCATCATGCGCATGTTCTGACCGTTATCGTCCCTGTATCAGATCTGGCACACTGTCTGCCATTGTCATGTCTGTTACCGCGACATCCTCTAGTATTGTACTGTGAATGCGCCGCTGTCATCGCTGCTCATGTCGTCGATACTGCGCCGCCACGCTGACGCTTCGCACCCCTGACACCACGCCGGCACTTGACCGCGATCACGTTACGCTTGTCACTACAATTACGACGGAGTTGTTCGGACCATGTCGCTGAATGGGTTGGATGCGCAGAACATATACGATGCATACCAGGCAGCAATTGCTGAGGCAGGCGGATGGTGAGTGTGGGTTGAGACGGGCGCAATGAGCGCAGGAGCTGAGAAATGATTGCAGGTTCTTGCTACGCTATGTGAACAGAGACTCGGTGGAACTGCTGTCGCGCGGGAAGAATGGAGTGCATGAAGCGAGGAATGCGATCGCGAAGTATGAAGAGCAGTCGCCGCTGTACGGACTGATCATCTACCGGCGGAGGAAGGTGCTCATCAAGTACATCCCGGAAGGAACGTCGCGATTACTCCAAGGTGGGTGAATCGTGAAGAGAGAGTCTCATATGGCATCAGGAAACTGACATAAAGTGCAGCACGAACGGCAGTCCACTTCCAGGATGTTCTTGAGCGATACTCCCCGTATGAGACATTGCTGGAGATTACGCAAGCGGACGGGCTGAACGACACATCGCTGGCATCTTCATTCCCACTACACACAGCTTCGCCTTCGGCCTCGAGCAGTCGGTTGCACGAAATCAGCGAGGATGGCGAGGATCCAGGAACTGCAGGGAAAGGCATTCGAGGTCAGAACAATTCTGGCCAGATCTTCGGAACCCGTCAGTATAAGATGGAGCGACGGGTAGATCAGCTGATGCGCCCATCAGACCGCCCGACTCCTTCCATTTACGTCTCGAGCGAAACGAGCGGTCGAACTACATCACCTCTGTCAGGCGTGACAAAACCATCGCTCTCGCAATATCTTGTACGGGAGGATTCCGGCGGGCGGTCTATATCGTCAATTACCTCTCCGGTGCCGTCACCATACTCGGATTACGGAGGGTCGAATGGAGGTTCGGATTTATCTGCTGCTAATGAAGTGGACCCAATGTCGAAACCTCAGGTACCTGTGAAGGATTTGACCGCCTCGAATCCACTTGCCCAGAATCCAGTGGTGCAGGAGCAACCCGGGGTCACAGAATCGCCTGGCCTGCCAACGCGATCATCAGCGCGACAAAGCTCGAACGCCAGTGATGCTGGTACCATGCGAAGAGAGATAGCGAGCGTCAAGTCAGAGGAACCGACGCACGCAATCCCACCGAGCACAGAATCGAAAGTCGATGCACCACTGGACTCCTCGAGCGGAATTGATGACCTGGTTCGTGCCTTCCCTGTGCACACCGAGAAGGCACCTTACGACGAACCGTTCGACTTTAGCTACCTCGACAAGCCAAAAGTCAAACTCGCGCCTCGGATGGTATCACCCGACAAGGCCAAGCGACCATCCATGTCCAGCATCAGCGCGCTACCAGCAGCTTTTCGATCGAAGCCTGATCAGCTCCGGCCAAAGTCGCAAGGCCCGGCCACATTGACACATGCGCAGGTCATGTCATCGTATCCCGCACCACCGCCAATACCAATACAACCCGAGTACACTCCGCGCCCAGTGTCTCGAGGAAGTGTGAAGAGTATGTCCTCGCAGAAAAGCACCTCAATGACTCCTGATAAGCTTCGCCTAATGAAGGCGTTGGAACTGCGGAAACGGCAGCTCAGGAAGTCTAACCCGCAGCTACAAATGCCGCCCCTTGCGGATGATGCGCCTGAGCTGCCCAAGCCTGCGCCGCCGGTCATCGAGGAGGTGAAGCCGGAAGTGAACGAGGAAAAGAGGACATTGGCACCGACGGAGGGCATGAACGGATACGCACCGATCAGGAAACCGGACTCTGGTATCGAGATGAACTACGAACAACACAGTCATAAGCAGCCTCTGGAGCCTAGAATGGAACAAAGCGTTGAGGAAGAGAGCAGCCCACCGGCCACCACGCCGCTACAGAAGGAGATGCAACTGCGTGAGGACGAAGTCGAGCGACAAGAAGAGGTTCCCAAGGCTGAGAGCGAGGTGGTACCAGAAGCGACAGCGCCTCCATCGGAGCCAACACTGTCGAATCCATCAAGTGCAAGACAGTCGGCCAGGATGAGCAGGCAGTCTCTTAAGAGATTGGAAACCTCGCCAGAAACGCCTGCAGAGCCAGGTCCAAACTCGGAGCCGAAAGCAGTACTGCCATTCGCAGGCCTTCGTGATCCACCCTCGACCGATAGTCCCACATTAGGTCGACCAGCTCCAGAGCCTGTGTTCACGACTTCGCGTGAGCATCTGCTTACTGATGTGCCCTCAATCATCACCACCGCATCCTCAAGACCTCCTTCGAGCAGCGGACTGGCGGAAGCCGGATCCGAGCCGCATGTTGTAGAGACTCCCACCGAGGAGACAGGCGCTCTCGACCAGCTAGAGCATGGCGACAATCTCGATCTTCCACCTCGTTCACCTAAGCGCAAAGGCAGCGATCTTGCAAAGCGCAGGCGTGGTATCGTGGAACCACTACAAATCGCAGTGGAGCGTCACAACATGAGCGACGGCGACATGTCAGACGATGAGTTCCTCGAAGAGCTCAAGAGCGCGACTTTGCACGAAGCCAAGCCAATGTCAGTCTCTAAATCACCTGGTCCTGGTGCCCAATTCTTCCCGCGTAGGCCGAGCAACCAGTCAATGGCTTCCAAAGCCTCAGCATCGGAAAGCCCGCAGAAGTCTAGCACGGTGAACAGTACTGTGCGCAATGCGCCAGATGTCTCACCAGAGTCAGTGCAGCCGCCCGCTACCAGGGAGTTGACTGGATCGCCGGAATCGTACAAAAGTCCTCATGCAATGCACCCATCAACACTGGACCGCAGTGAAGGTGTGCCGATCTTACGAAGACAAGTAAGTGATGGCATCACAAGGCGCATACAGGCTCTAGCAGAGCAATCGTCACGCGACACTAGCCCGAACGCTGTGCAAGTGCCCACCAGGCCGATAACGCCAGACTCTGAGCTGAACAGCTTTATCGCGAACGACCGCCGTGCGCCGGCTCGCTCACCAACAGCGCGTACTGGATCTTACCGAGCAAGGCGCCCGACTGGAGACCGCGTCAGCGCTATGCCGATCGCGCCTTCCCAGTCAGAGACCAGCGCACCCGTGTGGAGCACTTCGCAAGACGTCTCCAGCAACCGCGACTCGGTTTCCGTGAGAGCCCGCATCGTCCGCCCACAAAGCACCTCCTACGGCCAGCCGCAAGCCGAAGAAGGCGCATCGGCCGAGCCCAACACGCTCCAGGAGTCCCGCATCGAGATTAGCCATCGCCGTGGTATTCCCACGCCGACGTCGGTCTCTCAGGCCTTCCTCCCACCACTTGAAACCAGCGTACCCAAGAACGAAACAGCGCCTAGTTCAAACAACCGCCGCGACTCCACCGAGTCTCGCATCCTCAACTCCGTTCGCCGCAGATCATATGGCCGTAACAAGGGTCTTCCACCACCACCTCTCACAGGTATCGACGCCGTACCAACTGTCAACTACCCTCCGCCACCACCAAGCAGCACAGGCGTGAGTTTCTTCGACGACTCGCCTGCCGTTGCACCCGCAGCCACTAGTCGCACGAGCAGGTTCTTCAAGCGCATGAGCAACATCGGTGGCAACTCGAAGCGCCGCTCAATCGCCGCGCAGAGCGTAGGTAGCAGTGTGGCGAGTCCTACTGAACGGACTGGAAGCGCAGCAGAGAGAGACAGGAGCGATATGCCGCCGGGCGTTGTAGTCGGGGATCTGAACGTCCAGTTCCCTGATACTTTGGTGAGCCATGAGATCTTTCAAGCACTGTATTGCCCTCGCTAATCTCAATCCACAGCTCTGGAAACGTCGCGCCCTCTCCCTGTCCGAGACAGGCCATCTCTTCCTCTCCGCCGCCTCCTCAGAACACACTCGCGCCTCACTCCCGCCGAAACGCTATCATCTCTCTGAGTTCAAAGCGCCTTACACACCTGACCTGGACCGCGCGGAGATGCCTTGGAGTATCTGGCTGGAATTCGTGACGTACGATGGTGGGGTCTTGCAGGTGGCTTGTGAGGATGCTATGGGCCAGAGGCAGGTGTTGAGGTTGTTAGGCGGGTATTGGAAAGCTTGGGTTGGCTAGATGGAATGGTATTGGGCTGGGAAGGTGGGACAAGTGGGAAAAGGGAAAGGGAGGAGGGAAACGGGGGTTGTCTTGTATATATATGGAGGTGGGAGGTGGAAAGTCATGAGATGGACGACATACCCAAGGAGGAACTTGTGTTGGAAATGTATAGATGTAATATCGAGGTTGATCGAGTACCTCGTACTCTATGTGCACTTCTGACCACTGCTACTTGCTCGTACGACCAGCCTTGAGACTCCCGCGTACTCGTGCTCGACTCCCGGGCTATGTACAACTGCACGCGAAGCTCCTCAACTTGCGTGAGGCTTGTTGCCCACTCTCATAAGCAATAAGTCTGCTTAGCAGTGGGCGCCAAATTCAGTGTCTCGCGTCATCGGTTGGACATAAATCGCGTGGTGTAGAGTGAGCTCCATCGTCGCTCTCGCCGGCGGCAGAGGTCTTGACTGAAAACCTTGTAGTGCAATACAGCAGCACGAAAGAGCCAGGCGAGTTCACTGCGCGACCCAGCACGCAGACATCTTACGAACCATACCGCATAGGTGTAGCTTGTGCATGAATCATCATGTCCAACACTCACCTTTCAGTTTACCTCCAGCTCCGCCCACGGCTCTCCAATTGCCCTCAGCAACCATTCCCCAGCCGCCTTCCTAGCGACGACCTTTCCCTTCACCAACCCCAGCGGCAAAGGCCCAAACATCCTCGAATCCCGACTCCACTCCTGATTATCCCCCGCAACCCAACAATGCCCCTCAGGCACCTGCTGCATCGCGCCGCTCGTCCCAGGTGTATCCCTCAATACGAAATCGCCAGGCATACCCAGAACGCGCTTGAGACTCTGCGTGTCTGCTTTGATCGGGTGCGTGAACGTAATGAGATCGCCGACTTGGACGTCGCGGCCACGCCGGTAGTGGCTGGAAGTCAAGACCCAGTCGCCTTCATCGTTGAAGGTCGGAAGCATGGAGATGCCGTAGACGGGACCATAGACGAAGAAGTGCGTGATGAAGATGTGGTAGCCGATGAAGAAGAGGATTACGTATCTCGAGATACGGGCGGTCCAGTAGGCTGTTCCTTGGAGCTGCTGGGTGGTGGGCATGCGGAGGTCCCTGATTGAGGGAATGCGAATGGCCTTCAGTGAGGGAATGCGGAGGGTCTTGATGGGGGGGATGAAGCGGGTGCGCCAGGTAGAGGCATCGCGGCGGAGCTGAGGGAGGTAGAGAGATCGGCGTGGGATGGGCAACCGGGTGTGTGGTCTATGGAACAGGCGCGCGAGCATGTCGACGCAGGGCCCACACAGCCTCGCTTCGACAACTGCACATCTTCAGACCTAGGCAGCGTGGTCGCGGCCGTCTGAAGATCATTGAAAGTCGGAATCACTCCCGAGACGACGCCACATCAAGTGGCTTCGTTGACTTCGTGGCTGTGCAGCAGTGACGATGATCTGCATGCAGGTGGTCTGGATTTGGGGCAAGGTTCGTGGACGTGCTTGTCGCAAACAAGTTACAGAGACATTATTATTGCACTGATTGCATGTAGGCGGTCAGCATTTATAGACATCCTCATTCCCTGCTCAAGCAACTCCAACTTATCAAGGCATCCCTTGGACTTCTTGTTCGTTTGTCGCAAGCGCCTGCGCGTTATACTTGAAGCGCGTGTTTCAGCATTGGACCGCTACAAGCCTATCGACGCGAAGTACCAGACTTGGTCGTCGGCCTCTACTGCTGGCCTCATTGAATACTTCAAGTGTTAATCTTCTGCTCTGTTGGCATCTCAGCAGGATCAACCATCAATCCAACATTAGCGATATATCAACGACATGGCGGGACTAGTCGGCAAGTATGCGGCGAACAAGCTGCTGGGCAGCCAAATGAAGAAGTATCAGAACAAGAAAGTCTCTGGAGGCGATGTGAGTGCAATCATACACGCGCAGCATCATTCGCAGGCACTGACGAGATACACCAGGACCCCTTCTTCGCTCTCGTCGAGGACCCCAAGCGACCCGGCAAAATGAAGAAAGTCAAGAAAGTCATTCCCGCCTACATCCCTGAGCACGACGCCCTCATCCTCGCAAGCGTCAAGAAGTCGGCCTACCGTCTCGACATGTGTCTCTTCAACCTCTTCGGCATGCGGTTTGGCTGGGAGAGCGTGATAGGCATCGTTCCAGGCTTCGGCGACGTGGTCGGCGTGCTGCTAGCACTTAGCGTGTGGCGGAAGTGCCAGAAGGTCGAAGGAGGGCTGGACAGTGGAACGAACACGCAGATGCTGTTGAATATCATCATCGACTTCGTTGTCGGGCTGATTCCGTTTTTGGGCGATCTGGCGGATGCGGCTTTCAAAGCGAACACTCGCAATGCCGCGCTGCTGGAACGTCAGTTGGACAAGAAGTACCGCCCTGGCGGTAGGGACGATCGCAACGTGGCTGGCCTTGACAGAGAGAAGCGCCAGCAAAACCGCAAGAGCGGCATTTACCACCCTCAGGACCCGCCACCAGCTACTGTGTTTGAGGACTTCGATGATGAGGCGGAAGACCGCAGACAGTTTATGCGAGAGCAGGATGCCGCCGATAGGGTCAGACAGCCAGAGCGGACACGGGTGCCTACTCAGCAGCCGCAACAGCAACGCAGCGGAGGCGGAGGATGGCTTTCGAAGTTGACTGGTGGCAATGCGCAGGGCGCAGATTCTGGGCGTCAGCAGACTGGGAATGTGAGACGGTGAGTGAGAGGCGTGGAGGCGAAGCGAGAAGATACCCAAATGGCGTTGTGATTGATCGAGCGGAGAGTATGGAATAGCGAGGAGTTCGATGGGAATGAATTATGTCATTCTATCAAATTCAGTAATACTTCTCAGTGCAAGCGCGGTCACCGCAGCGCTCTCTCCTCGACGTGTAATGTAGCCTGGGACGCGCCGCGTGTGGACAGCTCACCATGGTGAGTTCTGACCGCACCTCGTCTCCACCACCACAACCGCGCTTCTGACTGCAATTGTGCGCTCTCGTGTCCTGACACGAGAGATCCCTCCGCTACTTACACCTCACAGCTCAACAGACTCTCACCATGGCGCCACGCAAAGCTCCCGAGACGCAGCCAACACGCCGAAGCGGGCGAATCGAAGCAGCCAAGGTCATCCAGCAGGCAATACTCGATGACCAGGTCTCAATTGTTTCATTCCTCGAGAATCATGTGCATACTGACGCGATCCAGCGGAGCAAAGTGACGAAGCCGAAACGCTTCCGCCGCCCACAGCAGAGAAAACGATGCCTCCTGCTCAACAAGCTTCCCGGCGAGATCAGGAACATGATCTGGGTCCCTCTCCATGCCTCACAACATCATCAGAGAATTCCTGACACCCTCGCAGCACTACGCCGTCGTGCAAAACCCCATCACAGTCACGAGTTCCGGCCCCGGCGAACCCGGCCTCCTTAGAGCAAGCAGGCAGATCCGTCGCGAGACCCGGGCAATGTACTACAGCGCGAACGAGTTCATAGTCGAAGTCATGGACTACGACGGCGCCGCGCTCACACCATGGTCCCGCCAGCACTATCGTTACGCCAATGCCGAGTCCTGCTGCAAGATCCTCATGCTCGGCGAGCCGGACTGGGGCAACTTGATGCGCTGGTGCAAGGACGTCGCGCAGACGCCTTGTGCTCTGATCCCTGCCTTGGAGCAGAAGAAGCCAAAGTGCGATTGTGGTCAGCACAATCATTACCCGGATGATGATGTTGCGGAGGGCATGATCCGCATTGCGGACGAGCTGAGGTGGAATCTCGGATGGGCGAGTGTGGAGAAAGTGCTTGAGGGGGCGCATCAGGCTGTCACTGCTCGTAATCGTGACTGGGCTTGAAACAACAAGGGCGTGGGCTTTGCTTCCGAGTTGCTAGCAGAAGGACTGATCACGATGAAGCGGAGGAAAAGGGTCTGCGTTTTGCTGTAGAGAGGAAAGAGTATACGTGCTGAGTGTTCATGCTACCGACTCTGACATCGTTCCCCCGACCCCCTGAATATCTGTGATGTTGATTGTAGCATGTTGCCCTCCTACCGATATGCCGTCTTCATACGTCTACCAGCCCACGAGAGGAAAGAGACGACGACGCGCGGCAAGAGACCAAGATTGCCCTTGCCTTCACCTATGTCATCTAACTTCTGTACTGCCACCAGAGCTCAACATTCAGCCTTCAAGAATGCGCTGATCGACGTGTTCGTTGTTCATAGCCCTTGCAAATTTAAGGTGATTCATTTTCTACAGTAGCTGGAAAGTGCTGGAGTCCCAGCCCAGCGCCCTTTGCAGAGTCCTACCATAGCGTCTGACCTTGCGATACGGGATCCTTGGCTGCGGGTGCGGCTGATGAAAATGGAAGCCCTTCCCAAGCGTCGGCGAAGAGAAATGCCAGACCGAACCGTAAAGCTGCTCGGCATTGAAGCCGATATAAGTCATTGCGTACAGCAACTCGGTCCATGGAGTCTCACCCGGCTTACCCGGCAGATCGGGCGTGTAGAAGAGTGTTTGAAAGACGTCCAGTGCACGCTGATCGACCTCGATCGTCGATGGCTCGATAACAGGCTCGGCAGGCACTTCGACGTTGCGCGGTTCTGGCGGCTGAGCCGTACCGCGAGTCTTCTCCTTGGTCTTCGGTAGCAGTGGCAAGTCTCGCGGCTTGTCTTGAGACAGATACACCAGCTGAGGGTCGTAGATATTCGATCCCGGTGGCGGGAGAAAGGCCTTTGGCTTGGAGGTCGAATCAACACTCCACTCCGGAGTGCGTGCGAGTGAGCGAGGCTTGATGAAGTCTTGCCAGCATGCAGTCCCACCAATATTCTTCTCCAAGCGCTCCACAATCTCGTCCACAGCTCTCCAGTGCACGTCGAGATTGTGCTCCGACTCACGCATCCTCTCAACGATCTTCTGGGTACGGCGCTTGTCGACTGGATAGAGGAACTTTTTGCCTTGCGGCACACCCAGTTCGCCCGAATTGTGAGCACCAACCGAGAACGATTCTTCGATCTTCTGACAATTCTTCTGGAACACGGCGTACTCTGCATCGAGCGCGCCTTGTTGAGCCGTGGCTTCATCGGCGAATGATCGTGACAGAGGCTGAAGGAGCTGTATCTGTCGAATGCACTCAGTGACCAAGCCGATGTCAGATACTTGGCGCTCCACACGTTCAGGAATGATGTCCGCAACAGCTTCGTCCATATCGACGAGACGCTGAAACTCGTGCACGGGATATACTTTGCCTTGCTTGAGGCATCCTGGTGCACGGTTAGACAGTGACTTGCACATCTCCAGCAAGAGTTCCTCAGCCTTCCCAGCCTTATACCCTTGACGCCTGGTAAGTTCCTTGCGCTCAACGTCGAAGCGCACGTAGTCCTTCATGATAGGAGACCTGAGGACTAGCGCAAGAAGATCGTCCGTCATTTCCTCTGCAAAGGACAAGGCGAAGTCTCGAAATTTCAGGATTGCAAAAGAAAGAGACTGCGGAACCAGACCAATGCTGTTGTTGTCGGCGGTCGAGATACCCTTTTGTTGTAGGATGTGGACTTCGACAGCTTGGTCATGCAACGCTGACCACCTTTCGAGGTCCAAATGGCTTGCCACCAGCTCCACTGCGACGCCTTTCATCCACACAGACCCTTCACCCTCCAATCTAGCAACCGAGCGACCGAGTACGTCCAGAATAAATTCGGGTTCGTATGACGCCCTCTCCTGTACATGAAACTCGTAATTCTGGGGATCTTCCCGCAAGGAATGGATGTGATCCGCTGCCGTGTCGCGGGCAGCAGCCAGCAGCGAGATCAAGCTTTCGATGTTTGCGACTGCCGGAGCTTTGTACGGGAGCTCAGCCGTAGACCGAGCAAGCGACTTGACATCTGCATCCTCCTGGATGGTTGCAATGTCGATATCTGTGACGGGGTAGTCGAGAAGCTTTGCGACAGGGATGTCATGCATGATGCCTTTCACGACATCCGTTGCGAATGTGAGGATGCGGTCCGAAACTTCGAGGACAAGCAACCCCTCAGCGAGTCCTAGCCGAGCGGGGCGGTCAACCCCATCAACAATGATCTTGCTGGACACTAATTCGACCATCACATCCGCCGATCCCGTCTTGCGTATGCACAATACGTGGTCCTTGACCGACTCTGGCAGACAGTCCGCAATGTTGCTACTGCTCAGGTCCATAGCAGCAAGATCCGTAGCGAAGAAGTCGATCGGATCATGCTTCGCGCGTGCGCTGAGCAGCTGTAGTAGCGTTGTCCCGCCAGACAAGGCATCTTTGTTGATGTACGGACATAGCCAGACATCGCGGCGTATCGAGAGCTCGACATTGTCTTTGAACGAGCTCGTCGAAGTCGACAAGGTCGTCGTTTGCATGTCTCCACCCCATGCTTCCGACAGCACCTTCTCGCGTCTCCCCTTCTTCTTCCCGTACTTCTCCCAACGCTTTGTCAGGATTGGCGCATGACGTGAAGTTGCTTCACCGAGCCAGAGATACTTGCTCGTGATACTGGTCGTGCGCGCCTCGACGTACTCATCCGTTGTCTTGACGGCTTCATGTAAGGGCATACCCTTCCATGGACTCGATCCGAGGTCGATCTCGACGAAGGGCTTTTTGGCGACTGATGCTGTCTGAAATGAGACTTCCTCGAGACCGAACGGCGCCTCCATGATGCATGCGCTGCTTCAATGCGCTTCCTTTGATGATCCAGGAGTACCGAGGCCGTCCTCGATGATGTTGACCACAATGCTTAGTGTCACATGTATTTTTGGGCGGTGCATGAGCTCAAGCAGCTTCAAAGCCTTGGCATGAAAATTTGCAAGCACGGGCTGCTCAAACACCGCCTTCACTTCATGCATCCATGCGCCACTCCGCTCTCATTGGTGATGCAGTAATGACTCATGTATATAGCGTACTGAGTGAGATGAGATCCGCAGGCGCAGCAAGTGCGGCGGAGCGATGACTTATGAGTGCCAGGTGCTTCACTTCCTGCTTTGTCTCTCGTCCGCAGAAAGCACGACCCAGATCATGTAGAGTCTTTGAGGCGGTGTGCAGTGATCAGACGAGCGCACAAGTAGACCTTCAGACTAAGCAAGAAAACGATGGAGACCGTATACTTACGATGAGAGGGTCCACGGGTCACTGGACACTTCCTCACACTGGTCTCCAGCTCTGGCCACTTTCCCGTAATGAAGGTTTCCCGACACTCGTCTCCAGACCTTTTCTCTGAACGCAAGTTCGTCGGACAGCGAATGGCTCGGAACGCAGCATGTAGTCCAGCAAACTCAGATGGCCTTGATTGAGCCGCTGAGCGCAGACCAGGCAGAAATTGGCACCTCTCACACCGGCTTCGCCACCTTCCTCAACTCCCTCGCCCCAGTCCTCTCATCCAGAAACTCCCTCCAACTCACAGGCACCATCTGATTCCCGCCCTCACTAACAGCCATCACAACCCCCAGCTCATTCTTCGCCGTACTACAGAAATAGCTTCTCTCGTCCCCCAAACTGATGACCGTCGCCCTCACCACGTCTCCAACTCGAAAGCTCTCAGCCACCTTGACCTTGTCGATCTCAGTAGCGCGAATATCCTGCTGTCGAATTATGGCGGGGAAAGAGTCGCGGCAGGTGTGCTCGCCGCTTGGACCGAGAGCGAGGATGGAGAGGTTGGCGAGACGGGGGTTGGTGCGAGTTATGCGGCCGAGGACTGTGGTACCGGTTTCGGGGATGAGGATGCCGGACGGTCGGGCAACGGTGAGGGTTGGGTTTGGGGTGGACTTCGAGGTGGATGATTTCGCGAGAGGGCCAGCAAGGGAGGAGAAGAGGTGGCCGGCGTGAATATGGGAGCCTGGACCGGGGATATTGGTGGCGGAGGGGCCAAGAGGCTCGCCGGGGAGGACGATGGTGGAAGCCATAGTGGACAAGAGCTGTCAATGTTGGAATGCAGGTACACTTTGCTGCAAGGGCATAGTGAGGTCCGAACAAATTTGTGGCCGTCTAATTCGTTAGGATGTTCAACGCGCTAGTAAACTGTAAGTTTTGAGGGCACTCGATTCTCGCGGGGTCCAGGTGGGGTTGGAGAATGGATATGAGCACCGCTTGCATCTGCCGGGCAGGCGAAGTGGGTGAAGAAGGTCGAAGACGAGCAATTCGATGGGCAACAGAGACATCTGATTCATAGCTATTGAGATGTCGTGGTTACTAGGTAGTTCCTAATGTAGACCCAGCAAGCCTTCAACAATGTCTCATCAATTCCACCCGCCTCATGACATCTCACTAAAGGGAAAGGTCGTCGTGCTCACAGGAGTGAGTTCATCGTAGCACAATCTCCCAGTGACCCTGTTGATCGATCATCGCAGGGAGCCATTGGCATCGGCGCAGCCCTCGTCCGTCTATGCCACTCAGCAGGAGCTCATGTCTTCTTTGGTGATGTGCTCGACTCGCTGGGCGAGGCACTGGCTCAGGAACTGCACTCCAATGATGCACATATGCACTTCATCCACTGCGACGTAACATCCTACGCCGACAATCTCATGCTCTTCGAGAAGGCGTTCGAGACGTGCGGACGAGTCGATCATGCCTTCTCCAATGCTGGCATAGGGGAGCAAGAGAATCTGATCGATCCGCAGTTGACGCTCGAGAGCGTCCGAAAAGAGCCGAAGAAGAGCGTCTCGGTGCTTGACGTGAACCTCAAAGGTCCTCTCTACTTCGCCAGGATCGCAAGCGTGTATCTTCGCCAGAAGGCATCTGGTGACGGAGAGGCTCCGGTGGACAAGAGCCTCACGTTCACGTCCAGTGTAGCGGGTTTTCGCGAGGACCCGGGCCTCTACGCATATGTGACGAGCAAGCATGGCGTGATGGGCCTTATGCGATCGCTTCGAAGGTAGCACACAACCCCCTCGCTTTGAATTTGGTCGACCGCTGACGATCGAAGTGATCTGTCCAAGACGAGACCCTATCCCATCCGCACAAACACAGTCTGCCCCTGGATGACTCTCACACGCATGGTGGCTGGCGTTGAAGGCTTGTGGGACGCTGCAGGGCTGCCCTCGAACACTCCCGAAGCCGTCGCTAAGATCATGCTCGGCGTTATCACAGATCCTACGCTGACTGGCGAGGCTGTTTACGTCGAAGGCGGGCGGGGCTGGAAGCTAGAGGAGGGTAAGATCCGACTTCGACCTCAGTGGCTCGGGGAACGCCAGACTAAGGACCTAGACACCGGCACCGAGGTCCTTGGAAGTGGCGAAGGCTGGATCGCTGAGCAGGCATAGCTCCTGAGGTCCAACAGCGCTGTAGTCAAACAATGATCTATGTTGCGCTTGGTTCACACGCGCTTCTGTATCTTTGGCGCACGGATCTGACCTCTGAGCCAGTCCGGTACGAAAGCCTTGATGCCGAGCTCAGCTCCGTCGGCAGTCTGCACAGCGAATTTGTCGCCGACGGAGACGGTGCTCCCTTCAATCGAGACTACGAGATCGGTCATCTGCTCCAGCCTGCACATAGCTAATCCAATATTGCCGATGCCAGCGATGAACTTGCCCGTAGCGCGATTGCGCTTGTCCTGCTTCTTGATGTCTGTATCGCTATCGGGTATCGTAGATTGCGCGGTAGCACTGTACTCTAATGTTTCCGGCACTCCGGTAGCAAGACCGTACAGCGAGACCGGTAGAATCCTCCGCCGCACGACACCAGTGTGATGCGTTCGTATCGTGAGCTCCTGTCCAGTATAGCATCCCTTCTTGAAATCTATCCCGCCCATCAGGTCGATGTTCGCGTTAAGCGGTAGCACATCCTCTCGCTTCAACTCTTGCTGTCCTTCAGGCACACCCCTTAAGTACCTGCGAACAGTGTACGCACTCAGCGGCGCCTCTTCCAGCTCCTCCAGTGACCCTGACTTGCCTACTGGGCTCCCCTCAGCACTGCTGGCAGGTACCAAAACCCTTCTACCCATGCCAGGTGCCCTACAATCCACCAACCCCAACTCTCCATCTATGACACTCCCGCCCTGTGAATGTGCAGTCCACCTCTCATCCTCCCTCCAAACGGCCCAAACTCCCATCTCCCCCTCTTCCAATAACCTCAACTTCAGCTTCGCCCTCAGCTTATGCCGCTTGACATGCCTCTCCAGCTCTCCCGCCTGCGCAGCGTCTACCTCTACCAGAAATCCCGGGTCCTCGTTCCCATGCGTCTCGCTGTGCCATCTTGAGCCAAGCGTAGGATAGACAAAGACATCGTTTAGCACTTTGCCCTGGCCCGTAAGGAAGGCAGCGTAGAAACCCGCGCGAGTGTCCGGACGAACGTTGGCGGTTATGATGCCTTGTAGGAACTTAGGGGCATCGGGGCCGTGGATCGAGAGGAGGCGGCGATTTGTGAGGTGGGCTGCGCCAGAGGGGGGTGGAGGGGGAGGATTAAGGCTGGCATGGGTGGAAGCGAGGCGAACCTGCGGACGGCGCGGAAGAGGGCATCTTAGGATGAGGTGTGGACACCGGGCAGATCTCTGGAGCATTTCGCGTTGGGATATACCAGATCACAGATGTATACGATTATCTACAGAAGTTCGGCAGAGCACCTCAGGACGCGTGCTGATGTCATACTTTCACTTTTTGGGTAAGAGTACTAACGCAAGCTGCGGAGCATAAGGAAGTGACCAGGAACCTTTCTTGCCTCGGTGCCCGAATTGACATGGACCGGATGGCCATTGGCTTGAGATTGTTGATTATCTATGTACATGAATTTCTGTGCTGTCTTCCCATGCCAGTCTCGTGCATGCCAGCACGGCGGCGTCCGCTGTATGCAACGCCTGTGGAAATGCTCTTTCCGGCAAGCGAGCCGCTTCACGCGCCTTGTGCTCCGTTTTCTAATCTATCAATCGCTGTCCGCTTGAACGCTGCAGGCGTAGTAAAATAAGAGATCCTTTGAGTCAAGTCAAGGGGACCTCGGTGGTGGTGTGTGCGCTAAAAGCTGTTCGACGCCTTCGCAGTGCACCTTAGTGATTGATGAAGCCCGGCCACTGATGCACAGGTGTCATCGCCTCTTGGGTGTTGCCGTTCAGCCAGACATTCTGCGCCACATAAGGCAGGTGACCGGTCTGATCTTGCTGATTCGACTTGCTTAGTGGCTGGTAGCGCATCTGATTGAACTCGATGCTTTGTGGTCGATGTTGCAGCGCCGAAGAAGGCGGTGGGTACAGCAACGTAGACACGTTGTGCACTGGCCGATACGGCGAGTCCCGCTGCTGCAAGTAATATGATGGTGAGACCTGTGTTGGTGGATGCAAGGTTGCTGCTGACCCTGGCATCACACTTGTTGGTGATGTTACCGCTGACCGAAGGTATGGACTTTGTTGCCTCGATGGTTGTTGAGAGAACGAGTGCTGCTGAGTGGACTCCAATGGAGGAAGCGCAACGGCACCAGCGTTCGTATGCAAGTGAGACAAAGCACCTTGCTGTGCCAAAGCCATGGCTCGGGCTGGTACGTTGAGGGGCGGTAATTGCTGATTTTGAGGTGTAGGCAAACCAAGATGACCATTTGTCATGCCATTGGGGGTGGTCGCAAGGCTTGGCAAGGTCAGTCGTGGGTTTTGCGTGGACTGAGCCGGATATGTTGAAAGTAAATCACGCAAACCACCGGCAACCCTTTTCGTTGGTGGCTCAGCACCATGGTCGTCTCTGCTTCGTTTTCGTGGATTCGGTAAATCTGTGCCCATCACCGGTCGCAACGGTGAAGGTGCCGGGGTAGTTCCAGCTGTGTTGTAGGGGAAGGTGTGGTGCATCAGGTCCGTCCCGAACGGTGGAGATGCGTGATTGGACGTTGGTGGTGAAGGCAATGCCAACGGTAGGTAAAGTGAGGACGCAGGCGGCAGAATCGGCGTAGGCTGCTGTCGAATCTGCGCTGGGTGCGTGGCTCGGTCGAAGTACAACGCATACTTACCCAAGAGCGTCTGCCACTCTGCCCAGTCCTCTGCAGACGTCAAAAGCCAATATTTCATGTTGCTGAGGAACTCCACCTCCATGATATGCACTTCTCCCACGTTGATGCCTGACACCTCCGCCCACGTCTTGTTCGTGTATGTATTATCATCCAAGAACTTGTTACCCAGCATAAGAGCGACTGTCAAGAGGCGGTATTCACTCCCTGGCTTCCCTCTGACCGCCGGATTGAGCTTCTTCAGTCGGTGTATGAACAACAGCGCTAGGAGGACCACGTTCTGAGCTACCAGTGTTGTTGAGAGTATTGTAGTGACCCATTTGCGGAAGCCAGTTGTCGGTATTGCGTCCTTTGCTAACTTTCGAGTCGGTGTGAGGGTATCAGGTGACTTCTCGATTTGTTGCAGAAGATCCGACGACTCGAACCAGAAGAGGCATGTGATCTGCTCTGAAATTAGTGACGCTCCCAACGACATGACCTGCTTGCCTGACTCACTTGTGCTGCAAGCTCGGAAAGACTCCCACCGCTGCTATTTACAGACTTCGGGATCTGGAAGCCTGTGGCTATCGTGCTCTGAGACGATCTGCGGGACTGATCATGGCCATCATACGCTCCACCTGTGTGCTGCTGTCGAGGGAATTGAGGTTGCAGTGTCGGGCTCAGCGTGTGATTTCGAATACCCGCTGTCACACCAGCCGAGCCACCATTGCCGTTCAGGAACTCGTACGATGCAAAGGTCGAAGCTGGTGCTCTGTAGCTGGTTGGTCGTGCTGACCCTTCATTGGCGAATGCGCCATCCTCATAGCGGTGCATTGCAGCAGTGTCCGCATGGTGGGTGCCATGCATATCGGGTGGAGGGGTGAGAGCTCGGTTGAAGTCGCGATGCCAGCCTTCCGAACCTGGTCCAGCCAGTTGTCGTCCGCAGCCAGTGAAGGTAGGGATGTGGGTGGGTTGTCGAGCAGCGAAGGGGTCGGTGAAGTGGATCGCAGCGTGAGTATGCATGGAGGCCGACGGCGAGCAAGTCGGTTAGGGAGGAAAGAGAAGTGAAGAGGCGGCGAGGATCCGAAGCGTCATGTGAGCCCTGATGTGTGAAAACGGCAGCAGCGAGGTGCGTTGCGTGTTAATGGCGATGTGAAGCTAGGTTTGTGATTAGGGTTGAAGTGTAATAGCTGAGAGGCTCGCAACGGCAAGAAGGAGCAATGCTTGTTGATTACGACTTCCTCAGTAGAGAAAGCCCAAGCAAGGGCACGAGCAGTGGAGCGCTTACCGGTATGCAGAGGCATTTGATAAAGTGAGGTACAGCTGGAGAATGCCAGTCAAGGATGTCGGCAACACACCTGCGGCAGAGATGAAGCGAGTGTCTCGTTCACGCCGTTAAGGTAGCATGTACTTTTTTAGTGCAATCAGGCCAACGACAGAGCGGGCAAACGTAAAGGTTGTCACTGCTTGGAGCAGGCGCAGAGGCTAGTGGTCGGTCGTCAGTCATGGAGCAGCGGGTCTGCGCTCATCATGGATGGCGTCCGGAGCCATGGCAGCACGAGGCCAACGCAAATGATGTGAGGTTCCTTCCAACGACGACGCGAAGACGGAAGCACCAAGCAGCGGGCCTCAGCAGGCTGGGTTCCTGCGAGCAAGCCCCTGCGCCGCCGCAGTGGGCAAATGATACGGGTGAATCATGGTCGCTTCACGAGTCCATAGCATGCTCGGCCGATCCCAAGACGGTAGATGAGGACTGATGTAAGAGAAGCTACAAGGGAAGGCTATCAAACGCGCGAAAACCTAGAAGTCCTGGGCGCGCAAAAGGCAGTGCGCCCGCCGAGCTGATTGGCACTAGCTAAACGCGGACGTGGCGTGGTACGAGGGCAGAGACATGCCACGAACTGCGATCCATACGATGCCGTCTCCGCTTAAATTCGTCCCGCCCACTCTGTTTGATGCTGGCAGCTGGGCAATAGCGTAGCTTCCCTAGCATGCCGGTGGCTGCAAGCACCGCGAGTCCGTGACACCAGCTGCACCGCTGTGTTAGGCACGCGGATGACAGAAGAAGTGGACCACTCCAGTGGTCGACACTGCTAGTATAGACTGCACCCGCTATAGCAGATCGCTTCTATCGCTGCCTAGGAGAGCTGTCGGAGAAGACTGCACTCTCAGTCCTGGTCTGACTACATATCTACAACTGCGATATTGCATATGATAGCTTGACCGTATCTACATGTACTGTAGTGAGTTGCTGAGCGGTCCGTTTCTTTTGTCACCCGCGTGTCAGGCAAGATCATGCATCAGCAGTGCTCCGTCATGTAGACGCCGCGCCTCGGAGCCAACACCCTGCTAGCCTGCATTTGATGAGAATGCATCGTGTGCGGGCGAGAGACCAACGGAGTCGCTGGCGCGTACCCGCTCACGATCAGCCACTTCCCACCACATCAGCGTTGCCAGCAGGGGCAGATGTGCGAGCCAAACGGAGGAAGCACAGTGCAGAGCAATACCTGCCGCTGCACGGCGGGGTGCGATCTGACCGTGGTTGCAAAGGCTTGGGACTCGCTTAAAATCGCCCGCTGGTTGGTCCGCAGCGCTGGAACCCTCGCGGTCAGCACACGCCGCTTCGTACTGGCTGGATCTCTCCCACAAAACCTAGCCGAGAGTCATGCGTGGGGCGCTTCTTGACAGAGCTCTGGATCCTTTCCGCTACGCCCGAGATGGCTGACTTTGCCGTATGCGAGTGCAATACACTCTATCACTGCCATGTATTTCGAATACATTCAATCACAGCTCAACGCTAGTGTCTCCGATTGTGCACCGATGCACCGAGCTGCAGCGTCAGGAGAAGCAACCCTCACTAGACACAATCCTGGCGCAGTCATCAACAGCGTATCACGGCGATCCGAGAAGTTAAACCCCTTCAAATCCATCATCAGGCAGAACAATCCCATAGCGTGCGTGTCATGGCTTTGCATCAAAGGAAGCGGCCCATGCCCCGGCCGGTTGCGAGGTTGCGAGTATCACGAAGCCTAAGAATCTCTGCATATAGAGTGGAGGCGGGCGAGCACCTGCGGACAGACCATGTTGGATCGGGAAGGAGCGTGACTTGGCAAAAGGTACACCATCCAGGCGACGCCTCCGACGGGGCGGAGTGCAACAAGGAATGTTTTCATGATACGAAAATTTGATTGACCAGCGCATCCCATTCCGTCGCTGCCGTGCTGCGATGAGCCGAGCTATGCGAGTCGCTGGTGTAGCACTAGCAAGTCTGGCTGATGACACTTGGCTACGCCTCTCACATGCGGGACGCATATGCTTGAAGTTGGTCTCATCATTTGATCAATCACAATGCAATCAATATTTTCGTGGTCGCTTGCTGCTCTGCTGCCACACACAGGGCATAAACCAGATACATCGACCTCAGCGTCTCGTGAATCCTCATGCTGGGTTGATCAAGGTCATCCTCCGTGACCGCCGATCAGCAATCTGCTCATCGACAAGCGCTTTCGTCTGCGTCTCACCATGTCACCTCCACAGACGTTTGGTACCCACATGTTGTCACCGCCTCGAGCTTCATGCACTATCCGCGTTTGCGCGCGGTAGATCTCAGCTGACCCCGATTCCCTCGGCGTCGGACGTGCCAATGAAAACTGACGCCACCAGCGTGGCAGACTCCGGAATAGATCCTGGCAAACGTCGCAGTCGCTCCAGCTAGCGCTCGCCTCTGTTACAATGGAAATTTCGATGTGCGCAAAGTGCGAAGGCGTACGCGTTCGTTGTGGCGTCAACGCTGGCGCTGTCTCACACATTTCTGGCTCTGGGGCAACTTGCAGCAAATCGCCGTGCGTGTGCTAGGGCACGCTGCAGCGTATCGCTTCCTTCGCAAGCCTATCGCCGCACCACATATCGCTGCTTCTGCCGTGATATGCTAAATGTGAGGTACCCGTTATGAGCTCTTTGTTACATGAGATGACCCGTGTTTGCGTTCAGCCTGCAATAGCACACGCGAGATGAATGAGCAGATATGCAAGGCCGAAGCCGCTGGATGAACTTGTTGATGAACTTGTGCCTTGGTGCCGAGCGAAAGAACGAAGCACAGGGGCTCCGCGTGGACGCGCCTTCCGTGACCCCTGGGACGCGACGCAGAGTGCTTGCATACATCGGGCTTCTGTCTGAGTTCGACTGCACCCAAGCTCTTCATCCATCGGCTGTGAAAGACTCGTCACGCCCTAACGCGCCACTCACGGTCGCACATCGGAGTCATCAGTCAAGCAGCAGCATGAATGCGATCAAGATCATCCATTCCTCCACTATCATCATGCGGTTGGCATATCGCTATAGCCTCCCCTGCAAAGTTTGCAACCTTGCTGCTCCGCTGACGACATCTTACACGCAGTCAGCAAGCATGACCATTCGCAGCGATGTCCGATACTCCTCACCACGAATCGCACTACAACCCCATACTTATCCGAACGGAGAAAGTCACACAGCTCTCCAGAGACTTCTGTGTGACAATCCACCAATCGGCGGATGCACGGCAGGATCAAGACTCGCACCACCTCCACTTTCTTCTCGATGCGAGAGCCTGCGGTGTATCTCGGCCGGACGCGTTTTCGCACCCAGCGACCACCTTTTCTTACCGCTGTACTATACTCCACCCTAGAGGACCCACGCTTGCCATGCTTTCTTCCTGAAACTTCTAGGCTTCCACAATACTTGCACCTTCCCCAATCGGAGCCCTGTCACGTTATTTAAGCGAAATCATCACCACACTTCACAAATAGCTTGGCAGCTTCGGCTTGAGACTTCTCCACGAGTGACGCAGTGACGAGGTAAGACCTCCACGGTGGTCATCACAGCCTAGGCCTTGCGTTGCTTTTTGCAAGAGGCACATCGCGAGTCGTACCACCTCTACGCACGAGGTGCATCCAAGAGCGGGAGAGCCGAGAGACTTTACAACCGCGGCTGACCATGTGCAAAGTCGACTTGCGTCACCTTCGCGTGAAGCATTATGCATGGCCGATCTTACCTTACGAGGTTCTGGAGCTGCAGCCTTCACACCGAACTTCGCCTGACGCTATCTGGTCAACCGCATGCCATCCCAGACACATACCGCGCTTGACTCTTGGTATAGTATATTCTTACTCGCACATCGTCTTAAATCCCTATCAGAGTAAGCAAGAGATGCCGAGCGTGCTGTTCGAACTCTGCGCATTCAACAAGCTGGCAAATCCTCTGTCCGAATTGTCCACAATATCATGTTTGCCTATCACGGCTGTTTCGCCGGAGTATTATTCGAAGGCGTCAGCATTCAAAGAGCTTAAAATGGCGGTGAAAGGCCGGTCTATCCGTCAGGGATACTACCGACCGTCGAGCACTCCATATCCATGATCATGAACCCCGGCCCAATCGCTTGGATATCTCAAGCTCCGACTGCCCATCACACAACTTGCATGGCAAGACTGACCATATGGAGCTCGTCGTAGTGGACCTCTACTCCATCTCATCTACAGCGTTGATGACTCGGGCCACCGACTGTCTCCCATGCGGGATCTGCAAGGCCGCATATCGTAGGCCATAAGCTGGATAAGCCGGACAATGGATAAGCCGGACAACGGATCTATATGATCAAGTACCACGAAATCCTGGCTGCCGGTGCGATGGAGGACACCCCTTCAATGCCTGATACTCATGAAATCGACCGTCCCCTGGTCACCAACGCCCTCTATTGACAAAGACTCACCCACGCGTACCGGTACATGTGCTTCTTGCAGGCACTCGTTTGCACAGCCGGCAAGACTTCATTCCGCGTCCTACTTGCATCTATCGTCCTACACATCCAATCGTATCCTCACGAAGCCTCCACGAACCTCTGCCTGGCGCCAAATCCTCCATCTCTCCGCTCCTCTATCCGAGCGGTGCGCATTCGTAGCTGTGGAACGGGCTGAACGGGACCAAGTGCAGGGGCGTCGTCTACATCGGCTTCGGACTCGTCTTCTGTCGTGGCGCCTGTTGAGCACTCGTGATCGTAGTCTCTGAGCACGGGAGCCTCAAGCTCGTCGGTAGGCAAAGGCGTCGAAGTGGCGAGAGCGAGGTCATGGTTTTGCAGCGCTGGCAAAGCTGAGACGTCCTCCGCCTCTGCCGCTACCTGAGATTCGTTTTCGCTTGTCGACCGACCAGCAGCGATCGGCTCCGCAGTCTCATCTGATATCGAAGGCACCCGACAAAGTATCTCTGCGGGTTTCTCTAGTGATAATATGCGCTCGTAGAATAGCATGAAGACGCCTCCCTGGCCAAGCACGTCGGCTTTCGAGACAGGCGAGACGTCTTCATCGCTGAGTCGCCACCAAGGCGCCTTGTCGCCTTCAAGCTCGCGTATGTCAGCGATAGTGTCGTCGTCAGGCTCGCTTCCAGCAGTGTTCGGCGCGGGCGAATGCTGCCGGTAAGCAATATAATGCCCATTCTCATGCCTTCCGTAATGCGTGACCACCGCCTTAAGCCGATACAAGCATTCGCCCTCCCGCCTACCTCCTGCAAGCATCGATACATTGGCATCGCTCAACGCCTTGCCCTCACTCCCATCCTCCTTCTTGTCATACCCCACAACCCACGGTGCTAAGTCCAGCACCTCTGGATACCTCACCGCCGCATAGTTCTTCCGCTGCGCCCCTGTCATCTCGTCAAACACACTCCGCTGCACATGCACGACTAGCGCCTTTGGTGGACGTCCGATGACAGCTTGTCGCGTCTTCGTGCTGGAGACGCGATTCGCTTTGGAGATCTGGCAGATTTTCGTGAGAGTTTTGTCGCTGAAATCGTCGCTTTCTTGTGCTTCATTGATAGCTGCCAGACGCTCGGCCATGGCTACGCGCAGAGCGGGTGGGAGGTCAAGCAGTGCCTTGATGTCAGGGGATGTGGGTTCGGAGGTAGATGTTGGTAATCGACGTTGCAGCTCGGCTTGCGCTTTGAGGAGTGTGCATTTCGTGCATTCCACGTCTGTGATCTCTTCGAGCGCGGTGTATTCAGAGAGGCAGTCGGTGAGGTCGTACTGGCTTTCGGCGCCGAGTGGGACTGTGAGGCAGTTGAACGGGATCATCGAGAGGCCTTCGGAGGCGTTGCAGCGGGTGCAGGAGACGCGTTGAGCGAGGAGGCCTTCGAGCGGGTTGACTGGACCCGTTTGGATGATTTGCTCGCTCTTTGCAGCGCTGTCTTCAGTGACCGCCTCAAGCCCGGTCTTCATTCGTGAAGAGCTAAATGCCTTGACGCCCTCCTTCTCCAACTCGTCCACGATCTTACTGTAGTATTCCTGCGCATCCTGCTGCTGCCAGCTGCTCATACTCTTGAGCTTCGCCGGCGTCCAGAAGTGCCTGCCGTTCTGACTGCCATCGTTCAGCTTTCCAACCGTATCCTGCAAAGCCGCGCTCGTGCTGTTCGCACCCTCCGCATCTACTGCAGCAATTGTCGCCAGGAATGGCCTCAGCGCTTCTACTGCGCTCAAACCCTGCAGCACAGAGTTCTGATAGCATGAGTTGTCCCAATTGCCCAGTCCAGGCGGCGCATCTGACTGCACTTTGCTGGGCGCTAGGCTCAGTCTGCGGACTATATTACTCCCTGCCGCCGGTAGCTGCTGCAGCAGAGCTCCACTACCAAGGCCAAGCAGACTCCTCATCGCCTCTGACTTCGCGGCATGGACCTGGGACCATGTGCTATTGTTCTGGCGCAACTCTGATCGTTTCGCTGCGCCGAGAAGGAGGCGAGTAGGAGTGATGTAGACCAGACCGTTCCAGACGAGCTCCACGGGCGAGAGGATGGCAAGTTCGTAGCTCACTGCTATCTGGTAGAGGATGAAGGCTGCGGCGACTCCGTAGGCGAGCAGATTCGGAAGGGCCGGGAGTTGGAGCGATGGTGAGACCCTGTCTGGGAGCGCGTATCGTGTCTCCATATCCAGAGCGCTATTTCGTAGCACTGTAGCGCTATTGCTGTCCAGAAGATGTCATGAGAGAGGAGGCCGTCGTGGCGAAGGTCCATGTGAGCTTTGTCAGGTGCTTGCGACTTTCACATGCCAATCCACGCTAGCGTGCGAATTGTTTAGACGAACGAAGAATCGTCCAGTCACTGTACACAATCACATACCCTGTGACAGTCGCTATCATGGCCAAACCCTCCGCCCTCAAACGTCGCACCGTCTCAACCCACTCCCGCGCCTTCCGCCGCGCCGCCTCACCCCCGCCCAAAGACCCCAACCCCACCTCCACAAAATCCGCAAAAGACTCCGCTCCGGCAACCGAACACTGGCTCTACACCGCGCAAGCCGCTGGCGTGCACAAGAAAGTCGCCAAAGGCAAGACGCTCACGCGACAGCAAAAGCAGCGGCAAGTCAAGGCGTTGGAGTTTGCTGAGAGGAATTCGGCGAAGCATGAGGTGAAAGTTGAGAAGAGTAAAGGGCGGGCGAGGAAGGTGGCTGAGAGGGCGAAGGCTTGGGAGGAGATTGACGATGTAGCGGTCGAGATGAAGAAGGCGGGAGACGCAAAGGTGGATGGGGAGATGGAGGGTGGGGAGGATGAGTGGGAAGATGAAGTCGAGGGACAGGAAGGGGAGGGTGATGTTAGCGCGATGGAGCAGGGACTGGACGGCATCATTGCTGAGAATGGGGAGCGCGAGGCGGAGGAGCCAGATGCGACTGTGGCGGACGCACCTACGGCTACGAGCGCGGCGGTAGAGGAAATCGATGAGGTGACCTGACGAGGCACAGGCGCACTTGAACCTCCGCCCAGATCATCGAAAGTCTTGAGCATCCCGAAGGATCTGTCGGAGCCATAACCGAAGTCACCTAGACTGTCGACCGCTTCAAGGGATTCCAGGGCTATTCGTCCAACGAACAGAACCAACAGGACTTTGACCCCGCTGCTGGCCGACGATGACCATGGAATGTCCATGGTCTACAGAGTTGTTCACATCGCTCCGACTCTGCACGTTCGAGGACCGGAATTCTTGAGCGGTCTGGAATCGTGGTGTGCCCGGACGGAACCCTTGCGAAACAAGCTGGCTATGACTTTGAAGTCGCGGGACAATCTCTACATGGTGTGAATACGACCCATGTGGGAGGTAAGTAGACATTATAGCACGGCTGTGCCGGAATCGCCCTCCGCATCTGGAGCGAAGCAGCGCCTTTCTGTCACATTGCTATCACCGCAATTTTGAACTCATTTGGGCATGTGATGTTCAAGCTTCGGCTTCGTTCAACTGATCAATTGTACAGTCAGAAACTCTTGTCTACTGACTATCGATATCGCAATGAGTATGGTCGCTCAACCGTCATCTCGAGCAAATACGTCTACGAGCCTGCTCAGGCAAGTGTCCGGAGATGACTCCCGGTACGCATTGGAATAAGGGGATCTCGTTGGTGCTACAAGTTGCTGTGAGGCCATGTCTCGAGTACATCGAGACTACCCCGACTGAAGCGCGGAGACAGTCGACATTTTGCAAGTCGGAGCTGTGCATACTCTCTGTCGCAAGGTCGAGCGTATGCTGGGCTGTCCGGTTGATTGGATCACGGCCGCGAGAGCATATGAGAGCGGGTGCGTCTGATCGTATAATGTACGGTGCTGTTGGACTGGCCACTCAGATCCAACGTGCCGCTCGTGGTGGATGCTCTGCATGTCAACACCCTGGTCAGCGAAATGCAGCCGGCTTGGCAATGTCGACTTCGACCATCAACTTCAGCTTCGTCTCGGCCAGCAAACAGCATATCTGGCTATGAGGTCAAAAGAATGACAGGAAGGTCAGTGCCAAATGGTTGTCGGTTCAACACCGGATCAACCACATGGCACACACGCGTAGCAGACTCCCTTTCGATGTCTTGGTCCACTCCACCCTCCCACAGCCAAGCAGCGTGCCCGCCAAAGCCAAGAGCATACCAAGACGCACCCAAGACCCGGCATATGAACTGCATCATCTCTGCGTAGGCGAGTGACAGCAAGATGAGTGACTTATCTTCACATTTTCAATACCCTCACTGCCGTCCCTCATTCCCGTCTTGCACTCTCCTGTCCTTGTCCCGATGTTCTAGCAGTAGCTCAACGAGAACACGGACGAGCCACTCCTTGCAGGGCAGACCAGGGCTTACCACTGGTCATATTCGCCAGAGCTCAAGAATCCGGGGCCCCACGCGCGCAGCTCGTGGTCAGAGCGGCAGATCGACTCAGGCTCAGACCTCACCAGGGTAGAGGTATATAGATCATGAAGGACCCCACACGTAGGTCATTATATACGACGGCGCCAGCGCTTCTAAGCGACGAACACAATGGACAAATCTGACTTCGCCGCAGCACGCGTTGAGGTGCGAGACCCGTCGCCAACGTCCAGTGACGAGAAGGGTGTCTTCCGTGGAAGCGAGCCGGAGCTGTTGACATGGACTGAGGAAGAGGAACGGCGGATTCGGAGGAAGCTAGACTGGCGCATCGTGCCTCTCGTCACTCTACTGTATCTGCTGTGCTTTCTCGACAGAGGTAATTCATCGCCGCACACTGTTGTGATTTCAAGAGGGACGCTGACAATACACACCCAGCGAACGTCGGCAATGCTCGAATCCAAGGCATGGCCAAGGACCTCAATCTCGTCGGCTACCGCTTCAATTGGGCCCTGACGGTCTTCTACTTCACCTACACAGCTGTGGAAATCCCCAGCAACGCAGTGCTGAAGTATGTCGGTCCCAAACTCTGGATTCCCTTTCTAGTGCTGGCTTTCGGTATTGTGAGTATGTGCACTGCCTTCGTGCAGTCATTCAATGGACTCTGCGTCGCTCGCGCAGCGCTCGGGTTGGCGGAAGGCGGCGTAATGCCCGGTATCGCGTTCTTCCTGTCCTCTTTCTACCGCCGTGGCGAGCTGCTTTTCCGCGTTGGTATCTTCGTCTCCGCTGCGTCCATGGCTGGTGCGTTCGGCGGACTGTTCGCAACCGGTCTCGCGCGCATCCCCAGATGGGGCACCGATGCGACTCCCATCCACACCTGGCGGAACATCTTCTTCTTCGAGGGACTCATCACCATCGCTGTCGCTATCGCCGCGCCGTTCTTGATGCAGACGAAGCCGGAGGAGTGCAAGTTCCTTTCACCGAGAGAGCAGCTCATTGCCGCTGAGCGTCTGGCGCGTGAGCATCGAGCGAAGGCACACGAGGTGGTGAAGTGGAAGCACGTCAAGATGGCTGTCTTCAATGTGAACAACATCGTCTGCGCCTTCGGCTTCTTCTTCGTCAACGTTACGGTGCAGTCCTTCTCGCTCTTCCTGCCATCGATCCTGGCAGACTTAGGCTGGACAGCTACCCGCGCCCAGCTATACAGCGGTAAGGCCCCTCTTCCTGAAACTTCCACGAGCCTCACCAACTGACATTATCAATCACAGTCCCTCCCTACATCGTCGCCTGCCTAGTCTCTATAAGCATCGCCTTCATCTCCGACCGCACCAAGCTCCGGGGCATCTACCTCGCGACCTTCCCCCTCCTCTGCGTAATAGGCTTCACCATCCTCCGCGTCTCCAACAACGAGAACCTAAAATACATGGCGGTCTTCTTCTCCGCCGCGGGCGCCTTCCCCGGTGGTCCCGGTTTCCTATCCTGGGGTCTCAACAACGCTGCTGGCCCCGCCGTCCGCGCCGTGAGCGGCGGTTACATAGTAGCGATAGGTAGCTTTGGGGCTATTTTGGCGACGTGGACTTACGTGTTGTCTGGTAAGTGCTGCAGAGCACGATAGGGTGGTGTTATATGCTGATTATGGTCATAGATGCACCCAGGTACCCGATCGGGCATACGATCAATCTTGTGGCGCAGGTGATTGTGGCGTGCCTAGCGACTTTTGGGATCTTCTACGTTGTTAGGGAGAACAAGGCCAGGGCTGCTGGCAAGAGGGACCATAGGATTGAGGGGATGAGCGAGGAGGACCAGGATGAGCTGGGGTATAGGCATCCGGAGTTTAGGTATATACCTTAGCACTGTGTGGTAGTGTTGCCTCAGGCGATTCGAACAAGGCTCTCCTCAGAGCTCGTCGGACCGCCTCCCCTCTGCGAGTATTCACAGTACGAGTGAGTTCTGTGAGACATTGGGGCTGAATGGACGCCGTAAGGAGGGGCTGAAGATAATGGTGGAAGGTATCGGAATTTCCTCTCCATTTCACAAGCATACAACGGCTCACTCGCGGGTCGAGCGCTCCCAGCACAGACTGGCGAATAGCCAGCCCAGAACGCCAGATCCTCTATCCCATGTCCACCCGGCGCTGGCACCTTACCGTACTCACACACGTAGCACGCACGACTTTCGCTGGGTTTCCTCGCGAGTTCCTTTCGCTTACTCTCGCGACACGTCCCGTCCGAAGACGTACGACTTCATCCAGTCCATGATGACCAGTACTCTGTTCCTCGCTAGTTGCTCAAGTCAGCATAACGTCCAGTCCACCGTCAAGGAAGGTCAAACTTACTGCTAAAGCACATACTCAAATACGCGCTCCTCCAGAACAAATACGTCAACTGCCCACCCGACGCAAGATTACCAGTGAACCACGAAATATCCGCCACAGCCTTCTCACTCCCAATATACGCCAAACTACCCTGATGCGAATACTCAAACGGCCCCATCTGCTTCACTCGTCTCAGCCGCTTCTGCAGCTCCTTGATATCGCCGAAGATACCGTCACGCAGCTCCTTGTTAGCGGCCACGGCCTGCTTCTCGGAGAGCAGGGAAAGCTCCTCCTGAATCTCATCGGTCTTGGCCATTTGGTTGAACAGACGGGCCAGGAAAGCGCCTTCTTGCGACGCGACTTGGGCCGTGGGAGCGTAGTTCGCGATCGCGCAGTCGCCTATCGCCCAGACGTTCTCGGCGCCTTTGACGACGAGGTATTCGTTCACGACAAGCCCGCGGCGGGAGTCCTTCTGCGCGGGGATCTGGGACATGAGGTCTTTCACGACTGGTCGTAACGCGTTGCCCGTAGCCCACACGAGGAGACCGTAGGGGATCTTGTCCAGCTGCTTCACTCCCGCCGCATCGGTGTACTCTGCCTCAATGTACTTCTCCGTGACATTCTTGACCATCGTCTTCGTGCGAATCTCAATCGTCTCTTCCTTGAATGTCTGCTCCGTGTAATCAATCAGGTTCTTGCTGAACATCGGCAGCACCTGCGGCAGAGCCTCGACAAGCGTAACGTGGAAATTGTTCGCGATCTCGGGAATCCATTTGCGGAGGTCATTTTCGAAGAAATCTTGCAGCTCGCCGGCGAATTCTACACCCGTGGGACCACCGCCTACGACGACCATGTGCAGAAGACGCTTAATCTCCTCAGGCGACTGGTCCTTGAAGGTCGCGGTCTCGCAGCAGTCCATGATGCGTTTCCGGATTCGCTGCGCGTCGGAGACTTCTTTCAGGAAGCAGCCGTGCTCGCGGACGCCGGGGATGCCGAAGGTTGCGTTCTCGGCGCCGACGCCGACGACGAGCATGTCGAATTTGACCTCGTTGGTGGTAGTGGCGCCTTTGATCTCGGATTCGTCGTTGATGTACACGATGCGCTTCTCGTAATCGATCTTCGTGGCCTCAGCTTCGTAGTACTTGACTGCAGCTTTCTTGTGGCGGAGGAAATTACGAATCGGCTCCATTATACTGCGGTGCTCGATCGTGCCTGTGGTGCAGGACGGCAGCAGCGGCGTGAAGAGGAAGTAGTTTCGAGGCGATATGACGACGACATTGTAGTTCTCTGTGTCGAGTTTCTTGAGCAGTGAGACGGAGCCCCAGCCTGTGCCGAGGACTACGAGGGTCTTCTTCGTTGGGTCTGGCTCGGCTTGCTCGCCGGGGTGGCGGTTGAGGTAGATGCCATACGAGCCATAGACGAGACCGCCCAGGATAGAGATGTAAGTTGCGCGCCATAGGAATCGGAGGACGCGGAATCGCTTCTTGGGCTTTGGCGTGGGAGAGAGGATCACTTGAGGACCGCCGTCTGCGTAGCCTCGCCTGAAGCTTTGGCGGAGGGTCTCACGTGGTAGTGTGAGCTTTGCGCTTGCTGTGAGGGAGGTTGTGGAGGGCTTCTGTAGGGTCGATCTCGTGGCGGATACCAAGCTCCTTTTCGCTGCTGGCGCAATGAGAGCCATTGCCGGCCGCATACCGCACATCGGCCTCAGTGCTCCCGCCATGTTGGACTGGCGGTTCTGTTGCACTGGCGATTGCCTTCGTTCGTGGTGAGCGGAGAGTCGGTGCCAATGGCCAGAAAAGAAATGTCCGCACGTTGAGCTCCTAGATAAGCTCGCGTGTGGCCAAAGCTGCGTCGGGGTCTGTGCACTCACCTCCGGGTCTTAGCGGCTACATGCACGAGATACTAGATAGAAGACAATGTTCACGCCCAGCGTGACACAGCGTGCCTGTTTCGCTGGAAGACCACTATGATCAAGGACGGCACAAGAGGGCGGACAAGGGGACATTGACAAGATTCTTCGTTCCGCTACACAACCCGCCTGCATTACACCTCCTTCTGCGCTTTCAGCCCTTCCGTCCGTTCGCGTGCCATTGCTCCGCAAGACCATCGTACACCCATACCTGTCCAAGCGCCCAACGCCACATCTGCTTGTCAACACTGACAATTCCATCTGCCCGCTGAGAGTGGCCGCTGGTAAAAGCAGTAAAAGTAGTAATGCACGACTCGTGGGTATCTCTGGCAGCTCCCCGCGTGTCTCCAACAAACTCCAGCCACCAAAGCCAATCGTTTGCTTGTGCTTTAGGTGTAATGCTCGATCTAGGCTGTCGAGTAAATGCATCACCGTGCAAACATCAGCATTGAGCAGACGGCGAGTGCAACAGCCAGCAGTGCCGAGGCTGAATTTGAGGCTGCCGCCGAGGTCCCAGCAGCATCAAACGGACTACCACCACCGCTAGTATTGCCGTTTGAGGTCTGCGCACTACCAGCTGAAGATGAGGTCGACGAGGCGGTCGACTTCACCGTCGATGAAGCTGCGGACGTTGCTGCTGGCGATGAGGTTGTGCCGGCTACGAGCGCCGTGGTGGTGGTGGAGGACGCGACTGAAGATGTGCTGGACTCGCTCGAAGTGCTTGCGGTCGATGACACCGGTACGCTGCTCGACATCGTACTCGACTCCACAACAGCGCTCGACGTGATTTGCGTCGAGCTTGGCGCCGCAGTACTGCTAGCTACACTCGAGGAATAAGCCTGCGTACTCGAAGCCGAGCTCGCAGCAGCAGCCGCCGAGCTCGCCGCCGCCGCCGCAGCCTGCCCACACAGCGACTGCGGTCCATTCCCTCCCAAGTACACAGTGATGATATTCTGACCCGGAGGCGGATTCGCAGCGCAGGCAGCTTGTATGGGTCCAATCATTGCCGCCAATCCGTCGATGCAGCCAGTACTGCACCCTCCGCCGCTGAAGTCTGAGCCATTGCAGGCGTCGATGTCCTGAGAGTAGACTGCTTGACAAGCGCCTTGAACGCCCGCGGCTCGAGGTGCGAAATCTGAGAGTTTGACTGTGGCGAGAGCGAGGGCTGGGAGCGCGAGGAGCGCGAGTGGTGATGCTATGGTGCGCATGTTGGGTGTAGTGATGTGTCGGTTGTGGTGTAGAGTGTATATATGCGCGCGGTCGCAGATGGGGTTGCGTTTGCGGCCAGGCGGATTTGAGTAAGGTGAATGTGTTTGTGCGCAGTGTTGCTGGTCGAGTGGCGTGAAGTCGACCACCGCGAACTTTCCTGTCCTTCTCTGACTGGTCCTTCCTGCCTGTTTCCCCTCCTGCGTTTGCACCCCGTTCGACTTCGCTCACGGCGCGTTCGTATGCACAAGGGTTGTGTGTGCGACTTCAGATGTAAGCGGTCTTGCGTGTAATGAGTGGACGTCGCTAGCACCAGGCTGCAAGCAGACTGCGATGAGTGATCATGTGAATGAGCGTGGTGTTGCCGTGATGTCGTGTGGTACAGAGAAGTAATGTAACGTGGGTAGGCGCGCGAGCGAGGGAGAGCACATTGGGGAAGGAGCGATGCACGGTCCCTCGAGCTGCAGCTAATTCGTGATGTGATTATTGCCGGCTGCTCGCTTGCGATAGTACTGAATGATCTAACACCTTCTGACAGCCCATGTGAACTAGAAGTCTTCGAGAGCGCGTACTCGAAACTTCCGTTACCACCAATTGCGCGAATGCACTGGACAAGATGCTGGCAAACGCCTGTGTTGCGAGGTGCATGTTTGCAGGGTTTCATCGCTAGCCTGAAACTCTGTCACCTGCCCCCTGGCGACACGTTCCTGGGCTCCACTGTGCTGACTTCACTTCTCTGCTATCCGCTCTCATCAAACGCAAGCCAGCGATTGATGCATCCGTGAACGAACAGCACCGGCCGCAAGTGCGCAACAGGATATCGAGACGCGCGCATTGCAAACGTCAGCAAGTCAGGAACCGTAGCCACGTAAGGCTCTCGCGACCTCAATGATCGGCCTCATGAACGCCGTAGTGCGAGAGAGGTCTATCTCCACGGGTGCAGAGTGCAGGGCACATGCCTCTGTAAATGCAATAGCTACTGCCGCGACGATTGCTCATCATTCTCGCTGCCACTTCGGCAGATCAATGGCCAATCGATAAGGCTTTTGAAAGCTAAGTCCGCGAAGACAAAGAGCGAGTATCCTTGAGACGATGTCTAACAATCACCCTCGATTCTAAATCCCCTTGTCTTTCCTTTGTCAGCTCCATGGCACAATCTCCTGCGACCCAGCAGCGCGGGAGTGGGACAACGAACTCGCAATGCAAGTGGTGCTCATGAAACATGGGTCCAACTGGGCTTGTCATAGCTCGCTGCCGAGTCCATCGACCCGGTCTCAATCCACAAACAGCATTACAACCACCCGACAGCTATTGCGATACTCCAGTCAGGAACCGATCGAATCAAGCAGCGTCCACATCCTCCGACTATGGCCGGCACACCCCCTCAGTCCCCTCCCCCGTCCCCCAAGGCCACTTCCAGTCTTCCAACAACCACCTCGCCTGTCAGCTCGCCCCAGACTATACAAGGCGATGGCGAGTCCGCGCGTGTAGCAGCGATCATGGCGGCTTCACGAGCTGAGAAAGCCCTCGCAAGTAGGGACTCTATCGCCACCATCCTAGCAGATGAGTCAAGCAGCGAAACGGTGACTGATCAGATGACGCAGGCACGTGTAAAAGCCGAGTCGCAAGCATGGAAAGCAGCTGCATCATTACCTCATGATGAGGAAGCTGCGCGGGTTGACGAAGCGATCGCGAGAAATGCCTTGGCCATAGCTCAGGCGGAGGCATCTCTTGCTGCTTCTCCAGCTTCTCCCGGCCCACTGGTCCGCCTCGACAGCGCAGAGCTCACCTTACACAAGCAGTGGGAAGCCGCATATCGAGCACGCGAAGACGCTCTTGAAAATTCTCTCGAGCGCACGCAGACGCTCCTTGAGGCGCTGGCTGAGTCCCGGCCCAGCAGCTCGGGCTCAGACGAGAGAAAGTGGGAGGAGGTCGAGAGGCCGAGGGTGCTTGTGAATGGCAGGAAATGGCAAGAGAATGGCGGCAGAGAGACGAAGGGCGCTGTCGGGAAGGCGGGAGAGATCATGAAGGGGTTGTTTGGGAGAAGGTAACGTATCGTCTCTCTGTTTTATACCTCTACGCTTTCGTAATGCCCTTTAGCAATGCATAGTCTGCACCATTGCTGCATCTCCACTACCTCCTTCCATACTATGCATCCTGGAGCGTTAGCGCCGCACCGGCCTTGCCATCGCAAGGCTACCATTAACGCTGAGATGACCAACAGCGGAGTAATCGATGCAGTCAAAGCGTGCGGATCTGATCCAGTACGGCCCATAGTCGTGCTTGCAAGGTGTCTTGCGCAGGGCGACCATCACGCAGCGGACCGTTGGGCCCATCACCACATCCACCGCTTCTCCACGCCGAACAGACGATGCCCGCCGTGAGCCACTGGATCCTGACGCTTCGCGGCAATGTGCGTGGGACGTTGCGTGCCGCTATGCATGCTCAAGGCGCATCTACCTACACACGCCGTCAGCATGCGCAGCCTCACAAAGTTGTAGCGGCTATATACCGCGGATATTCAGTCTTGGGGCAGCGGATTTCCGCGCATGTGCGCTGGCATCGTGCTCCGGAGGGGTGAATGTCAAAAGCTTGTCTTCGTAACGGGCATAACATGCTATATCCAATCGGGACGGGGCTACTGCTTGAGCCTTGCGACTGTGACTATACGACATACGGCCGGCAGGCAGGAGCGCGGTGCGCTGCTGGCGCAGTTGCTGCACTGCCAGCTCACGGGCTTGCTCTGGATCGTCTGTCACAGACTTGAGCGCGGCCTCGGCTTCTGCGAGAAGCTGCTGGACGACGCTGTTGCACCGTGAGAGACGATGGTCGAGCTCTTCGTGGTTCGCTGCGAGCGCCGATTCTCGCGTTATATTATCGACGAGTGACATGCTGTTCGGTCGATCGGCGACGTATGTTAGCAGGTTGTAGCAGACACGCTGTGATGATGGAGTCGAGCATGGCATGTATGTGGTTCGCGGCTACATGTCATCGGACACTCGAGTGAGAAGGTGCGGCCCGCTCAGTCAAGTGAAGTGAAGTGCTGAACTTTCACTTCTGTGGAATTCATGTACCAGCTCTGAACGTGTTCGCCATGCATGTGGCAAGTAGCTGGTGACGGATTCACGATCTACATCGATCCAGTCTAGACTTTCTCCCCAAACCTGCAGCTACGCATATGATGATCAGGCGCAGCTTTTGCGCCGTGGAGGGCAATGGACCATGCCTGCCCCCAGTACACGGGCGCTGCTGTGCAGCAGTGCCCCTACAAAGTTCGAAAAGATCAAGAAGCAAAGAGACGGAACCTTCAGTCTTCTCAGAGCGTCAACGACGTCCGATGCGTCCAGATAATGTCTGTCTCGCAGTCAGCACAAGCACGATATCTCCACCATGATGCAAGTGACGTACATAATCTACTCCACTGCATCGCCGTCCCAGGAGTCAGCATCCGAATGCGATGGTGTAGGCACGTCAACACCCGGAAAAGTGCTGACATCAGAATGTGATGGCGTGGGTACGTCAACACCCGGAAAAGTGCTGTCAGAGTCCGCCGATGGAGCGTTGGGATTGCTTCGGCCAGTATTGTTGCGAAGCCACTTTCCGATACGTTTCTTCGCCTGGATGGTGTGATATGGCAGATCATCCAGAAGGCCGGCTGGGACGTCGCTCACAGGGTCATTGGAAGGGTCAAGGGCATCGTTGCCTTGGGCGAGCAGATTCTTGGTCATCTTGCAGCAGCGCCGGAGACTATCGCCGGGTGCTTCAGGCTCGACATCGGTCTCTCCGGTTGTACTGAGTGAGGGCGTCATCAGAACGTTCCGAGCAACAGTGGATTTGACGACCTTCGTCGCCGGAGACGGCGCAGCGGGAGTCGCAGTGTGGGACGACACGATGGTCGATGGCGGCGTGATCAAATGCGAAGATATTGTGGAGGCTGTAGTCGTTTGAAATGTCTTGGAAGGCGTGAAGGCTTCAGTTCCGGGAGGTGAGGTCGGCTGGAAGTCCAAAGACTTGCATTGCTTGAAGTACTTCCCTTTCACCAACACGCTCATGGCTTCCCTCACCAAGCTTTTCTCCGAGAGTCCCGAGCCTAGCAAGGGAGGATGGCGGGTCTCTCCAGTAGCGAGGAAGTGCCTGACCAACCAAACCGAGTCAACAACCTGCGTGTGGGTAAAGTTCGGATCGTGAACAATGACTGCTGTGGTGAATGTGGCCCAACTACAAGTGCGAGTTTCGAGACTGCCTTTGGAGGTGAGCACTGCAGGATTCAACGCCTTGTCGTTGATGCGATTGGTGATAAGTGTGGCGAGTCTCCGGAGGGCGCCTTCACAGCACTCCTTGCCGTACTCAGTGGGGACGCCAACCTCCCTAGCTAGATGCAGGAAGGTATTGACCTTTGGCATGCATCCCGCGCTGTATCGATAAGTTGCGGCGTGCCGGAGGAGAGCGGTCACGGTGGCTGACGACCACCCGATTCGCTTGTAGCCGCGGCACTCGGCGATCGTGAAGCCCTCCCAGACTATCAAGTACTCATCATCCTCACCGCTGACGTCGCCATGGAGCTCCACATCGGACCCCTCGGCGTCGTCACTATTTTGAGAGCTACACAAGTCATCATCCGACGGCTGAGTGCTCGATACCTCATCGGAGACGTACCGGCGGTCACTGCGTAGTATGTGAGGCATATTTGGCAATGGGTAGTCCGGTAAGCGAAGTGCCAGGCGGAGAGTATCTGAGGTTCTCCCGGCAGATGTCGAGGCGTGAGTAGTATGACAAAGTGCTCATCCAGTCTGTGGACTAGGCCAACGCGGCGATATATGTGACCTTCGTGGCCCATGTTTGTTGGATTGGGCGGTCGAAGATCAGCATCAGGCATCAGAACCGCTCACGATCTCCACATGCTGAGTGAACATGCATGTCTTAATAGGAATAAAGACTATCTGGAGATGCCTCGCGCTAGGGTGGCCGGATTGCTTGCGTTCGCTGTGTGGTCGAGGTCTCAGATGCGGAAAGCACGGTCTTTGACTCCCTCAGCGCTGCTGTATTTGGCCAGTTTGGCAAGCTTGCAGCACACCATTACACTGTGACAGAGATATGTGGCAGCAAGTGCCCGCCATACTCTATCAGGTCTCGTCTTCATTTTCCGTGCCCATGACCACGTGTAGCGCGCGCCTTGACAGCGCCACATTCCGCTCCAGAGCACCCAGCTTAGCCATAGCAGCCATTAAGCTGGGATCCGCACTCTCGACTCGTACCTTGTCTCGCACTCGAACTTCCTGTCCGCGGAAAGTAAAGGCCTGGTGTGCCTCATCGTGAAACACAGGTTTGCCTCCAGTGAACGCCGTCGTAAATCGTTCCCGAAACGACAGACCACTAGACGCTGCAAGTGGTGTGTTTGTACCCGTATGAGTATCTGTACCTCCTACGGTTCGCACATGGAGGACTATAGCAGCTTCTGAGATCGATAGATGGAGCGATAAATTGGCTGGCAATGGCGGATCAAACGTAGTCGGGTCAAGCGAGTCATCCGACCATGACTTATGGCCATCGGACCAGCCTTTCAAAGCTCCTTTAGCTTCCTGAATATTCTCGTGGAGGAGGCGGATCTGACTTGAGATGAAGTCTGCGTTTCCTGCGTCGCCCGTCCAGCGAGTAGCGTCCACGACGTCGAGGCAGGCGTTGATGAGCGTACGAGCAGTCTTGAGCTGCTCGAGAACGATCGTCGGTGCTGTGGGAAGTGCTGAGACTGATAGACGGTATGCTGGCTGGCCTTTCGGTGGAGGGAGAGACGGCAATCGCAGCTGTATGTCTCCCTTGACGATGCGAGTTCCAACCCGAGTGATGTAGCCTTTGAGGCTCTCGCTTCGAAGTGATGATAGTACGAGGGTAGAACCGGGCTCCTGAGGCGCCAGGAGTGCTGCACATTCTTCGAGACCAGCTTTGAGCGATGCGAGAGTGTCCTGTAGAGAAACCAAAAGCCAGGCCAGCTCTCGGGCGTTGGTGGCTTCGAGCTCTCTTGTCAGGTCATGACTTGCGTTGGGCGGCCACGCGAGAGTCGACATGGTCACTCGTGGGCTACGTCGATTATCGATGATCCTGTCGCCGGGATCTTGTTGTGGTCTCTCTCACGATAACCTAGCCACATATAGGGCTACATGATCGCTACAAGGATTGTGCATAAAGTTGCGTGAGCAGCCGCTGCACAGCCACATCATGCCCTCTTTGTCAACATTATTGACAGCCTTGCTATTACACCTCCACCTCCTGAGTAATACGAGATCAGCTTATAGACTAATACACCCGAACAAGACCTTCGCCTGTTCCTCTCTGGCATACCCCGACTCCCTCTAAGAACTCACAACGAGCCAGCATTGAACACATCGCCCTGGGACACGCGGCACTGCAGTGACTGGAAGATCGCATTGAGCGGGTGAACAAACCAAAGAGAAGGACCTGAATCACTACCGCATTTTGCGCTCGCCTCAGAGACCGGCGCAATGGCCGCCAACAACTACTATCACGATCCTTACACGCGGAACGACTACAACAATACTGCATACTCCAATGACTGGCGAGCCGACTCCTCCTCCCGACCACAACCCTCTACCTCCCCCTTCGACGACCGACAGTATGGCTACTCCCGCAACCCCTCGCAGAGCTCAGACGGCGTTCACCAATACCCCTCGAATCCCTTCGACGAGCGCAACACCATACCCCTCGACCGTAGGCAAAAGAAGCACGATTCCACTGCCAGCGTCGCTCCAATCCTCGAACCACCACCCCACGATGACCCATTCGTCCGAGATGCGAAGAGCGGACGAAGCAGAAGACGAGACCGCTGGTTCAAGGGGAAAGTCACATATGTCTGCTTCGTCCTCACCGTTGTGCAACTCGTAGTCTTCATCGCGGAGCTGATCAAGAACGGCATACTCACGAAAACTCCTATCGAGATCCACCCCTCCTTCAACCCTATGATCGGGCCTTCGCCCTACTTGCTCATAAACATGGGCGCAAGGTACGTGCCTTGTATGCACAATATGCCAAATGTGCAGAACGCGAGTCTGGAGATCATGTGGCCTTGTCCGAATGCTACGGCGACTACAGGAGACAGTGTGAGCTGCAGTTTGAGCGACTTGTGTGGATTTTCTGGGGTGCCGAATCCGCATGTGGGCGGGAGTGTGACGGACAGCCCGGCGCCGAATCAGTGGTGGAGGTTCATTGTGCCTATCTTCTTGCACGCAGGAATTATACATATCGGGTTCAATTTGCTGCTGCAAATGACGCTGGGGAGGGATGTGGAGCAGCTGATTGGTAGCGTGCGCTTTGCGCTCGTCTACTTCGCAGCTGGCATCTTCGGATTCGTACTAGGAGGGAACTTCGCAGCCACCGGCATCGCGTCTTGCGGCTGCTCTGGCTCGCTGTTCGGCATCCTGGCCATCACGCTCCTGGACCTACTCTACACTTGGTCAGAGCGAAAGTCACCTATCAAAGACCTTCTCTTCATCGTCCTAGACGTTTGCATAGCATTCGTCCTCGGTCTCCTCCCCGGCCTCGACAACTTCAGCCATATCGGTGGCTTCTGCATGGGTCTCGTGCTAGGGATCTGCATCCTGCGCTCCCCGACTACAATCGCGCGCCGGACCTCCCTCCACAACCCCTCCTACTCTGGCGTCACAACCCGCCACGCTACCGCAGATGCAGATGAAGGTCTACGAGGCTTCATCAAGCAGCCGCTGCAATTCTTTCAAGATCGGCGAGGCGTATGGTGGGCTTGGTGGGCCGTGCGGGCGTTTTGCTTGATCGGCGCACTTGTAGGCTTCATCCTGCTGTTGAAGAACTTTTATGTGTGGAGGACTGGCTGCGGTTGGTGCAAGTATTTGAGCTGTTTGCCCATCAAAACTGGGGGGACGGATTGGTGTAATGTTGGTAATCTTGACTTTACGCCTACGAGCACGGGGAATGGGACGAGTAGGAGGGACTTGTTTGGCATGGGGTTGGACGGGGTGGGACGAATGTTATGACACGGCCGTAGACTGTTCAGTACTTGTCGTCATTCACGACTTGCTGCTACTTTACTGTACTTTGTGCGAGTATCATTACATTTCCTGTGACCTTCTCGAGAATGCCTCAAGACCTTGGCGTACATTGCCCATGACGTTACCGAGCGTGGCTGCCACGAGGTCCGAGCTGCGCAGCTGTGCCATAACCTGGAGAGCTCCATTCATCTCGAGTCCGGAGGCTACAACCCACCATTCATTGAATATTAGCGTCGCATACATTGCCTGTCCCATTGCATCGTATAGCCTTGTCTCCCTCCAATCGTTCGACAGGGATCAATTATGTCCTTGTTCGGCGACGATGATGCTGCTCCACCCTCCTCCCGCAGCGGAGGCGGCGCGAAGTCCACGCTCTTCGATAATGACGACGCCGCTGGGGCGCCTGCTACGAAGACTTCATCGTCCATGTTCGGCGACCCGGCGTCTCCCGAGGACTCCTCGCCCTGGGCTGGCTTCACGCCGAAGAAGAAAGCTGGGCGCGGCGCGGGCATGGTGAAGTCGCTGCTGGCAGATGCCAGGATACCAGAAGTCTACGTTGACACGTGGGATACGCTGGCCGCTGGACGGAGTGTGATTGAGGGAGAGGAAGCGAGAGAGGTGCTGGGGAAGAGTGGCATTGGGAAGCAACAGCAGGATCGCATCTGGCAACTTGTCACCGGCGGCGCTGGGCAAGGGACGAGTATCGGCAGAGGAGAGTTCAATGTCCTCCTGGCGCTTATTGGGCTCGCGCAAGAAGGCGAGGAGCTGAGTCTCGATGCCGTTGATGAGCGGAAGACGAAGCTGCCTGTGCCCTCGCTTCCGGGTTTGAAGAAAGCAGCTGCGCCGGAGCCGCCGGCTACACCGCAGCAAAGCGCGCCTGGCGCGCAGAGTTTGGGGACTAGCTCAGGGGCCGCAAAGGGCTTCAGTGGTAGCTTCGGAGATGCAGATCCTTGGGGGAGTCCGGATGTGCACAAGGGTCATAACCACGCCAATGGTGTGTCGAGTGCGCAACCACAACGGACGACGAGTACGTTTACCACAAGTGCTGCTGCACCCAGTGAAGGGAACGGAAACGGAGTGTATGGCGACGCACCAAGCAGCCACGGCGAGCCAGGATCGTCATGGGGCGCAACAAACTCATACACCGCTCCGAGCGCTGCTGGCTTCGGCGGCGCAGATGGCGATGGCGAAGGATTCGGAGACGAGGGCGCTCCGTCAACGAGACGAGCTGCTGCGCCTCGACACACTGCGTCTAAGGGCGCGGAAGAGACGGTCACGGTGGCCATGCTGGAAGAGAAAGAAGGCATGTTCTTGTTCCAACATCGCAACTATGAGGTCTCATCGATCAGACGGAATTCGAAAGTCATCAGGCGGTACTCGGACTTTGTGTGGCTGCTTGATTGCTTGCACAAGCGATACCCGTTCCGACAGCTGCCACTCTTGCCTCCAAAGAGGGTCGCGATCAATGGTAACCACATTGCCGCAGACGGTCTCTTCATTGAGAAGCGCCGCCGAGGTCTTGCCCGATTTGCGAACGCGCTTGTTCGACACCCCGTGCTTCGAGAGGAGCAATTAGTGGTGATGTTCCTCACAGTTCCTACGGTAGAAGCATGCCCCCCAGATACCCTGTGTTTCAAGCAATTTCACTAACAGATCACGCAGGAACTCGCTGTCTGGCGCAAGCAAGCTACGATCTCTGTTCAAGAAGAGTTCGTCGGCCGTTCGCTTCCACCAAATCTCGAAGACAGCCTGCCGCAGAATCTCCAAGACACGTTCGAGACCGTGCGATCGGGCGTCCGCAGGAGCGCAGATCTGTATATCAATCTATGTACTCTGCTCGAGCGACTATGCAAACGGAAGGAAGCGATCTCGGCTGAGTATGGCCGCTTCGCACTGAACCTGACATCGATCACGGAAACGACGACTGATATGTTCGCAATTGACACGAACGACGTGCCCTTGCTGAACGAAGGCATCAAGGCCACAGCTAAATACCTGGGCACCAGTCAGGCCCTGCTAGATGACGAAAGTCGTGCATGGGACGAAGGCTACTTGGAAGATCTGAAAAGCATCCGAGACGGACTCGTCAGTTTAAGAGACCTCTTTGAGCGGCGAGACCGATTAAGCCGAGATAACATCCCGCAACTTGAAAAGCGCATCTCCAGCAACGAGTCCAAACTCCAAACCATCAAGTCCAAAGGCGATGCCGCAAAGCCTGGCGAGGCGGAAAAAGTCGAGACTGCAATCACAACCGTAAGTTCCCATCCCTTCCCTTCCACAGCTTACCTACTTCCCACTAACGTCCTAACGCAGGACAAACAATCAATCGTCTCTCAGCACGCGCGCGGCATCTTCATCAAAGAGTGCGTGCGCGACGAAGTCGTGACGTTCCAGCAAATGATCTGGCGGATTTCGAGGGCGCATCAGGAGTGGGCGTCTGAAAGGGTTAAGTATGCTGAGTTGCAGGCGGATTGCTGGAGGGCGCTTGTGGATGGCGTGGAGGGGATGCCTGTGGGAGAGTAGGAGGTGGGACTGAGGAGAGGGACTGGAGGGTTGATGGAGGGGTGGGAAAGGGTGTATAAATTGTCTCGATTAGCAGCTCGCCCTGTCCACGCGTGCCGATGCCAAGTTGTGCTTGGCGTGTGCATTCTCGCTATCTTCTACCTTCGTATCTCCTGGCGCACGCAACAATCGAGTTACCAAATGGGGACTGTCCGGAGGCTTCTGAGGACCAAGGGACTTCATGTTCGGAGCTTTCGTGGGTGTACGAAGTAGCACTCTCGATGACCTCGCGCTCACAAGCTCAAGCGGGTGTTTTGACATCTTCCTAATTGCACGCGCTCACAGACTGCGCCGGAGAGCTGGCTGTGTGTGAAGGTGACCGTCCGCTCGTCTGCGCTGATGCCTGACGGGCGACAAGAAACCTGTCGGGAGCACCGCCACAGTCTTGCAGCAGATTGCGGCAGGGTTCTGGTAGCGACGCGTACCCGCATGTATGAGAATCGGTGGAAGCTCTCGCTCTGTTCATTGTTCCAGACACTGTTGGCTGCGAGATACCTACATGCTGTTTAGTGCCCTCGCATATCTTATCCTCGAGGTCTGCCTCGGACTCTGACTGTAGACCGCAAATCACGAGTACTGACCCACTCATCACCATGGCCAAATCGATCTACAGTCCACTGGATCCCTCGAGGAAAGTGATACGACTCCTCCTCGTCGAGTCTGGCAGTCATGCCGAAGACTTGACCACCCGTCTGGTACAGGCGGACTTGGACGACGCAGACCGACCTCAATATGAGGCCATAAGCTACGTGTGGGGTGATGTCTCTCGTCGAGCGAGCCTGTACGTCAACGAATGCCTCACATCGGTCCCGGAGACCGCCGTTGCCGCTTTGCGATGTATGCGCCTAGTAAACGAAACCCGCGTGGTGTGGATCGATAGCATCTGTATCGACCAGACGAATCTGTAAGAGCGCGGAAGACAGGTCAGTATGATGGCAGACATCTACGACCACGCGACCTGCACACTCGCTCACATCCATGCGCTAGGATGCGATGTTGGCCTTGTCGTTCAAAGCATCGCGGACGCACGAAGCAAGATGGAGCTTGGGGGACCCGACCAGAATTTGACGCCCGGCAGACCAGGATTGAGCGACGTCGCGATCACGGCAATACGACGATTCTTTGATGCTGCCTGGTTTCGGTATGGGAGATCAAGGTGCCAAAGTGGACTTGGCTTGCTGATCTGAACGTCAGACGCTTATGGGTACTCCAGGAAGTCGCGCTTTCAAAGCGCAGCGTCATCCATTGCGGCAACGAGACTCTAGACCTCACCCACGTACTCGACTTGGTCAAGATGATACGGCTCACCCTTTTCCGATCTGATACAGAGGATAGCCAGAGATTGATGAGCATGACGACTGCCGCCATCCTTTCGCAAACGAGATGGCTAATACGCTGTTTGAGCAGCCACCGACACGACTTGCGCTATTTGATCAGCCTGAGCAAATCCTACGAGGTCACTGACCACAGGGACTACGTCTATGCTGTCTCGGACTATACCAAAAGTCCAATGAGCTGTCCAGCCTGCCCTCTGCGCTTGTACCGGACTACACTCATGACGTCGCCACAATCCTTCGTAGGGTAGCCCAATTCGCAATCATGGAATGCCGCTCCTTAGCCCTGTGGACAATGCCATCTGTACTGGTCGCTGAGGGGGGAAGCCATCCATCATGGGCCTGGCGTATCCCTGGCCCTTGGGACCCAGCAGAAAGGCTCGCCTGGGCCATCGACTACTCTGCTGGCGGAGCGATGGTCCCCGACTTCAAAGCCTGCGGCACCAGCCCAGTCCTCGCGACCACGATGCCGAGCTTCACCGGAGATAGCGCCGAAGTCCTCTCTGTTCAAGGGATCTCCCTAGATGTCGTTCACGTTACCACTCCGCCACTTATAGAAAATTCCGACACCGCCCTCACAACATTCCTTAGCCAAGTGATGGACACTCCCATCCCTTTCGGGCAAGTCCTCGACATGAGAACGCAAGCCCTTGGCACCACACTCGTAGCCTCATGGCAATTCACCCCCTCCCGCAAAGCCAGTGAATCAGATGGGAAAGATTTCATAGACCTGTTCACTAACCTTGACAGGGCCAGTGGTGTGCCGCTTGCGACACAGAGTGGCATACCGCTTCCGTGGCAATACTATGCCTCGCTCAGGCTTGCGTGCTATGGACGTCGCTTTTTCGTCACGCGAGGTGGGTTCGTTGGTTTGGGACCTGCGAAGTTGGATGTTGGGGATGAAGTTACGACGTTGGCTGGAGGCAAGTGGCCGTTTGCGTTGAGGAGATGTGGAGGGGAAGGGGACAGGTATAAGCTCATTGGGACCTGCTATGTACATACCGTGATGGACGGGAAGAGGGCGGATGAGTATGTGGAGAAGGGCCTACCGTTGAAGCGATATTGCATCGTCTGAGAGCATACTGGGCCCGCCTTCGCACTTAGGACCTTGTGGAACGGACGACTCGAGGTTGAGGTAACGTCTCTCAGCTCCTGCCTCAAGCTTTGCAGTGATAGTGGTGACGGCAGAAGCTGTGGACTTGCGACAGAATACCCTACATGTATGCTAGTGCGGAAACTGGAACACAGGCATTAGTACTCATCAAGATCTGCCACACTCGGACACACAGGTCTATCGGCGGAGTACATGCATGCGTTTGGCTGTCCTACTCGTTACGATATCACCCTCGTGCTTCGAGATGGACGTCTCGGTGATTTGGCTCGTCCTCGCATGACTCTGGGATAGCGTAGATAGGAGACTCATCTAGGACAGTGCGGGTCATTATGCTGGAGCTATGTACGATGTCTGTACAGATCGAGTCTATCTACTACTGCAACATGTTCGAGGTGAATCATATGCATTCATTATGCGGCGTGTCATGATGCCGTTATACCCTTTCGCTATGCGCGCTATGCGTGGTCTCCTGTAATCAACCAACTCCTGCGCTATAAGAGGCAATGCCGCGTGGCGTAAGGCAAAAATGAATGATCGTGCCGCTGCGATCAGATGGCCTGCATCGCTTGTGCGGTGTGACAAATGAGAAAACGGGGAAACGACCCAGGCAGCCTGCGAGGGCGCATTAAGGTCGGGGCATCGGCACTTGAGGCCGATGGCAGAATTCAGAGAGGGATCAAATGTCCATGAACGACGACAGATCCCCGTCTCCCTGCCCATAGTGCTGTCCGGGATGCACCATGTTCGTCTGGCGCCGATTCTGGGCCTCTTGACCAGCGGACTGTAGCCAACGCTGTTCCTGATCTGATACTGACGAAGGCTGCTGAGACTGCGGAGCGGACCAATCTTCACGCTGATGCACAGGGACAGCATTGTCTTGCTGCGGCTGATGTGGCGCTTGTGGATAATGGTGGATCAGTTGGTGCTGTGGCTGACCGGAAGTGTCGCCAAGTAAGACTTGAACGGGTGGGTAGAAGTGGACGGGGCGATTGGCTGTATCCGCGTTGAGAGCGTCGAAGTTGACTCTGGAATCAGATTGCTCATAGATAGGCGGGTCGGTCGGTAGCGATGACATCGGCGACAGCGACTGCTGCTGCATGCTGTCATTGCGAACCCGGCCATCTGCGTAGTACCCGTTGTCCCATCGAGTGTCATGCTGGCTGCTGGAAGTGGGCGGTAGTGGCGAGTACTGCGACTGGCTGAATATCCCCAGACCAGCTGGAGGACAGGGAGCCGGTGGCGGGTAGATGCTCATGCTCTGGTACCCTGATCCAGACATGTATTGCATCGGAGTCTGCGTAGAAACTCCAGGGGGCTGATTGGAAGGCTGTAGCACTTTTGATGCACTCATCTGGGCCAGGGGTTCATCGACTCTGAGCATCGAAGTTATGTCTTGAGGATTGCGGGCTGTCGCTGACAATACGACGGCCTGCCCCGTCGCGTGACCAAAGGAATATGCCGCTGATGCAGGTGTGCTCGGAAGAGGGTCTTGAAGTTTGCGAAGTTCTTCAAGCACGGTCGATGCCGTGCGTCCACTGGGACTTTGCAAAGTCCGACTCACTTCGAGAGCGATCGAGGCATCGAAGTTGTAGTAGAGTGGTAGTAGGGCGTCCTTGTTGATCGATTGCCATCTCTCAACCAAGGAAGGGTCCCTCCAGACGAGACCGTGAAACAGATTGCTGATCTGCCTTTTGATGGCGGACTTAAAGTGCGTGGTGATCCAGATCCCCACGCTAAAATAGGGAGTATTGACGTGATCAAAGACAGGAACGCCTCCATGATTTGGATTGTGAGAGAGAAGGTGATTGATATATGCGTCGCGATTGTAGTACGGAGCGTGGGGGCAGATGGCACAGGCCCAAAGGTCCATGCCGTCCTTGATGATTGCCGGGCATTTCCTGTAGTGGACGGACAGGCTGCCTTTCTCTTTAGGTTGCCAACAAGCTGTGCAAGGAATCTTCGATGTGGAATCACTATTCGGCCTAGAGGACGATAGGCTGGTCCAGCTGGTATGATTACTCGAGTCTGTATGTTCCGTGGAACCGGAGTCTCGAACAGACGGCGTGCTTGGATTCGGGGTAGCATGACCGGGCGTGGGAGGTCCATAATGCGAATGTCCCCCAGTATGTTGCGTAATGCCTGGATTCGGATACATGTTAATGATTGTGGTGGTGCCGCGCCAGGCGAGCACCGTAAATGAGTGTGTGTGTGTGAGATGCACTACGCGGTGAAAGACACCCGTATGGTGTATGCTACATGAGGCTGCCTCGAATGAAGTGATAGTAATGTGCACGACGGTGCGAATGAAAGAAAGGAGTGTTCGGTTAGCAGCCTCGCGAAAACATACTGCTCGGCACATGGAGGAATCCGGCAAGCCCAGATCAGTCCAGGGATGCCGTCCCAAGGGGGTGTTCCCTTGATCGTGATTCATTCCCTCGGTCACATTGGGTTAGCCTGAGTGCCGGGCCCGCGGCCGACACGGGTTCCTGCGCAAGCGCGGGCTCTAATCCATGGCCGGGGATGGAAGCTAACGGTTGTCGACGACGAATCTCGTTTTCCAGTACGGCAGGCGCCGCACCAACCCTGGTGCACTTGGCGGGCACGGGTGACAATGACTAGTCAACCTTTGGACCTCCTACCCTCTCAGATATAGGAATGCCGGGGTGTGCGAGCCGGAAGACGGCGTCTTCGCCATGTACTTGGTGCCACATTGCAAGCGGGCCAGGGGACGTTGCGGTCAACTGCCAACGACATTGGACCACATGGAACAGCTATAACACGAGGGATGGCCTCGCGCGCCGAGTGCGGAAATATTCTCGAAGGCAATCTTCCTACTTAGCTGCCGTCCGGCAGACTAGGGGGCTAGTCGTGTAATGTAGCGACACGTTGCCGCGGTTCCGCACGTGACCGGGTCTGCAATCCACTCCCGGATCGCGAACATCGTGCCCGTGCTCCTGCACCCATGCGCTAAATCTGGAAACGCAAAAGCAGTTTCTCGTGGGGCCCGTCAATCCCAAGCGTAAGATTCAAAGGATGAATCTGCGTTACCATCTAGCGGGACCTTGATGACGCGGTAATGGTGTTACCAGATGGACGACGGCCTCCGCTGCGTACGTGTATATAGGATGTGCTTGTCCTCGCAATCTGTAATGTAGTGCTGAATTCATTCGACAGCAACGATACAAGGTAGGAGTGCACCGAAACTCCAACACACGAGCATCTGTTAGTCGCCAAAGCAGTGATGCAACGAACAACCGAGCAGTCCGCGACAGCCCGCGTCCCGACGAATCGTAGTGCGTGCTTTCCGCCGTCTCCGGCTCAACCATACGATTCAATCCCGCTGACACATGCCAGCTTTGACAGCTCGGCGCGCCTTCAATGACGGCGACGGCAACGCTCACAGCCATGAAGGCCGCCACAATGGTACTCAACATCCGTTTAATGTGCAGCACGAAGCCGAGCGGGAGATTGGATGTGGCATTCTGCGCGGGTTGGTATCGGGGATTGTGAGTTGGGTAACAAGGTTCGGCCTCGACCAGATCGCCGGGTGTTTGAACGGTTCCTGAGCCGCGTGGGCGGCCCGTAGTGCTTGTACGGTGTAGGGTTTCACCCTTGCATGAGTGGCCTCAGAGATGAGCGAATAGGAAGCACGGAATTTTAACGTCACTAAATCAACGAGTCAGCATATGAGCCTGAGGCAGAAAGAGCGCAGATTGTCACAATGACAAGATACGCCACATCATCTACACATGCGACCGTAGGCTCACGAAGTCTCTTCATTGGTGACATACAACAGCTCCTGGCGATGTGAACGGATAGCCAAGGCTGCGTAGCCGTGACTGCATCGCTGAGAATTTGCAACTTCACTCGTGAGCGACTGCGCCTGCCAGGCTTTGTGTATTCAGTGCATCAGCAGCTACAGACGTGTTGGAGGCAGTATCTCGAGTCCGGGTGAAGGTATTGCGATTTTTCAACGCCCCAGATGACTGGCACAGAATCAGGACCCCTCTGCCACGCCGTGCAGAACGTCTGCCTCGCGAACACATTTTCTGTACATACGACAGCTTCAACACAAATGCTCCCACATCGCCATGCTCCTCGAACGCCGAGTCCCAAAGCGCTTCCCCGAACTTCTTCCTCACACACTCCTCTACCCCGGCCCCTGCGGTGTCACAAATCCTCCCGCGATCTCCACCCACTCCGGAATACAGCTCCCCTCCTTAACCTCTACCTCAGGAATATCCGTATCGCATCTACACCTGCACCCAACCCCGTTCTCCTTCACATCATCCCACTTCGCCCAGTACTCCTCCTCCTCAGCCAGCTCCTTCTTCATACTGCTGTCGCCTGCGCGGTGGCGGGATTCAGCGATAGCGTTCATATCCGGGGTGCCGAAGTATGGCGCGCGGGGCATTTGCCGCGCTGGGGCGTTGGCGGGGCAGTGTTGGATTGTAGTGTGTCGATAGCCGAAGTCGCGGAAATAGTGGATGTCAGAGGGCGAGAGGAGGGCGCCGGCTGCGAGGGAATGGATGGGCGCGTCGCCCCACTGGTGATATTGTGTTAGCTCGCCGAGCGAAATGGTACGTGAAGGAATTGAAGAATGCTCACCCTCTCCATCCAGAACCCACCACTCCGATCCATCATGGTAAAGAAGTCCTCATACTCCTTACTCCGGAAGAAGTCCAAACGCGCGATCTCGAAATTACTCCAGAAATGGCACATGTTGTATATCTCTCCCTCCATTGCCTCGGGATCGATCTCCGGCAGAGTGCCCGATCCAGGCTCGCCTCGCAGAATGTCCTCGGGCAGTGGTTTCTCCTTGTCGTACTTGGGATCACCCTTGGGCAACTCGTCGATCTTCTCCTTCTCGGGCTTCGGCTCAACGAACATCTCCCACAGGCCCTGACTAGTGATGTTGTTGACTCGCTTGTACGCTGATGCATAGCGGAAAATATTGGGCACTGTCTCTTTCAGCTCCTTCACCGCGATCGTGAACCCATAAGTCTTGTTCGCCTTGACCATCGCTGCGAAGGGATCGTAGGTGATGTCGCAGAAGTACTTGATATCCGGCTCCACGCGCCAGTACCAGTCGTACTTCAGTAGCAGCTCGTGCTTGTAGAAGAAGCCTGAGTAAAACCTGCACATGTGATGGTATGACTCCATCCCACCGTACATGATTGCAGCATCTCCCTGTTTCGCGATCCCTTCTTTTGCTACCCGCGCATCGACCCAGTCTGGGTAGCCCCATGAGCTCGGATCTATCTTGCCGAACTCGACAGGCGAGGAGGTGTAGTTCCGGATCGTCTCTTTGAAGGTGCTGTTGAACTCTTCGTTGTTGAGGAAGACATAAGGGTAATGAAACCACTGATTGAAGTGCCGCTCCACGCTCTTGATGCTGTCTATGACCCCTGGTAGCTCCTTGTTCCTCGCCAACACCACAAATGCCGCATTCACGCGCGGTGCGTTGACCTCTTTCTTCGGGTCCAGGCATCCTGTGGTGAAGACCTTGTCGTACTTCTCACTGATCTTCCTGATACTAGGCGGCGCACCACTCGGTATCAGCCGTCCTGCAGGGGAGTCGGGGTGTCGGACGAATATGACCAGCACCAGTATGAGGATGATGGCGGGGAAGAGGAGGACGACGTAGAGAGGTACGCTGATCTTGGAGTTGCCTCTTATGCGTATTCGTTTTCGCAGAAACTCCCATCTCGGTGTGAGCTTTTCCGAGACTTCGCGGAGGTTTGTGTGGGAGAGGGATTTGAGGGTGGGGAGATTTTCGTAGGAGGGGAGCGTGGGCAGGCGCTTGCGCATTTGCTCCATGATTGCGGCTTTCTATGCCTGTGTATACTCCCTCTGCTACGGCCGCGCCGTGCGGGTTGCCGTGTTGTGCTCAGCCTGTGCGGCGTATTGGATGCGAGGTCTCGGGAGTGTTGGGCTGCGCGATTCGATGTGTAAAACAGCAATTTGCGGCGGGGATGGGATCGTGATATCGTTCTTCGTCAACAGCAGAGCTTCGCTCGCAACCTCCTAGATATCGGAACGAGTGAAAAGAGTCGTGCATACAACTTTGCTGTATTGGGCATGAGGTGAAGTCGGGATCAATGTGCGCTTTAGGAGTGCAGGTGGTTGGAATTATGGACCCCTGTCATTCGTGGCCACTACTGCTACACACGCTCATATGTACGTTTATCTCCACCGCCCTCTGACCGCGGACATATCTCCGACGCGCATGCGGAACGCATCACTGCAAAGAAGTTGCGAAGACTCAGACGACACGATGCACCTGTGATGGTCCGGTACCACACCGAAACCTAATTACTGCGGGCGTGGCAAATAGCGTCGCAGGGGCGGTCGAACAGTCGTATTAATCTCTCGAACGCCTGCTCGTGCATGACGATCCGCTTCTGTCCTTCCTCGGGGTCCCTGATGACTTCGTACCTGGACCGGATTGAAACGACGCAAAATGCAAAACATACACCAGCAGGACTTCCCGTATGGTCACCCACTACAGTACTATTCTGCCGCTTCCGCGCTTATCTATGCAAGAGCGGACGGGTTTGCGAGTTTTCAAGGAGCTATGGGCGTATTTGACTATAAAGGACAGAGCGGGACTATGAAGAACAGCTGGAAGGTACGAGCCTGATCGTTCCTGCCTACACAAACCACTTGATCTCATCCACAATAACCCTGACTTCGCAGTCTTGACATTTCATCTCGATATCAACAACTCTGATTCCTATCACTTCGCAAGTCAATGTACCCAAGACAACAACCATCGCAACAATGGCAAAGCGTGCCGCGATGCTTGTTGCCACGAGGGAGGAGCAGCACCATGCCGTCGCTACCTTCCGCGACATCAGTCGTGACTCTGGCCCATTGGAGCTGCCCCCCATCAACCCCGTTCTGAAGTGGTACAGCAAGTTCGACAGGCCTGCCAATGGGCTCCAGACGTTCACCGACGAGCAGTGGGTGCAGGTTACCGATTCACCGTCAGACTACATCATGCATTGGTAGCTGCCATATCGTCGAGCGCTATTCACGCTTTGATGCTCTGTCTATCGCGTGAGCATCCGGATGAGGCCCGCAAGTATGCAATCTCCGTTGGGACATGTATCGGTCCCCATCATATCGATATCTGCGTGGTGGGCTACGGGTCAGACGATTCTACGGTAGCTCATTGGGCTCTGAAGGCTTCATAAGAGAGGCGGGATGGTTGCTGGATGCAGTGGTATTCCGAAACGCAGAGGACGAGTATGTGAGTGATCGCTCGCCTAGACTTGCCTTGATTCCAGTGAGACATCATGCGTATAGGATCGTCGATGCATGCCCAAGCAGTGCCTCCATGTCTCAAGAGTGGAAGTAGGTGAGATTCGAACCCACGACCTCAGCCAACGCAAAAGTTATGCAGACCTCCCTACACCAAAAGGAAATGCTGGACACTATCCGATTCGAACGGATGACCTCACCCTATCCATGACTGTGAGCGGCGGAAGGCAACCCCCGTGAGGGGGTGTCAGGATGTCGCCCAGTGAAGGGCAACGGAAATGACTCGCCTCGTCGGAGGCGGCCATGCGGGCTATGCCCGAATGCCACTCACTGTCAATACGGCGGGTGCGCTCTAGACCACTGAGCTAAATGCCCTGGATGTGGGATGCTGTAATTTGCTGATGATAACGTGAGAGGTGCTGGCTGTCGATTGCCGCCGCTGTGCCTTCCGCAGACAAGCAGACAGTGCACCCCGCTACCAACGGAATTGGAACACAAATGTGCTGCGAATGACTGTGGGCATCGTTCCAGGACTGGGCTCACTAACTTAGGCTCCTGGAGAGATCATCTGCATGTGGTGAAGGCAACAGTTTATCGTAAATTGTCGTGGACGAGGCTCTGGTGGCTGGGTAGATGAACTCCGGGACCTTGAGTGAAGCAGCGCGGAGCAGTGTGGGCGAAGACGGTCGTACCTTCCTCGCCAATCTATACATTTCCTCTCTTTCCGGTACAGTGATGCTGGATAGCTCTCCGACAATGCTTTGGCACTTCCTCCCGTGGCTCACTGCCTCAAACCTTGGATCATTTCGGATCTTTGTCGTCCGCCGCTTGGGTCTCCTGTTGCGCATCGTCAGAAATTCACACTAGTATTCGCACGGTCAGTTCATTGCACGTAAGTACAGGCCCCTAAACGAAGCAAACACTTCGATACGATATCCACTTACAGTCACAACAGTTAGTCGTCATGTCTCCCATCAGCAGAGTCGTCGGCATTCCAGAGCTGATCGAGAATATCCTGCTCCATGCCACTGTAGCAGACGTCCTGAGATCGCAGCGTGTGAGCAAGACTTTTCAGCGCATCATCCAGGCCTCGCCTCGCCTACAGGAGAAGCTATTCTTCAAGGCGAAGCCCACACATTCGAACGGAACCGCCAACGAGACTGAGATCAATTACCTCCTGCTCTCCGCTTTGGGCGCACAGTACCTGGACTGCATCTACACGATCCACCATCTCGAGCCGGGGGCATACAATGTTCTCTGCCACGAGTTCTCTGTCCACTTCAAATGTGCAAGAGATCGCCATAGGACACTAAACCCAGGATCATGGGAGCGCATGCTTCTGATGCAACCACCTCAGCATGAGGAAGTGTCTGCCACGGGAGCGGTGATAGAGTGGCGTACGGAAGGAAACAAGACCAGAGGTCTTCACAGGTATCTGAACAAGAAGGAGAATCCGGCTCTACTCAAGGCGTTGAAGAAGTTGGTCGTTGAGATGCGGAAGCAATCACGCATCTTGCGGGGAGTGGCGTATCCGAATGATCTGCTGGAGGAGGCAACTGCGAGTGGTGAAACGGATGGCGAAGTGGACGTGGCGCTCCGTCTGGCTGCTTCTCCGGACGTCTGAAGCTCAGTATGCGCTGCTGTAGGTCTGGCTACGATATTGTCATGCTACGTGCTATGCGAGCGAGAAACTTGGTCAGAAAAGGTCAATGGGTCTCACAGATTAGAAGATGGTGCTTTCTCGACGAGTGGTGCGGTCTGATTGCCGATCGCCAGCAGGCTCAAGAGGCAATGGGAAGATTCAAGTTTCTGAACAAGTGAAGGGGCTTATAGTAGAGCAGAGCCGTCACGTCCACGGCTTCATCGCCTTTCATGAATTGCAGACATCAGCAAGCTACCCAAGCGACCCTAGCGATCATCAGCCATCGCAACTATCTTACACCTCCACTTCCTCTTCCTCCCCATCCTCAATCTCGTCCTCCACCTCATCCTCCGCCACTATAGCATTACTCTTCGCGCTCTTCTTACTCTTGACCGGTGCCTTCACCCTCCCCGCACCACCAGCCTTCCCCTTCTTACCGCCCTTCTGCTTTCCTTCGACCTTGCCTTCCTCGAAATACTCACACACAGCCGCAAAGTTCTTCCCAAGCTTCGCCTTGTTCCGTTCGATGCGCTTCCTTGCGTCAGGCGTGATTGTGCCGCCTAGGATAGCTATGACTAGTCGGCCGGTGAGAGCGCAGAGACGTTCTTCCGCGAGCAGGGTGGCGAGGAGTTTGGCTTCGCGCTTTTGTTGAGATAGACCTTGAGCTTGAGACTGAGTGTTGGTGTCTTCGTCCTCGGAGTCAGACTCGGGATCGCTCATCGGATCATCGACTTCTTCGCCCTCTACTTCGGTAGGGTCTTCGAGCTTCCGACCAGACAGCTTCGCGTAGTTCTTCTCTGCTGCTGCAAACACTCGCAGGATCAGTGCCTCGGCCGTCGTGTCAAGCTCCATGCAAAGCACTGTATAGTCGTCGCTCGCTCCAGGCCTTGGCTTGAGACTCCGAAGCGACAGTGCAGCGGCGTAGAGATCGAGCATGTGTCCAGCTGCTGCAGCAGGGACTTCCTCACCAGGCTTCCTCGAGGCTATAACGTCTTTTAAAGCATCAGAGATGTTATCTCTCCGCATGGCTAGAGCCTCGAGCTCCTCATACGTGGGCTCTGGAGCTGCAAGAGAAGTCATGGTCTGAGAAAGCGTCTTCACTTTCCACTGGAAGTAGAATAGTGCTGATTGAGCGGCAAGAAGGGCGATCTTGTCTATGAGCACGGCATCGGATGGCGTGGACTGGCCAGGAACAGCATGTCGGATGACGGCAATGATCGCATCGATTGGTGCAGACGCAGCGGAGCTTGCAGGGCTGCTTTCGCCAGTAGCGTCAGCGGTGAGCTCCAGAGAAACGGCGCAGTCGGAGACCTGGCTCAAATGCAGGATGCGTAGTAAGTTGCTCTGCAAAGCGGGGAGGTCTCGAGGCGGGTGCTTGCGGTCTTTGGCTGACATCGTCGGGGGTAGGATCTCCGAGAAGTTGCGGATCACGTCCATCCAGAGGCTCTGGATCTTCTCGTCCGTTAACTCGTCAATATCGCCATGAGTCTTAGCGTGCAATATAGCGTTGCCCGCAGGCGCGAGTACATTGTCGGTACCATGCGACATGAATTGCTTGCTAACATCGTCGAACAGGCTGCTGAGCGTCGCTGAATCTTGTCGCAATGCATGTAGAGCAGATGATGCAAAGATGGCTCCAATTCGCAGGACAGCGGCGGTCGCGTCGGGCGAGTCGCCATACTTTTTGAGTAGTCGAGGGACCGTGGAAGCGAGCGTAGTGGCAGATTCGTCCAAGGCATCTTGCAAATCACTCTTCTGCTTCTTCGTGAGCTTCGTCTTCGTCGAGGAGATCTTCTCGGCTGTGTCGAGGAGATCGCGTTTGGCTGAAGTGTTCAGCACTGCGAGTAGCGCAATCTGCTCCTGCTCGGTAAGTGTCGCCTCTTCTTTGAACTGCGCAAGCGTGTCATCACCAGCGCCGTTCGCAGCGCTCGCAGCGGGCTCGTACAGGAGATACCCGGCAAGCATCTGCCAATCCTGAACCTCCTTCATACAATCATACAGCGCCTCGGCAGCCTGCGAGAACCGGTTCTCAGCTCCCACCGCATGCAGCACGAGTCCAGCTTCGCCATGCTGGCGCTCGATCTGACTCGGCAGTGCCTGCTCGTTGTCGTATATGCACAGCATCTCAGCCAGACACTTGAACTTCAGCCAAGCGGCTCTTGGAGCATCATAGCTATCGTCACTGACTTCGGGCAGGCCCTCCTCCAAAGCTTCCAGTCCCCCGAGGTCGTCCAGCTTCGCGTTGTAGGTTTCGTGAATCGTTGCTGAGAGGAATGTAGAGACAGTCTTGCGTACTTTCGGATCTGCGTCGAACACTAGCCGACCGACAGCATCAATGTCATCTGGCTCAAGTAAGCCATGTTCACGCAGCAGATCCAGCAAGTCCACGCCCAGTGCGCGAACATTTGACTCAGCGTCTGAGGTAGCGATCTCAACCATGCGCGATCGGAATCGGTCAGTGAAGTTCTTCAGTCCTCCTACCATGTCTCGCAGCTTGTATAGGCGAATGAGCTGTCTCAGCACCTCCAGTCGTGTCGGCGCAGAAGTATCACTCAGCAGCCAGCCCATGTACCGCAGATGCGAACCGTCAAGGAACACACCTGGCACAGTCACCACCCAGTCACCCAGCGCCTCGACGCACTCTCGACGAATTGCAGCATCGATATCGCGATACCGATGGACGAAGACGGTGTCGAACCAGTCCTTCAGCAGAGCTTCAACGAACTCCTGCACCTTGCCAGCTTCCTTTGCTTTGGCGTCCATAGCCTTGACACGCTCCTTGTTGACGTTTTTCTTCTGTCGCTCGCCATCTGCCTGTCGTCTGTCCTTTGCTGCCTTCTCTGTGGTATCGCGCGCCACAGAACAGAGTGAAGTGAGGATGCCCAGTGAAACAACTGTCGCTGTGTGGCGGAACGGTCGATTTGCAGCGGTGGACATAGTCGAGAACCAGACTTGCAGATTCTCAATCAGCTCCGGCTGCGTGTACAACACATTGTCTGCTGCAATGGATTTGATGAGAACATCCAGGAATCCAGTGACGCCGTGCTTGACTGTGGTGGCGAATTTTCCCTTCGCCATAAGCGGGTAGTCGGTGGGATTCGAGGCCTGGTACTCCTCCATCAGATCTGTAATCCGACTCGTAACCGCATCCGGGTCCTCTACATCATGTTCATTGACTTTGCTGTTACAGCCAGCAGCTTTCAGCACAAAGTTGACCACTTGGGCCACGCCTTCGGCCTCGTTGTCTTGGAACACCTGTCGCCACTCGGTGGCGATCTTCTGCAAGTCCTCATTGTGCGCGAAGACTTTCGCGAAGAGACCACCTGCCTCTTCAGCATCCAGTGTATCGAGCTGCTTTGCTTTCTTCGGCGCACGTTTCTTTGCGCCACGGATCGGAAGTGTCGTCGCGCCGTTCACTCGTGGCTTCTTCGCGGCTGGCTTCTTCATGGTAGTCGTCCTAGCTTTTCGCGATCGCGCCTTCTGTTCGCGAAGCTCCTCTTCATCCGGCTCGTCGTCGCTTTCAGGCAAGTCTTCGTCCGACACGTAGTCCTCAGGCATCTGCACGTCGCCATCATCGTTGACCTCCTCGCCGTTCTCCTGTCGCTTCCGCTTGTTGGAGCCTGGCGCGGGTGATGAGTTGTAAAGTGTTTCTGGCTGCTTTCTGACGCGTCCAGATGCGCGGACTGCATTTGTGGCGTCTGCTTGCGAGGAGGGAGCCGGCGATGAAGACATGTTAATCAGAAGGCGGCCTGGCATGTCGCGCGCTGCAGATGATATGCAATAAATCCTTGGCTTATGAGTGCAACATATGTTGGAGATGAGATGAAGTTCGAGACGCGAACTCGACGCGTTCCAAGGCCCCACTTTGAGACTGATTACAGCGTTTGGCCGGCCGTACAGCTCGGTGTCACAAAGATAAGACAACACATTTTACACACGTAAATGCTTGATGCATAGTCATCAGTGCTGTGTCGGAACCTGAGCTCGAAGATCGAAGACGGCACTTTGCAACATGCTGCCTCGATAGCATCAAGCCACGTGGACTTCAATGTCCTCGCCCTTCAAGATCACCACTTCTCAACCCGGCAATGGCTCCATCCACCTCGGTCTCCTGCCGCCCAGCACTCCCAGGCTCAAGACATCGAGTTACCAGTACCCGCTGAAGCTAGTCTCGCCTTCGCCGTCTCATCTACCAGATGAAGCTCAGACTTTGGTACACACAGTCTATCTGCTCACGTACGGTGGCGGTCTAGTAGCTGGAGACGCCATCGACCTGCATGTCATGCTCGATGCAACCACACGATTGGTCCTGCTTACGCAAGGCAGCACGAAGCTGTTCAGATCTCCCGGCCGGGATGTAGTGAGCAAGCAGAGTATGAACGTTAGTTTGGCACCCGGTTCTGCGCTATGCTACTTGCCTGATCCCGTGCAGCCGTTCGAGCAGAGCTGTTTCGAGCAGCAGCAGAGCTACACGCTGCTTCCGTCTGACAGCAACGGTCCGACAGGCAATCTCTGCGTGTTGGACTGGGTCTGCAATGGTCGGCCCGCTAATGGCGAGAACTGGTCCTTCCTGCGATATGGCAGCCGGAACGAAATCTACGTCGCTCAGCCAAGTGGTAAGCGCCGGCTGCTGCTGAGAGACAACATGCTCATGGATGACGGCGGTGTGACAAACTCCATCAAGTCTCGCATGGACAGTCAAGGCGTCATTGGCACGTTGATCTTGCACGGCGCACTACTCACCAAGCTGGGTCATTTTTTCATGGATGAGTTCAAACTGCTTCCTCGAATTGGAGGCAGGAAGTGGGATAGTGGGAGCGAGAGCGGGGATGAGGATGTCGATGAAGCTACGCAAAGGCGTGCAGTCAGGCAGCGAGAGGAGACCGCGACAGGCGTGCTATGGTCAGCCGCTGCAGTCAGAGACTGCGTGGTGGTCAAGTTTGCAGGGCCCAGTGTGGAGGCTGGGAGAAGTTGGCTGAGGGTGATGTTGATGGAAGAGGGCAGCGTGGCGAGATTGTTCGGTGAAAGAGCACTGCTCTGCCTGCGATGATGCGCAATACCATCTGCGACTACTTGCGCCTGCCGAGGTTCGCATTGCCATTGCGCTATGATGCTACCACTACAGTACATCAATCGAACGCCTTGTTGCCGACAAGCATCGGCTCAGAAGTCAGCGAGTCAGACTGGAGGCCCGAGCTCTTACTCAGCCCGACTTCAGCTTCCTTCATCTCCCAAAATAACACAAACCGCTATACACGAAGACCCTGATTTTCCCTTCAAGGCAATGCTAATGCACATCACGGGCTGGTGGGCACGCCATTATATGTGAGAACAGGCGTTCAGGCTAGTCACTTATCTTAGCGGGTTGCTAGTAGGCGATCGGCTTGCGTGGCGGTGGTGGTGGGATTGGAGCATTGACGAAACGCGACACATTGGTGAGTATATGTCTTTCTGTCTTCTTGTGTTGCTGCTCTATCTCCTCTCTTCGCCCTTGCTGCGCATACACCGCCGCAAGATCCTAGAGGAGTTGTATTTCACCACAATCGCCTCATCAAGCAACATGATCTCTTCATTCCTCTTCCCGGAGGACATTGCTCCTCCGTCGTACGTCCCCATAGCACCACGTCGACCACAACGACCCACCATCCGCGTGGTGCCTACTCCGGCCTCCGCACTCCGGCCTTGCTCTGCCGTCCGACCATCACACGCTCGCTCTCCCTCGGCTCCTGCCTCCCAGAGTCCTGCGGTGCCGACTCACGTCAAGCGCCCTTCCCTCATCTCACTGGCCTCGTTCTCTTCCTCGTCGTCAGCCTCGTCGACAATTGAGAGTCAGCCCAAGCGATCGGGATCGATCATGAGGTTCAAGAGCCTTAGTCTGTCGAAAGAGGGAAGGGAGAAGGAGAGGACGATGAAGAGGGAGGATAGAGAGAGAAAGATAAGAGAGATGGAGTTGTCGCCGATCGTTGATGAGGAATTCTGGCGGACGGGCAAGTATGGGACTGGGGATGAGGGGAAAGGGTGGGGGTATGGTGTGTTTTGACAGCATCGAATGAGTGAAGTGGGCAGCACTCAGGGGACACTTGGTGCAGTGATGTGACACTGCACGCGCGTCACATTGTGGAGTGAAGGAGAATGAAGATATAGTGACGGTTGATGGGAGCACGTGTCAATCTCACTTCGTCACTGTCGGCTACCACAACAGGTCCTCAATTGCGAATTGGAGTTAAATATTTGACCGCGATCCGTTTATTGGGTACCGGACTACTCCAAGATTGCGGTTCAAGTAGTGGTCAGCATGGCTACAGGTGAGGGCTGGAACGCAGGACTCAGCCGCGATCATGAAATGCTCATGCTCAATTGGCTTCGGCGACAAGAGAACATCAATGACCCTCACGCCCGCCACTCCTCAGACACTCTCGACACAGCAATCGAGCCTCAAGATCTCCCAGAGATCGACGACAGTATCCCACGTACCGCGACTATGGTCAACGCATCGATTCCGACGAGCGCAGAGATGGAAGGGCTTATCGAGTATGTTCGCCATGACTTGGGTCGACAGAGATTATACTAACATCGTGATCAGTCAAGCTCTCGATTCTAAAGCGCGCGTGAAGATCTTTGCGGGTGACGACATCATGGCGCACTCGGTCCCGAAGGCGCTTCTCATCAGCGCATCACCAAAGTTCGCGGAAGCTCTAGCCGGGGAGACCGAGAGCCTCACGCTCAAGGAAAGCATCGGCGCCTTCCGCGTAGTCGTCGGCTGGCTTCTCAAAGCTGCTGTGGTCGAGACCGAGCAGCTGATCTTGGCGGAGGCCTGGGTCCTCGCAAGCAAGTACGACATGAAGCCTCTACAGAACGCTGCCATGAGTGCGCTCGTCTCCGTCTGGGAGACTCACTCGATCAGTCAAAGCGTAGTCGAAGTAGCGTACGCGTATGCTGGCGGAGACGTTCTGCGGAAAGCCGCTGTCGTTCAGACGGCGCACTGTTACGCCACACAAAACGAGGCCTCCTCCGCAATATACATACGTCTCATGGATACCCACAAGAATGGCGAATTCATGCTGGATCTTCTTGCGGAGATGCGCAAATCTGCCGGGGCTGGAGGAAGCAAAGGATTGACCGGAGCGCATGGCATGTTGAAGCGTCTGCATGTTTACAACAGCAGTGCTGCTGGTGTGGGTACGACCGCAGCTAAGCGTGCCAGCGACGATGAGACCGGGGCTAGCAAGCGAGCTGCAATTGGGGGTCAAGGTCTTGATCATGAATGCGGGCCAATGCGAAGGCAGATGTACGCATGAGGCAAAGACTTCTCCAATTTTGCAGTCTCAATGAACACGGCTATGTGGTAGATTTTCTCATTAAACCACTTCGAGGCGCTTACTCACTGCGTCACACTACTTCCCAGCTTGTGTTGAGAAGTGATGATCAAATTGACATTGAAGTGACGGAGTGGATTCATGAATGCTGCGCGCATGAAGCAGCTGGCGCCTCCCAAAAGGACGCGCTTCTCACATCACTCCATCACCAATTCATCCAATACACTTGACTGCCAGCAAATCGCCATTGTGTCCTGCCCACCTACGGCATGGCTCCTGCGAACCCAGATACAATGGCCGAAGCACGTCGTGTTGTGGAGTACTTCGCAACGTTATTATGGCCGACCAATGTACTGACTGAGTTCGCAGCCAACTCTTCAATGGAGGTCGACCAGTCCAGATCTTCGTACGCAGTGACTCCATGGCCTACCCAGTTCCCAAGGCCATTCTTGCCGCTGCCTCTCCGAAGCTCGAGCGGCTCTGCGAAACAAGCGACAATATCATCACCCTAGATGAAGGCCTCGGAGCGCTCCAGACCTTACTCGGCTGGGTGCTGAAGCGCACCATCATCAGCACAGATCAGCTTATTCTTACTGAAGCTTACACGCTGGGCAAGAAGTTCGAAATACCTGCATTTTCCAACCCGGTCTTCAAAGCACTTCAGGACCAGATAGACGTGGACAGGAAAGTTTGCCCGCTTGCCATGGCTGCTGCTTACAAGAATCCGGACTTGAAGGTCCTACAGCAACGCATGGTGCGCCGAATCTCGGAAGGTATGCGGCGGACGATGTGGGCACAGGTCTACGCGCTGATTGGGGAGTGGCGGACTTGAAAGAGGCGGGTCTAGAAGACAATAACGCGTTCCTGAGAGATTTCTTTGGCCAGGTGACTTCCACGCTTCGGAAGAAGAGGTCTCGAGAGGTTCCAACAAACCCATCTTAATGAGAATCCCCTTTGAGTATCCCCTTTGGGTATCAGAAGGACGAAGCTATGCGATAAATGTCTTGTCCAGCAGGCGATAGGTATCGGAGCATCGTTGAGGAAATTCGAAGCTGGCATCCAGAGGCGGGCACTGAGGAAGGTGCGACACAACTTACTCCAAATGTGTGCGAAAAACATCCATAAATACTTCCATCTTACCTTCACACACTGTCATCGACATGCGCATCCATACGCCGTGAAAGCAACATTATGTCAGAGTCGCCGCTCTCTACGCTGTCGAGATCACCATCGCCACCATTGCGCATGCGCTCTACACGCGCGGCTACTCCCTCTGAGGCGACGCTCCGACGAGATACCACTCCAATGGCCGACGAACCGCGCTCCGAGGCGAAGCTGCGCCGGGTGACAAGGTCAGTGCCAATCGAATCACTCATCGCATCGATATGACTGACGATCTCTAGTCAACTCTTCGCCGAGCCCACTCCAGTGAACGTTTTCGTGCAAGGCGAGATGATCGCCTACCCTGTCCCGAGAGCCCTCCTTATCAGCGCTTCAGACAGGTTCGAAGCCGCCATCGAGGAAGGAGGCAATATTCTCGACCTCGACGTTCGCTCCGATGCCTTCAAAGTCTTCATTGGCTGGCTACTGCAACGCAACATCTTCGAGGCTAGGCAATCGAGACTCGCCGAAGCTTGGTGCCTTGGCCAAACCTGGGATATTGCGGACTTCCAGAATGCAGTCATGTCAGTCCTGGTACCAAGTGCGCAAGCTGCAAAGGTCAAGGCGAAAGCTGTCCGTAAGGCGTACGCTGATCCGGGGCCATCACCGCTGAAGGCGATGTTCGCGATGCAGTTGGCATTCGACTGGACGGAACCGACGCATGAGGCATGGACGACTACTTTCGAGAGAGATGGCTATCCGAACAGCGTCGAGTTCTTTGGCGATATCATCACGACGATGCAGACGCTCGCGCAACTCCCACGGCGACCAGAGTGGGGTATTGACCCGGCAGACTACCTCGTTGAAGATACTATGGACGCGGCATAGATGAATAAGATAAACGTGCTCAACTGCGGAAGTCAGCAATCAAAGCACGGACGCGGGCATGAGCGAGGGAGAGTCTCCACGTGGGAAGAAGTGGGGCAGGTTCAAACCTAGGGCTCAGCTGAGCCTATTCCAGCCATGTGCATGCATGTGCCAGGGTCTCCCGATTGCGGGGTGCTTCTAGACCACAACCTATTGTACGAAGACATTGATCAGGGTTCGCATCCTACTTCGACGTCTCTGATTGATTGGGCTGTGGTCAAATGTTTTCAGCAATCGCACGGAGTGATTGAGCCCTAAGCCTGTCTGCATTACTCGTCCAACATTCATAAACTACAAGGCAAAAATACGAGCTGGAAGCAACTACGTGACCATTCGTACAGAGCTTGAAATCAGCCTTACACGTCTCGTGAAGCGCGGGGAAGCGATGTGAGCTGACAAGAGCAACGCCATTCGGCGTTCCCTTTGCGCAGCCGCGGCGTAAGACAGTCGAGCGCAGCCACACGCACAGCTCTGGCCTGAGCAGACAGCTTGCTGTTCAATGGTGGGAGTATAAGGAAGTAGCTGTCCTTCATTCTCAATTCTCCTGCTTCGAATCCTAGCTTCAACTTCATCAGCTTCGTCCATTTCTGTTCATACAGCCGCTAATATGGGCAATTCTACTGAAACCAACGGCCAGTCCAACGGTAACAGCAATGGCCACACCAATGGCCACACGTCCTCGCTCCCCGCACTCGCCCAAGACGCTGCTTCCTTCCTGAAACATGACTGTGATTTCGTGATCATTGGCGGCGGCACCGCCGGCCTGACTCTCGCAGCCCGACTGACCGAAGATTCCAACGTGATGGTTGGTGTGCTCGAAGCCGGCAAAAACAAGCTCGGCGACTTCCTTGTAGACACTCCAGCACTCTACCCGCAGATGCTGGGCAACGAAGAGTATGACTGGAAGTTCATGACCGAGCCACAGAAACACAACAACGGGAACCGGCATCATATCCCTCGTGAGTGATAAATTTGGCCGTTCGAGTAGTGAGTGTGGATGCTGACGACGGATGACCAGGCGGCAAAGCTCTCGGTGGCAGCTCAGCGATCAATTACGAGATGTGTAAGTCTTGACAGTCCAGCTCTGTTCAATTAAGAGCTTCACAGATTCGAGAGAGTGGAATGTGCCACGCTCGATCGACAGAGACTGATTCGATTTCTGTAGACGTCCGCGGTTCCACCCAAGACTTCGACGACTGGGCAACTATTCTCGACGACCCGGCATGGTCCGGCGAGAATATGCAACGCTATATGCGCAAGCACCAGAGTCTTGAGAAGCCCGCGCAAGCAGTGTCAGACCGCAAGGCCACTCCGACAATCGATGTCAACCATGGCACAGAAGGCCCAGTACGCACGTCGTTCAACGACTTCTTCCTACCCATCGAGGACGACGTGATTGCAGCCGCCAACGAGGTCACCGGATTATCCGAGCATCCCAAAGACGCGTGGAGTGGCGATCACATCGGATTCTTCAACACTCTTGGCAGCGTTTGCCGTAGTGGACCCAACAAAGGGAAGCGTAGTTACGCTGCCAGGGGTTACTTCGAAGCTAACGCGCGAAGACCTAATCTGCACGTGCTGTGCGAGGCATTGGTCGAAAGTGTCGAGCTAGAAGGTACGAAGGCAGTTGGGGTGAAGTTCCGTCACGGTGGGCAGAGCCATCTCGTTAAGATCAAGAGGGAAGTGCTTCTCTCCGCCGGAGTCATCCAGTCTCCGCAAATACTTGAATTGTCTGGCATCGGCGCACGAGAGGTCCTCGAAGCTGCGAGTGTACATTGCAAAGTCGAATCGCCAGGTGTCGGAGAGAACTACAACGACCACGTACTCACAGCCCTGGGCTGGGAGCTTGCACCAGGCGTCCCGAGCTTGGAGATGATCTACGATCCCCAGGTCATGGACGGCGCTATGAAGCAGCTAATGGAGCAGCAAGGTGGCCCACTTTCCTGCATCAGCTCGACCCAGGGTTTCTTTCCTTACAAGCTTTTCGCCACGGCCGATGAGCAAGCCGAGATCATCTCGTCGATCGAACAGGGCTTGCCATCGCTCTCGCCATTCCAGCGAAAGCAATACGAGCGTACGCTGGACCACCTCAGATCCGACAAGTCGGCGAATCTGCAATTCGTCTTTATTGCCCACAAAGGCAATTTCCAAGATGGTATTCCCGATCAATCGAAGCTCTTCGCGCCTTCACCACCCGGGTCACCCTTCGGCGTTACTGCAGTGATCTGTGCGGAATATCCTCTTAGCAGAGGCTCAGTCCATATCAAGAGCTCTGATCCAACCGAGCACCCACGACTTGACCCAGCCTACCTATCGCATCCCGCTGACGCTGCGGTTCTCGCAGCGGGCGTGAAGTTCTTGGACAAGCTTGGCAAAGCTAAGGCTGTGGAGGGCAAGTTCGCTCGGCGCTACCAACCTGCTGGCAATGTGGACTTGACAGATACGAGGGAGGCTGTCCAGCTCGTGCAGGACATGGTCGTCTCTGAATATCATCCCATAGGAACCTGTGCGATGGGTGATGTTCTTGATTCGAAATTGAAAGTCAAGGGCGTTGAGGGTTTGCGTGTGGTGGACGCTTCGGTGTTCCCGAATCACGTTTCGGGCAACATCTGCTCGTCGGTGTATGCGACTGCGGAGCACGCCGCAGACATCATCAAGGCTGATTGGAAGACTGGAGTCGCGGCTGCCTGAATGACTGACCGCTAGGGCACGGCTTCATTGATGATGTACAGCGTTCCCTATCTTGTTATAATTCTTGCGTATATCAATGAGCCAGGAAACGCACCTCGTCTAGTCTAGACTTCGCAGCCCAGCTTTCGGTTACCCAGGCTGCCTTGACCACTCTAGGAACTTGGCGACGACTGGTCAAAGCCTCTTTGACCTCATCAAATCTTCTGCCTTGCGCCGCCATGACAATGTGAGTGATGTCGCCTGCTTGCAAGTCCGCCGCAGCCGTGCCACCCGCAAACGCGAACAGCCTCGCTTCTGAAGTGAGACCATCATCGAACCAAGCCGTCAAACCCTCGAACATCCACCCAGGGATCTCATCGAATCCGGGGTCCTCAGTACGGAGCTGCTGCATCAGCAATGCCATATCTTCCTCGTCCTCGTTCTCACCTTTAATCGCTGGATCGTTCAGCATCTCGAGTAGCTCCGCCTTGTCCACATTTCTGCAATAGCTGTCCCCATACTCGTCAACAGTGTCCTCCCAGTCTTCCTCAATTACACCTTTCTTGACAGCATACACATGCCTTTCCTTCTCCATCGGCAACCGCAGCCTAGGCTTCCCAGCGTCCGCCTCGCCCATAGCGACAGCGTCGTAGAGCCACCTCGGCTTGATGATATTCCTCTCGCCTCGCTTAATCACCGAAGCCACCTTGACTAGGTTGCGATCAGCCACGCAGATGGTTTCCGGATCCTTCTCCGAGGCTACGACAGTACCGCCGTTGGCCTTGACGAGCGCCTCGATCTCAGTCTTAGACTTTTTCAGCGGCTTGAGTGCTTCGGTCATGACGAAGAACGTCATGCCATCGAAGACTTTCGTCGCTGGCCCAGCGTACGCAGTACTGAGGTCTTGCTCTTCCTGACCCTGGATCACGAGAGCACGTTTGCGCTTCCTGGTCGACCTTTTCTTTCGCTCATCGTCGACCTTGAACTGTTTGTCCTTCCTCCCTTCCTCGATGTTCGCGCGTAGCGTCTTGAACTCGGAGAGCGTCAAACCTTGCTCCCAAGTCTTGTCATTGCGCAAGCGCTTGAACCGCGGAAAGCGCAGAGTGCAGCCTGTGGCGAATTGAGGTGTGCCTGTCACCTCTGCAGCTTTCACTTCGAGGACAACAGAGTCGGATGGATGAATCCACTGGTCGGGCTTCTCGTATTGGCGGTTCTCTGCGAAGCCACCAAGCACGATGAGAGGCGGAGGGTTGCTAGCGTCCCAGTCCTGCCACTTGCCATCTGTGCGATGGCGGATATCTTGGTAGTCAGCTGCTGTGAAGCCACCACCCACCTTGAAGAACGATAGACACTTCTGTGGATCTACCTGCGCGTACTGTACAGCCTGCTGATCTACGCGGAGGCCGCAGAGGAAGCTGCTATGGTTGCCACCACGCTTGCCGGAGCCCCAATAGGCGCCAATGACGACACAGTCGAGAGCTTCGCCAAACTCGGTCATGTACTCTGGCTTGACTTTAATCCAGTCGTCATTGCGTTCGTTCAGTCGATATGGCGAGCGTGGGTTCTTGAGCACAAGTCCTTCAGCTCGATTTGCCACTACTTCACGAAGTAGTGGCTCGATCTCGGAGGCAGTGCGCGCTTCGACATAGGGATGTATCTCGAGGCGTCGCTCAACGGTATGCACGCTCGCTGTGAGTGCTTCTCGGCGCTTGCGCAGTGTGTACTTCGTCAGGTCCTTCCCATTGAGGTAGAGGCAATCGAAGACTTTGTACAGTGGGCGGGTGTGCGTTGACGCGTTAGAGTCGTTGGACTGCTCTGAGATGGCGGCCGTCTTCAGCCTGCCGAAGGGCTTCATCTTATCATGTATCATGTCCCAAGAAATCATCTCGCCATCCAGGATGATGCTGCGTACGCCGGATTGAAACGCATTGCGGATGAACTTCGTCAGTGAGCCAGATTTATCACTCAATCCATGCCCGTAGAGATCTGTGTAGTCCTTGCCTTTCCGTGAGTAGAACATCGTCCTGTTGCCACCAGGTGCATCGACGTCCTCCTCAAGATGCAACTGCATCCGTTCTCCATCCAGTTTGTCCTCGATCCAAAAGATATCATCGTCCTCAGCGGGCTTCATGCGTGCAACCATCTGCTCCATGGAACGCATCTGGAATTGAGCAAGCTGCGGCTGAAAGCATTGCATCAGGTGGATGTTCCTCGCCTCGCCCTCGAGTCTCATGCCAGGGTCATACAGCTCCCAGCACACTCGCTTGAGACTGCTCGAGATATTGAAGAGGTTTTCGGCATCCGGGTGCCAGATCTCGAACAGCGTCTTCTCCGTAGCACCGATCTTCATCTGACGAAGGATCATACGAACGAGCCACATGAGCTCTTCTGCACACATGCGAGTATAGAACTCCTGCATGATCGGAAGCTGGTTCTCTTCCTTCTGTGCCACACTCAGCTGATCGAGAAGTTTATTGACTTCCGCGATGCTCATATTACCTGGCGAAGAAAGCATAGATCGCTTACTGATGACTTCGAAACAGCGTCCAGCGAAGTCGCCAGTCATCTGACTCGACGATTTCATGCCAGGGAGCTTCCAGTGCAGCATCTTGTGGCCATCATCGCTGTTCTTGTCGATCTTCATCATCTTGACAAGCAATTTGCCGATGGTCAATTCCTTTAGGCCGTACATGCCGCGATCCTTATCGCGATCCGGAATGATCAGACGCATGGCTGGGAAGATATCGTTCCCTACCTCCTTCCGCCATCGGCCGATGAACCGCTCGATAATGGTGCGGCGGATATCGTTCGGATTCATGCCACCACGAGGGCCGACTTTTCGCCTATTGACCACCGCTCCGGCAGGCTTCCTCTTGTTCTCTTGCAGTGGATTGAAGAGATTCAGGTACAGATCCGCAAAAGGCAGGGTCTTGTGCTTGTTCTTTGGTCGATTCGGGTACTTTTCGTCGAGCTCACGTTCGGTCATCTCGCCATGGCCATACATCATCTGACCCTCGTTCACAGCGTCATCGTCCATAGCGTTAATGTCCGCCATGGTGGTGTCGTCGTCGGACATATTTGCGCCCTAACCTCTGTGGTAAGCAGAAATTGAGGGAGGGTGCAGGTACCACTCTGTGTCACTCCTCACACCATGAGGTCGGTCAGTCTTTCTTTGCTATGGCACATTCGCGCCTGCAAGGCAGCAATCAACTAGCGCGTGTTGGACGCGAGAGTGACCGATGGTCTCGGAGACTAGACCTCTGTACGCGCAGTGCTGTGGACCCGTTCTAGACGACCCTCATGCATACAGGTGTGACCTGTCCGATATGTACATAGATACACACCGTTGGTAGCGCGAAGAACGAAGACGCGTTGATCTTGAGTGAAGCTTGGTGGCGTGTCACGACTTCTGCCACCAACAATGCCAGAGAACATCACTTCGTCAGCATCTCATCAATCAATCGCGCAGCTAGCTGAGCCAAGATCGACATTGACACAACGGACTCGCCAAAGATGATCATTCGGCGATCAGCCAGAAATCTGCGCGGCTATGGTCGGTTCGCAGAGGAATTCATCACGTGCGCCCTCCATTGCCGGTAACACCCAAAGCCCCCAGGGCACAACACCCAATGCTGCTCTCATGGGGGCTGCCTTAGCCTTTGGAAGACCAACGCTGCCGCAGAGACAGTCACAGACGAACGTGCCGTCAAGAGGGGCAGTCAATGGCGCATACAGAGCAGGACAGAGCAATGGGGCTTCCCAGCCGACGGGTTCCGCTACACCTCTGTCAAGGCAGTCTACCGGGCAGAGCCTCAGGCAAGTGTCTGGGCTAGCGAGGATAGGCACTACGAATGCTGGGCAACTCGAGCATGACGACGGTAGTAGGAATACATCAGGCAGCAATGCGCACTCACGCCAGCCCATCAGTCCGCCCTCGGGATTGGGACGTACCGCACACAATCTTGCTGCTGGCGCACCTGCGCTACCTACGAAGCCTCGTCGCTTGTCGCAGCAGAACAGGTCCAGTAAAGAGCCTAGTCGTGATCGTACAGATAACAGCTCCATCGCCCCGACCACCTCACTTGTACACCTCTTCGAAAGCAAGGCCATCATCGATGATGCCAAGCCGAATGGCAAAGAGCGGCCCATCAGCCTGATCGCGAAGGGCATCGACAATGCACAGAGTGTTCCGACTAGCTCTCCGACATTGGACGGAAGCGCAACCTCGAGAGATGAACCCTACTTCTCAGCACCAGAGGATGCAGTGGTCACGCCGGTGACCGTTCGCAAGCAGCGGTCATCGAACTTCACAACTACGTTGCAGCCACCGACTCCCACGCCACGTAAGACGGAGTTCTCGCAATCACGAAGTCCAACGCGACCCGGGAAGACTGAGCCCATAGATATCAGCAATGTACCTAGAGGTCACCCCGCACCTTCGCAGCCACCGCTCGCTCGGTCGTCTTCCGTGCAGTCCGGTCAAAGCATCACGGCTACATATCACCAAATGTATCAACGTCGCCAGACGCCTCTGACTACTGGCGACGACATTGCGAATGCCATCGTAGCCTCAAGCCTCGCATCATCTCGAGCTGGCTCGCCACGCAAGCGCGAGGCCTCACTTGCACCACCATCTCTGCGACATGGTCTAAGTACGTCACGCACGTCCAGCCCGGTGAAGAAGGGCATGCGCCACACTCTGCGCGAGGCCGAGTCCGAGTCCTCCGAGAGTGATGACGAGATGCACCCGTATGGCAAGCACAAGCGGAAACGCCATTTGCGAAAGCATCCAAACAAGCACCACGAAGGCGATCGCAAGCGATGGCGTGAAGCTGTCACCGAGCGCGAGAGGAAGCGGTATGAAGGCGTATGGGCTGCGAATCGAGGACTGTACTGCTCTATGGCACCGGCCGAGTCCGCTGGACTGAGCACCATATCAGACGTAGTCGCAGCCAAAGCAGCGCTTCCAGATCAGGTCTCCAGCATCGTCGTGCGCGACATCTGGAACCGCTGTCGTCTACCAGCCTACGAGCTTGAGGCTGTGTGGGATCTCGTCGCGTCTTCACCAAATGCAAATCGCTTGAGTAAGGAGGAGTTCGTGGTCGGCATCTGGCTCATCGACCAGCGATTGAAAGGTCGCAAGGTTCCGGTGAAAGTCTCACCCACAGTGTGGGCGAGTGTGCGAGGCGTGGAGGGGATCAAGATTAAGAAGTATCTTGGCTGACAGAGCCAGACCATCCTACCTTTCTCCACTATTTTCATCATCCTCCTCACCTCCAGTGACTAGCTCTCCATATTTTACGTCTTTCGTCCCCTGCTCAACGACCTCTCTCATGAAGCCATTGCCTACCCAAAACCCACCATCAAAGCTCATGTCATACCAGTAGTTGACCGCCACTGCGAAGCCTTCCGGTCCGTTGGACTGCGAGACTTTGTGGTACCACATAGCAGGGAGATAGAACATATCACCCGCCTCGAAAGTGACTCTCAGTGGCCGCGAAAGCTCCGAGTAAGCTGTCGCGCGCACATTAGGCTCGTCAGGATCCCAAGTCGGCGTCGGCACAGCTTCAGCTACTTCATCAACATCGATTACCAGCTTCCCGGTCTCACCAGAAGCTGGCACATATCGCGCACGAGTGACAGGCTGCTCATTCGCGCATGCCACTTCGACCGGCGGCAGCAGGACGAAGTGCTTCTGCCCGATGATTTGGACGTAGATGTTCTCGTAGTTGTCCTTGTGCAGGGCTGTGGTGCTGCGATGATTGCCGAGCCAGAAGTTCTGGGCATCGGGAGGTTGTTGAAGGGCTTCGGTTGCGAAGGGGACGTCGGGAGGGACGTCTGCGAGGAGTGAGGGGTACTCTGTGGGAAGGTTGCCATTTTCTGATACGAAATATCATAAGTGAGCGAAGGGAAATGAAAGGGACTTGGGAAGGGAAACAAACGTGTTTGAGCGTACTTAACGTGACGATCTTGCAGCCTGTCTTCCGGGAAGGTTGAGTCTTCCTGGACGTAGCCGAGAAAGTCTTCGAAGGGTTCGTCTGTCTCGTGGGGTTCGACGAATAGGAGACTACCCTCATTTTGCTCTACGATGGCGTCTGCGTTGCTGGTTGGCGTTCAGCAACGTTCACTATTAGATGATGACTACTATGTCGTACCCCAGTGGTGTGTTTGCGACCTTGACTGTTGAATCGCCTATCACCTTCCTCAAGTACGTTGCATTCCACTTCCGACATGCTGGCCAGTGCTTAGCTCCGCCGCGAACAACGAATGGTCGATTCCTCGCAACATAACGCATAAACTCCAAGGCTGAGGGGACGGCGGGCAGCTCGTCGACTGTGCTGCCGTTCAGCTCGTGGTAGTTGGTAATCAGATTTGCCAGAGGATCAGACAATGTGTCTGACTCCATTGATGTCCCTTGTGTCGCAGATGTTGCGACTCGACGTGGTGTAATGTGGTCTATTTTAGTGATTATGTCGGCGTTAAATTCTCTCCGCCGCTGAGCCCGCTGTTACGCCAATCGGAATGGGTGCATCTGTGCGTGGTCCATGTGTTTTATGTGGTGAAGAACAGTCCTCAGTAATATCTCTATCGTGCTTGCCAAGTGTAGGAAGCAGTGACAACATGTTGCCAAGTCTTTTGCCACTGCGCAGGCCGCGGACGCGACATCGATGTCGATCACATCTTGGAATCCCACATGCGACGGATACTTCGATCTTCTCCATGATGTATTCTTTACGTCGATTTCCTCGCGGTTTATCTAATCTAGCGTTCAAGCGATAAGTTCTAGGTATTTGCCATTTCCGACTGGTATCGCATCAAGGAATGGTACATCTCATTAGTCCTTGGCATATCGTGCTTTTGGCTGTCATCCCCACCAATGTGGCATCGGAGATTATTCGTGGCGTCAACTTGGGCGGCTGGCTTGTAACAGAAGAGTGGTGAGTGCCGGCTTGACAACAACGATGCGATCAACCACTGACGGCGACCAGGATCACGCCTTCAGTCTTCTCGTCTACTCGCACGAACGATGAATGGAGTCTATGTAACGCACTCGGCAAAGACAAATGTAGATCGCAGCTTGAGAATCACTGGAAGACTTTCTTCACGCGGGACGACTTTGTCGATATCAAAGCGACTGGACTGAATGCCATCCGGATACCAGTCGGGTACTGGGCCGTCGACGTGCAGGAATATGAGCCGTACGTCGGTGGACAGTATCCGTATCTCATCCAAGCCGTGGGATGGGCTTCAGAACTCGGACTTCAAGTCCTGATCGACCTGCACGGAGCGCCAGGCTCCCAGAACGGACAAGACAACAGTGGTCTCATCGGACCAGTACTGTTCCCTAGCAACTCGACAAACTCGGAGAGAAGCCTGACTGTGTTGCGGAATTTGACCCAGGAGTTCACCAAAGACATCTATGGCAGTACAGTGACGGGCATCGAGCTGCTGAATGAGCCTCGTCTGTCGGACCCCAACTTCCCTATGACTCAACTGCGAAGTTTCTATGCGGACGCAGCAGAGATCGTCCGCAATGCCAGCACACGACCACTCAACATCACCTTCCACGATGCATTCTGGGGGCCGAGCTACTGGTCAAATTACGATCCGACGGATTCATCGTCCACAGCCCCGGCAAATGATCTAACGTTAGACACGCACCAGTACTATGCATTTCCACCCCAGAATAACCTCTCACATCCAGAGATCATCGACTCCATCTGTGGCATCTCCCAACTCCTCAAACGACCTGCCTCCATATCTGGCATCCCTCCGACTATCGTAGGCGAGTTCAGTCTTGAGGTCGGCAAGCCACCCACGGACTTTCAGCCCCAAGACGACGACAATCTCTCTCAGGACCAAGCGCAACGGACATGGTATCGTTTGCTATTCGAAGCCCAGAACGCTGCATATGCGCCTAGCGGACCTGGACAGAGTTCGATCGGATGGTATTACTGGACCTGGAAGACAGAGTGGGACATTGATACTTGGTCGTATCGAAGAGGCGTGGCTGACGGGTATATTCCGAGTGATGTCAGCAATGCGTCGACGTATGCCTTTCCAGTACTTGGGAATGGGTGTGTCGATTCCGAGTTCAACTACACCGCCCCAAGGTATGCTGGTGCAGCGGGCGGAAGGTCCATAGGATCGCTGTCAGCAGGGTTGATCGTGATAGGCCTCTTGACGCTCGTTTGGACGACTTCAGTCTGATCGTGGACGACTTCTTATATATATCATAGACTTAGACATGATGACTGATGCCAATCACTATTCGTTTTCATACTGATCCGATACATCGTGATGAGGTATGCAAGCGTCCTGTAACCCATCCTACAGTGGAAGTGAATGCCAATGATCCCGTCGATCATATCGCTGAGCCTAGTGGGGTTGAAGCACTTGCACAAGTGCACCTTGGGACTTCACCGTCACGAACATTTGGCACGAACTACGTGCACATCAACCTCGCCTACACACGTTGATCACCGCAGTCCTCTGACGCGTGCTTGCCTACTGTGTGCGTGTAGCACAACGAGAGACATCGTAGATGCTCGTCCTCCAAAACACTTCGCACGACACAAAGTCCAACATGGCAGCCCCTTTCAAGCCCTGGACGCGCCCACATAAGAGCTACCGTCTCACAGACGCCACTATCATCGACCCTAAAGACGGCGCCCTCCACACGCACTGCACGATCGATATCTGCGATGGTAAGATCAAACGCCTCTCTAAAGCATCCCAATGGCCCTCACCCAAAGATGAAGTCCTGTCTTGGACGCAAGATCCCAACCTCATCACCATCGATCTCGAGGGTAAGTTCGTGATTCCAGGTCTGATAGATTGCCACATCCACCTCGCTACTCCGCCAGGCGAAAATGGGTTGAAAGACACGATGCATCAGGATCATGACACAGCATTGTTACGGCAGACTTACCTGGCCGGAGAGATGCTCAAGCGAGGTTTCACGACAGTGCGAGATTGCGGTGGTGCTGGACTTGCGATCAAGGAGGCATTGGCCGAAGGGCTCGTGACTGGACCACGTCTCTTCATCTCTGGCCACGGCATCTCGCAGACTGGAGGCCACGGTGATGTAAGATCTGCCAAGGATGGGGAGTATGCATGTTGTGGCGGCAATGCGAAAGGACTTGGCCGGATCGCGGATGGCGTTGAGCAATGTCTTCACGCAGCACGCGAGGAGCTTAGGCAAGGCGCAGACTTCATCAAGATTATGGTGTCAGGCGGTGTGGTCAGCGCAACAGATCAGCTCACGAATCTACAGTACACGCCCGAGGAGATCCGGGCGTTCACGAAGGTAGCGAGCGATGCGGGGACGTATGTGACTGCGCATGCTTACACGCCCGCCGCCATTCGCAATGCGGTAGAGAACGGAGTGATGGGGATTGAGCACGGGAACCTGATCGATGAAGCGACAGCGAAGCTCATGGCTGACAAAGGAGCGTTCTTAACGCCTACATTGGTAACATACGAAGCCATGGCATCGAAAGAGTTTGGCAGCTTCTTGCCTCCTGCGATCGCGGCAAAGAACTTGCAGGTCCTGGAAGCTGGACTCAAGTCGGTGCAGATCGCCGTCAAGGCGGGCGTGACAATGGTCTACGGTACGGACTTGCTAGGATCGCTACAGGTCAGACAATCTGGTGGCTTCACGCTATTGAGGCAGGCCGGTCAATCGAGTTTGCAAATCCTGCAGGCGGCCACGGTCAACGCAGCGAAAAGACTGCGACAAGAGTACTCGCTCGGCCGGATAAAGGAGGGCTTTCTCGCGGACCTCTTGATACTTGACCAGAACCCAATGGAGGATATCGAGGTGCTGGCTAGACCAGACAAGTGTCTTCTTGCTGTGTTCAAGGACGGCAGGGTGTTGACGAGTAGGTGGCGGAAGATACCTGCTGAGGGGAATGCAAGCGCCTCTATCAGATGATCATGGGTGGAGACTCGGGATTCGATCGAATCGCTGTCAGCGCTACTGCTTCGTGCCAGGTTGCCAGAGCAGTGAGCCTCCTCTAAGTCAGATCGACGGTGTCGACGGCCAGCGCTGTCGTAACGGTGAGAAGCCATCTGCGCAAGAGGCTTGCGGGCTACCAGCCAGGTAGCAAACGAAGTCTCTACTGCATCTCAGTTTATTCGTCTAAGATCAAAGCTATGTAGACAGGGGCTCCTGCTGAGGGAATGATAAGGAACGTTCGTTTTGGGAAGACAAGGGTACTCTGGAATGGGACACTGGCATGATGTTGGCGGTCTGAATTGCTACGAGCTAGAATACGCATTTTTGGCCAAGCAGACAACCCCTTCCAACACGCTGGTGACCTAGTAGCACTGGCTGTAGTAAGGGTTGAGCACGTGGCAAGTGTACGGCGACACGCAAGAAGTAGGTCCGCTCCATCCAGAGCCACCACACCTATCACAGTGTCAGTCACATAATTCACTCCAGGTACTGAAGGTTTAGTAACTTACTGTCCCCACTGGGCGGATCCACCGCTGGATGAGCCAGTTGTAGTAGCGGCCGGCGCAGAAGACGTAGCCGTAGTACCCGCAGCAGAAGTGGTACCTGCACGTGTCGTTGTCGTGCTAGCAGCGCGGGTCGTCGTTGTTGTCGAACCACCAGATTGGTTGAGCTTGGTCTTCGCAAAGGCGAGCGCATTCTGGCCATACTCGGAGCCGTAGCCTTGGTGCACGTTGGCATCGTTGCCCGTGCAGCAGTATGGGTCGGCCGAGTCGCAGTACTGCAGAATGTTAGCACGTCTTCGTATCGCGAGAATGCTTTGCGGAAGAGCACGTACGCTGCGGATCTTGGACGCAGACGGGCAGTTGTAACCTGATGGACGCGCAGAGAAACCTTGCGCCTTGCAGGTTCCAACGTTGTAGCTGGAGCCGGACACGTAGCGAGGGCTGCCCATCTCAATGACAACCTTCACCTGGGCGAGCGCCGCGGAGCTGATGGTGTTTGATGAGGTGCTGGTGATCCCTTGTGGGCTGTCATTGCCACCGCAGACAGCGTTGTCGGTGATCTCGCCACCCTGAGAGTACCCGACAATGACGAGCTGCGTGCTCGGGCACTTCGCGTAGTAGCTGTTGACGAGCTGAGCGATGATCTGAGTTCCTTGAGATGCCGAGCTGGAGTAGCTGGCACCGCCGCAGGACGATTGTCCTCCACCTGATGTCGATTAGGTATGAGCATTGATTGAGCACTGAGTACTACTCACAAGCTGGGTACGAGACAGCCTCAGCAGTCGAGCCGGGGTAGGCATTCAGGATCAAGTTGACGACAGTGCTGGAAGAGCCATAGCCGGGCGATGCAGTCGTCTCACGAGCACCGAAGATGTGAATGCTAGGGCAGCTCTGGCGCGCCTCAAGCGCCGCCAGCGGCGAGGCACCACAGTGAGCGAGCAGCAGAGCCGCAGCGGCAGCGAGTGTTGCGTGCATAGTGAGAAATGAACGTGATCTGCAGCGTGCGAATGACGAAAGAAAGTACTTGAGTGATGCAAGAAAACTTCCCCGAAACCTACCTCCGAAACTCTCAGATGTTATATCTTACTCTCAAGCGACAACCTGACCCCGTCCCTTGGGCCGAAGGGTCACGATGGGGGAGCCTTCCGTCCTGGAGTAGAATTACAGGGTTGTGAAGCGGCAACAGGCCAAGCACCTTCGTGGGAATAGGTCCGGACCCAGGTGGAGAGTAGCCACGCGCAGCTCAGGGCGATGCTGACCGGCACATCGTCTGCAGGGCTGGACTCAAATCGCGTGGTGTCACATTACACGAGGCGGACAGCGGCTGTTTCGGGGTCATGACTTCCGCCAACTTGAGACGCGGCGAACGTCTCGCCGCATTCACCTTTCTTCACCATTCAACGTCAATCCACGACGCTTTGCGTGTGATTCCATCATATTGGACACAAGCGTACCTGTTCGTGGCATCGAGTCGAGCGGCCAAGCACCAAGGCGCGTCAGGAATAGTAGATATCAAAAACGATGGGGTGCAGTGGTAGCGAACACTCTTGATGAAACAAGCTCGGAGATTTTCGACTACACGTGCGGCCCGCGCCGCTTCCCCACGCGACTTCCTCGAAGGACTCTTGACTCCCTGCATCGATGCGCAAGGTAGGTACAAGTCTACTTCAACATCAGCCAGAATACGGAGCACGCATGTAATAGAGTGCACCTCGCTACACTACATGATCAGGGTACGTACAGTACCGACTCTAGTGCCAGGTACCTCCTATTCCCCAGCAGGTCCAGTCTCCCACTTTAGCCTAATCCCCACACGTCTCACTATACATGCGACGTCTCCAATTTCCACCCTATATACTCGCCACATGACTTGCGCACGCCTGCACCAGCAATAAGGTGGACGATCACCCGTGTCATCTGCGGAGACCCTTAAGAGGTCTGCCAACGCCCGCCAAGGAAGCTTTCATGGTCGGCACGCAGTGCTGCTGGACTTTTTCAACTTGGCGACTGCGATTCTCTGACTTGGCTGCGCTCACAGCGTACTTGGCGACTGCTATGTTGCACTTGGCGAGTGTGTAAGTCTGTTGCACCACAGAGGCTTCGGAAGGCGTGGAGAATGCTGGGCGTGGCGAGCGAAATGCATACTTAACGCGACGACTCGCCTGGTAGTACGGTGAGAACCCGAAGATCAACAACTCTCCTTCAGACTTCATCTTGGCAATTTTCGCCTCGCACAATCGCTCTCTTGCATCATGCTTTTCACCACTTCTTTGCTGCTGGCAGCATCTGCCTTCACCAGTGTGCTCGCCGCTCCCGCTGAGCTCATTCAGCGCGAGCCTGGCACTCTGGCCAAGCGCCAAACCCTTACATCTTCCCAGACGGGTACCAACAATGGCTACTACTTCTCCTGCTGGACTGATGGCGCTGGCTCGATCCAGTACACCAACCAGGCAGCTGGTCGCTACACCGCGAAGTGGTCCGGCAACGGCAACTGGGTCGGTGGCAAGGGTAAGCTGATACTCAGATCGCACTTTCAGCGCATAAAGGCTGACACATCTTAGGTTGGAACCCAGGAGCCGCTCGTGCAATCACCTACACCGGCAGCTACAACCCCAACGGCAACTCGTATCTGAGTGTCTACGGCTGGACCAAGAACCCCCTCGTTGAGTACTACATCGTCGAGAACTTCGGTACCTACAACCCGTCCAGCGGCGCGACCAAGAAGGGTTCAGTTACGACCGACGGCGGCACCTACGACATCCTCGTCTCCACTCGCACCAACCAGCCATCCATTCTCGGTACCTCGACCTTCCAGCAGTACTGGTCCGTCCGCCAGTCCAAGCGCTCGTCTGGCACTGTCACGACCGCGAACCACTTCAATGCTTGGAGCAAGGTCGGTCTCAACTTGGGCAGCCACGACTACCAGATTGTGGCCACCGAGGGCTACTTCTCGAGCGGAAGCGCGGATATCACTGTCTCGGAGGGCTCTGGTTCAAGCAACGGCGGTGGAACTACGACTACCACCCGCGCTGCGACTACCACAACTCGTGTTGCGACGTCGAGCGCGGCTGGTACTTCGAGTGCGCCTGCTGCTACGACCACTGGCGGCTCATCCAGCGGTGGCTCCGCGCAGTGGGGACAGTAAGTTACTAAACCTTCAGTACCTAGAGTGAATTATGTGACTGACACTGTGATAGGTGTGGTGGCTCTGGATGGAGTGGTCCTTCGTCTTGCGTGTCGCCGTACACTTGCCATGTACTCAACCCGTACTACAGCCAGTGCTACTAGATCGTGGAGACTGATAAGTTGGGATACGAGATTAAGAAGGGTTGATCGGGGTTGGAGAGGTATGTTTTAGTCGATAGCCAGCCAATACAATGGGTGCTGTGCACTTGCGTCGTACTAGCCCGCATCTCGAGTCCACTTCAATCTTTGCTTGAATCGCACGATATATATCTAGGCAGCTGATTATAACACTGCCTTGTCCACGCAAGTGACAGGAGAAGTCGACCACTCTAGGGACCTGCGTGGTCGACACTGCTGATATGGACTGCACCGTCACAGCGAGTTGCTCACAAGACTGCGTAGGAGAGGCCCTGGGGAAAACCACACTCGCTGATAGCCGACGTGCGTACATACACTTCCGGTGCGGCATATAACACCATTGCCGTCTCTAGGGAGTTGCTGAGTGATCCCTTTCTTTCGTCACTCGCGTGCATGCCTCAAACGTGGTAGCATAATATTCGATTTCCCATCATGACATGCCTTGCTAGTGACGGCAGTGCCCGCAGTTGTGCATCGAACTTGCCTTCACGTGCATCGACGTGAGTGACCATATGCTACCGCCAATATACTTCTCATCTCGCCTCGACTGCAGCGTAGCATCACGCTTCTTCTGACATACCTCCATCCATCGATGGTCGCACAATGATGTCGAGGCTCCTGTCCTCGCGCCTCACCACCCCGCTCTCCCGATACGCCCTCCGCTCCACCCGCCAAGATGTAGTCCATTCAAGTCTCGGTGGTGCGCCGACTGTCCACCGCCCCCTCACGACCTCCGCTCTCTCTCGCACCACTCCTCGGATCGCCTCACGATGGCGTCTCCGTCGATCCTGGCCCTACGGCAGCAATGCCATCCACAATCTCCCCGCTGTACGATCCATCTCGTTCGCTCGCGTCTTGCCCAGCCTCGCTATGAAGCTCATACGCATTCCCGCCATGTTTGGCGCAGCCATGATCGGCGGAGTGACGTACTTACAGTATCAGGCTGGACAGGCAGGCGCGTGGATGACTAATGTGTTTGGGAAGGCGACTGAGACGGTGGGCTCGACGGCTAGTGGGGTTATGGAGGGTGCAGGAGGGATCTTCTCGCAGTTGGGACGAGGCTGGGATAAGACGAAGGAGGATGTCAGTGGGGTGCAGTTGCCGGGGTGGTTGAGGGAGATTTATGAGGGGAGGGGGAGTACGGGTGGGGAGGGTGGCGGAGGGGGCCCCGAGCCGCAGCAGAGTAACGTTGGGCTTGCTGGGGCGGGAGCGGCGACTGCAGCTGCGTTTGCGCTAGATGCGGATGGAGAACAAGATACGAGGAGTGAGGAGAGTGCAGCGAGGGACGATCAGATGATGGTGTTGACGAAGAAGATGATTGAGATAAGGTCATTGTTGCAGACGATTGGACAGTCGGAGAGTTTGACATTGCCATCGATCGTGGTTGTCGGCTCGCAGTCTTCCGGGAAGAGCTCGGTACTGGAGGCGATCGTAGGGCACGAGTTCTTGCCGAAAGGTTCGAACATGGTCACGCGAAGGCCCATCGAGCTCACCCTGGTCAACACGCCCAATGCACATGCCGAGTATGGGGAATTTCCTGCACTCGGGTTGGGTAAGATTACGGACTTCACTCAGATTCAGAAGACGTTGACAGATCTCAACCTTGCTGTACCAGAGAAGGACTGCGTGTCGGATGATCCAATCCAGCTGCGGATATGCTCACCGAATGTGCCAGATCTCAGTCTGATAGATCTACCTGGCTACATACAGGTTGAGGCATTAGATCAGCCGACGGAGCTCAAGACTAAAATTCAAGAGCTTTGCGACAAGTACATTCAACCACCGAATGTCATCTTGGCCATCTCGGCTGCGGATGTCGATTTGGCAAACTCAACAGCATTGCGAGCGTCGAGGCGGGTAGACCCGCGGGGCGAGCGTACGATAGGCGTGGTGACAAAGATGGATCTTGTCGATCCTGTACGAGGCGCCCAGATTTTGACGGACAAGAACTACCCGTTAAGACTTGGGTATGTCGGCGTGGTATGCAAGGTGCCGCAAGAGACGAAATCACTATTCTCACGAGGGTCGGCGAATATCATGAACGCCATCACCAAGAACGAGACAGCCTACTTCGGTGCTCATCCAGATACATTCGGTCAGAACTCGACGATCACGACCGGCACTCCAAACTTGCGAAAGAAGCTGATGCACGTCCTCGAAGCCACCATGTCAGCCTCTTTAGCTACAACTAGCGAGGCGATTCAACACGAGCTCGCAGAAGCCACCTACGAGTTCAAAGTGCAGTACAACGAGCGTCCCCTTAGCGCCGAGTCCTACCTCGCCGAATCTCTAGACGCCTTCAAACACTCCTTTAAGGGCCTCGCCGACACCTTCGGACGCCGCGAAGTACGCGAGATCGTTAAAAGCGAACTCGACCAGCAAGTCCTGAATCTCCTAGCACAACGCTACTGGAATCGGCCGATCACCGACCTCCGCCCTCTCGACCCTCTAGTAGAGAGCTTACAAGACCCTCTTGAAAGCCTCCCCAAAGCAGACCCAGAGAACCCACTTTGGCACCTCAAGCTCGACGCCTCAACCTCCACCTTGACGAAGCTCGGCATCGGCCGTCTTGCCACAACGATCACAGCACAGTCCCTCCAGACCTCGGTCCGGAATCTCATACAAGGCAGCACCTTCTCCAATCATCCCTTCGCCATCCAAGCCATCACGCAAGCCTCCGAGACAATACTCCAGGACCTCAGCTACGACACCTCAGACGAGCTGGAAATCTGCCTGAAGCCCTACAAATACCGCATTGAGCTCGACGACGCCGAATGGCGCCGTGGCCGCGAGAACATCTCTGCGGTGCTGAAACAGGAACTGCAGTCCTGCGACGCAGCGACGAAGTTCCTCGAGGACCAAATCGGCGGACGGCGGAAAGCCAAGGACGTTGTTAGCTTCATCGATCGCGTCCGCAAAGGTGAGGTCGTACTTGAAGGTGACGGCTCCGGCGGCGCCGGAGGTTTCTCTGCAGCCCTCCTAGCAAAAGGAAGAGAAGCTGTCTTCCTGCGCGACCGTGCTGAGATCTTACGAATGCGTCTCACAGCCGTCAAGTCCCGACAATGCGGCGATAGAAAGAATAAGTACTACTGCCCCGAGATCTTCCTCGACGCTGTGGCCGATAAGCTCACCTCCACTGCGGACCTCTTCCTCGACGCGGAGCTGCTGAGTAAATTCTACTATCAGTTCCCGCGACGGCTGGAACAGCAGTTCAGGCAATTGGATGAGGCGACGCTTGAGCGGTTTGCGAGGGAGGATCCTAAGGTGAGGAGGCATCTAGATGTCGTCAGGCGGAAGGAGGGATTGGAGAGGGTCTTGAAAGAGATGGAGGGCTTGAGGGGATTAGAGGAGCGGGCTAGACGGAGTAATTCGCGGGGGACGCAGACGAGTGGAGATGGAGGGGAGGGGAAGAGGAGGCGGGGGTGGGGATTATTCTGAAAACGGCAGCGGAGAGGCGTTCAGGACTGGATGGGGTGCGAACGTGTGATTACTTGATTCCCCTCTGCAGCTAGTGTGTGTAAGAACGACATCGCCCAACCATATGTTCTACCCGCAGACGCGCCGTTCGGCTACATGATGAAGCTCTACTTAGCTCGGCTTAGCTCAGTGCCGAGCATATGAGCTCTCTATCTTCGATATCAAACTTCGACCTCGTCCCTCCACTCTCTCGATTGCAAAGTAGGTGTTCCTGCCACCGTTTCTTCGTCACGATGGGTCAATTTATGCAAGAAGGGCCGACAAAGCTGCTGCGGCCGCTGTTGTTACTGTCGTATTCGGCTATGTACATCCCAGTCACTGTAAGTCATCTGTCTCGTCGCCGTTCGGTCACGGGAACTCATCATGCCTGCGTTGCAATTATCTCCGTCGATAGTAGTCGAGCTGCTGGTCTGATTCTGTTCCAGATATTTCACCTCGTCACTAGCTTCAATGTCGGCCCTCTCACCAACTTCTCCACTTTCAAAGACCACTGGTTCGCCCACTTCTGGACGTTCTTTGGTCCGCGCTCTCGCGAAGCAGCTTCTGCTACTGTGACACCCCTGATTTCCAACGCCGCCACAGGGATTTGTCTAGACATCGGGCCTGGATCCGGCCAATGGCTGTCGCTCTTCGCGAAAGCCTCGAACCCCTCCATCACCAAGATCTACGGTGTCGAGCCAAATGTGGGCCTGCACAAGGAACTCCGGACTAATGCGATCAAGGCGGGGCTAGGGGATGTGTATGAGGTTCTAGGTGTAGGGGCGCAAGACTTGGCTAAAGTTGGCCTGACGAAAGGGGAGATTGACACTATCATCACCGTGCAGGTGCTCTGTAGCGTGCCGAAGCCGGAGGAGATCATCAGGTCTTTATATCCTTACCTCAAGCCGGGGGGCAAGTGGTTGGTGTTTGAGCATGTGAAGACGCATTACCGGGAGGATTTTGTGGCGTGGTGGCAAAGTGAGTTGTTGTTGCTGTTGAATGGCGAGAATCCTGAGCTGACCTTGGCTGCAGAAACTGTCAACATCGTGTGGCCGACCTTCTTCAACGGCTGTGATATTTGTCGGCCGACTGATGAGTGGCTGTTGCAGGCTGGGGAGTGGGAGGAGGTCAGTCTGAAGTTCGGGAGCGATGAGGGCAGATACGACACAGTGCCGCACGCTATTGGCACACTTACGAAGAAGAGGTGAGATAGTGACTGAGCAAGACGCCGAGGCTAGCAATGGCGAGATGTGTGTATTGCGATGTTGATGATCTATGCTGTAGAAGCTCTTTGATCTATGTTGAAGTCGCCACCCTCTCATCCACGTTGAAGTCAATACCATGCATCGAAGCTTGCCCTCCTCACTTCTTGATCTCCGCGCCGTACCCTCCCTTCCCCTCGAGATCAGGGTAACTCATCCCCTCACTCCCTTGCCCGTTTCTCGGACCCCTCTCCTCCAGGTCCTCCCTCAGCCATGTAAGCACCAGTTGCCCGAGTCGACTGTTCCCAGCCACGCCTCCGGTCGTCTCAGGGATCTCGAAACTCTCAACCTCACCCCACTTCTTCACTTTGCCAAGTGCCATGTGCACCAGATGCGTGGGCCAGGCTGCCAGATTATCCAGGATATGCGTGGCGTAGACGATCGTGCATTCCCGTGTCTCGGTCTCCTTCTTGAGGAACTCGAGAAAGTTGTGGCGGGATAGGAGGTCGAGGTCGACTGTAATTTCGTCCAGGAGGAGGACCGTCCAAGGTCGTAGGAGGCCCATGCAGAGTTGCACGCGGCGGCGCTCACCATCGGAGACGGCGTGGAGATGCCAGCTCAAGTCTACATCCAGAATCCGAACGAGCTCATCGCGACGGTCAGGATAGTGGTCACCTCCGACAGACTTCAAGAGCTCGGGAACTGCTATGTCGGAACGAACGATGGGATTGAGCACCCATTCCAGTCCTAGATAGGATACGCCTTCAAGACCGGTGGAGAAGGGATCGAGACCACCTATGTCTATCGTCCCACCAGGAGCCATGCGTTTCCCGCTCAGGAGGCGGAGTAGGGTTGTCTTGCCAGCACCGTTCGCTCTGTGGATTTAGTCATCCGTGTTAGACAGAAAGCTGGAGGCAGGGAAAGCTTACCACCTATGAGAAGGGCTCGTGAACGTGCGGGTAGATCGATGGAGACATTCGTGAGGCCTGACGTGCCATCTGGGAAAGCGAAGGTGAGGTTGTTCACTCGTATTGTTGGTGGAGGCATGGCGACGATATGAATGCGATATCTGAGAAGGGAATTCTTGGAGGTTGATAGTGACTGGAGTCCTAGGACGATGATTTGACGTGGCGTGGGAAGCGCTTGATTATTATTGACGGGCTGTAATGTAGTTGCAATGGTGTGATCGATATAATTTCATGACCACATCCCGTGATCTCAATGGTGACTCTATGACTTTACCGTTGGCCATACAATGTTGTGCTCGATAATTGACATCATCAACCATCAAGGTATTCGCATCCGAGTCTGTCCAACATGCGCTCGATGTCGGTAGTTTCTTCTCTGTTCTACCTTAGATGCTGCGCTGGTGTCGTAGCGTCGTCGGTCTTGGTGCGATGACACGCGCCCGGCCCAAGAATCCACTTATAGCCATCATCGGAGCAACAGGTACTGGCAAGTCAGAAGTATGGGTATCCCCAATCCTTGTCAGTACTGACTTGGACTGATCACCACAGCCAGCTAGCCGTCGCCCTAGCCCAGCGCTACAACGGCGAGATCATCAATGGAGATGCCATGCAGCTGTATGAGGGGCTGCCGATAATCACGAACAAGATCACAGTGGAGGAGCGAAAGTGCGTGCCACACCATCTGCTCGGATGTATAGGACTCAACGAGCCAACATGGGTGGTCGGGACATTTGTTGAGAAGGCGATTGGGGTTATTGAGGAGATACGGTCTAGAGGGAAGTTGCCGATCTTGGTCGGAGGGACGCATTACTATACCCAGAGTCTCCTGTTCAAGGATGCACTGGCTACCACAAAAGACTCTGACACGCCTGCAGAGACGCAGGCCTTCGTGCCGGATCTCGCCGCCAAATACCCGATACTCAATGAGTCAGACGAGCGACTGATGGAGGAACTTGAGAAGGTGGACCCCGTGATGGCGAAGCGCTGGCACCCGAAAGACCGTAGGAAGATCCAGCGGAGTCTCGAGATCTGGCTCCAGACTGGTCGACGAGCGTCAGATATGTATGCTGAGCAGCGCGAAGCTAAAGTTGCCAATGCCGGGGATACATCTGAATCTGGCCAAGGTCTGCGATTTCCCTCACTCGTCTTCTGGATACACGCAGATACCGAGACGTTGCGCGAGCGTCTGGATCGGCGTGTAGACAAGATGCTAGCTCGTGGGCTTCTTGAGGAGGTTGCGAGTCTCGATGGAATGATGCGCTCAAATGCCGCGACTGACATGGAAATCGACGAAACGAAGGGCATCCTCGTCAGCATCGGCTTCAAGGAGTTCAGACCTTACATTGCAGCGATACGTGAAGGCAGCTGCTCCGACAAGGAGCTATCACGTATACGAGAAGATGCAGTGGAGAGGACTAAGATCGCGACGCGGCAGTACACGAAGCGTCAAGTACGGTGGATCCAACGCAAACTCATCGGTGGTCTAGACGATGCTCATGCCGGCGAGACTTTGTACCTTCTCGACGGCACGGATGTGTCGGCTTTCAACAGCTCAGTCGCAGAGCCGGCGATCCGCCTTTTGGACGACTTCCTCACCGCGACGCCAATGCCTGCTCCGAGTTCGTTGTCCGACACTGCCAGAAGCATGCTGCAGATCGAACAGAATAGCCAAGGTACTACAGCACTGCAGAATTGGATTCGCGAGAGATGCCAGTTGTGTGACGTGACGTGTGTGACGGAGAAGTCATGGGCGCAGCACTTGCGCAGCAGAGCACATCGACGACTGCAGAGCAAACAACGCATGCTTGACACTGCGAATACCGATCGCGAGCAGGAGCATGGCTGAGATGCAGGGGTGCTCAGTACTGACCACGTCATGACCTTGACTTGACGCATCTACTCTCGCGACCCGAGAGCTAGCTTTGGCGAAGCCATTCGACTGTTGCGATCTGAGATGGTGATCTGACTACGATGCGCAAGCGCTGGGCTCTCGTTCCGCCGGTCGTAACACTTGATAGTTACTTCTCGCTCGATGCGAGAGACATATGTTGGCGTATGCGACCATTTTTGCAGCTTTCGAGAAGACAGTAATGCTATCGTCCTGACGAGGCACATTCCTGGGGTGACAGCTCCCGATCAGCCCTGCAAGTCTTCAATCCGACAAGACTTTCGATTGTTATCACTGTGTTCGAGGGCGCATAGCGATGGTAAGCACAGATGCGGCGAGATGATGCCCACAGAGCTTCGTACTCGTGCGATGACACGGGCGTGGAATGTCATGACTTTGATTGATCTCTGAGCGGATACACAGATCCTCAGGCACTCGAGTACTGCGCCGGAATTGGCGCGAGTTGCTCGCTTTCGCACTTCTAGCACCGCCAAGACATGTTCGAAGTCCTCCCGCTTCCTAGTCGCGTTCGCAGAACTCAAAGTTCATCCGTTTCAGCTCCACTTTGCATAGCAGGTTCGTGATGCATAAACTTATCGTCGACGGCGAATGTCCCCGGAACTATATGGAGATCGCTGAATAAGCTGATGTGCACCGGCCAAATGCTGTATGAACAGGAAAGATCGCACGGACACGGCAGAATTCTGCTGAAGCTCAGTCATGAAGACCAACGCGAGGTTCGCGGACGGCGATCCGTCAGTACAAGATATAAACCCAGTTGAACCGTCCTCTTCTGCTCTTTCACAGACTCATTCACAGACAGTTCAACCAGCACCAGTCATTCAATTCAATCAGTTACAAGTCGACCGCCCAGACTCGTTCCCATATTATCAACCCAATCATGTCTTCCAAACTCATCGTCGTCATCGGCGCAACAGGTGGACAAGGCGGCTCAGTCGCGCGTCTATTCGCCAAAGACGGTTGGCGAGTCCGCGGCATCACTCGCAACCCCGACAAGCCTTCGAATGCCGCTCTCCGCGAACTGGGCATCGAGCTCGTGGCCGCCAACCTCGACGATCCGGTGTCTCTAGTGAAAGCATTTGAAGGTGCCAATGCCATCTTCGCCGTCACGGACTTCGTAAGTTGAAGTTGCAGCGTACAGCACGACCGAGGATCCCCAAGCTGACTGGCTGTAGTGGCAATTCGTTATGGACCCAGCCGTCCATGCAACTGCAGCGCAGTCGGGCAAGATGCCCAATGAGGTCGCCTTTGATCGCGAAGTTGAGCAAGGTCGCAACATCGTCGATGCTGCGGCCAAGCACTTGTCGACTCTCGAGCGCTTCGTATTCTCCAGTCTGAGCGATACGAAGAAGTGGACTAAGGGCAAGATCGTTTGGAATCTGCATTTCGACGACAAAGCCGTGATCTTGAATTATGTGAGTCTGCTAGTCTCCATCTCACGCGTCCCGATCATTGCTGATGATGTTTCAGCTGCATGACAAGCACCCGGCTCTGGCTGCCAAATCCTCGTTCCTGCAAATGGGCATGTACATGTCCAACTACCGCATGCAAAGCCCCGTCTTCTCGCCCGTCAAACAAGCCGACGGAAGCTTCACGCTGCAAGGCCGTGGATCAGCCGCCCACTTGGCGCCGCTCGTAAACCCGCAGAACGACACTGGCTACTTCGTCAAAGCGCTCGTTGCCGCGGAATCGGGTACGACTGTGCTCGGCACGTGCAAGGAAATGCCATATGATGACTTTTGGCGGATGTGGGCCGAGATCAAGGGTGTGCAGCTGAAGATCGAGGATGTTGGGGTGAAGCTGCCCGAGGGTACGCCAGAGTGGATGAGGTTGGAGATGGAGGCTACCGTGGAGTATTGTAGTGAGTATGGGTGGACTGGCGGGGATCCGGAGGTCAAGAGGCCGGAGGAGATTGGGGTGGAGATGGGGAAGCTGACGGATGTTGAGACTTGGCTGAGGGAGGAGAAGTTCGAAGGGTTGATGTAGATGACGCTTCGCAGCGAAGGACGACTGAGTGTATTAAGTTCAGTGAAGTACCATCCCATACTTGAATGGCTTGTCCTTCTCGATTTCCAGCGCATATTTATCGAGCGTCTTTGGACCACAGCTGCCGGTTCCGAGGCCATGGTGATCAGCATCAAGGCGCAAAATTACATGATCCTTGCGCTTCTTCACCAGCTCATAAGGGTGCTTAGCTTCGTGTATGTCATGCACATCGTAATGGCTCGCCATGAAGTCAAACAGATGCAGCTCTCCTGGTTCACCAGGGTCGAAGAACTGCGCCGTCAGTGTTGCACCACTGGGTGATGACAGCGTGAGACATCGTGTGTCAGTTCTGTTGCTACACTCTTGGGGATACTCCGGACCTGTCCAAAGATCGGAGACCCGAGGTACAGAGTACGTACAGACGCGCTGGGAGAGCTTCATATCTTTGTAGCTTTCACCAGGGCCGCGACCGAACCAGGAAACCTTCTGGAAGTCTGCGGGTAGTCCTAGGGTGAAGCCCATCCGCGGCAGCGTCTTCGGTAGATTACTACCCGTTGGCGTAGCTTTGACTGTATAGCGTAAGGTACCGTTTGTTGAGAATGTAAGCTTAGATGTAAGCTGGAGCGACCAAGAGAGAACCCTGGGTGCCCAACGCTGATCAAGGGAGACGACGACTTGATCACCGGATGTCTCCCATTTGACGGTCCGCGTGTGGACGCTAGCATACTGCATCTTCTTATCGAGCCAGTCCCAGCCGTCTTGAGGTGCGTCGTTGTCAGTCGGAGCGCGGAAGAAGCTGGGTTCGAGGGGATGTGCGATCGTCTCTTCGCCTTTCTTCTTCCATGATGTGAGTGCGCCCCTGGACAGAGAGATGACCCATTGGACATCTTGAGTGCTGATGGTGAGCAGCGAACCTTCCTGCTTCGCAGTGATCACTGTACCACTCGGGGTGGCATGTACTCCCAAACGCTCAGGCGGCGTAAGTGGTAGCTGCAAGAAAGCAACCTCGTGGCCAGCTTTGGCCCAAGCCGTGTCGACCTTCAATCTGAAGGACAGCTCAATTAGACTTTCTCGCCAGTGGTCGTACTTGGCTGGAGGTAGGTCCAAGTCTGCCGTAGCTCCTGGCTGTATGCCTGCGGGGACACCGAGAGATCCCTTCTCAGTCACACCACCATCAGTGACTAAAGACCAGCAGCACTTGTAATCATCCAGCGTAGCGAAATCAAGTCTGTTGATGATCGTAACCTTCTCCCTAGTATGTGAGACTAGCTGTACCGGTTCAAGCGCTTTCTTGTACTCGAGCAGACCACTGTTTGGGGTATGGTCACTGTCGAGGACGCCATCAAGTACGAAGTTGCCATCGTGCGGCTCGTCACCAAAGTCACCACCATAGCCGTAGTACTCAGCGCCATCTTCGCCCTTCGTCAATAGACCATGGTTCGCCCACTCCCAAACCCAGCCGCCTTGCAGTAAAGCGTGGTTGTAAAATGCGTCGACATATTCTTTGATGTTACCTGCATCTTGTTAACACGCTGTGCGGACGGTGGTATGCTCCAACTTATATCTATTCACTCACCTGGTCCGGTCCCCATTGCGTGTATATACTCACAGAGCACCAGTGGCTTCCTTCGCTTGTCGTTCTCGGCGAATTCAATGATGTCCTTGATGTGTGGGTACATACGACTATGCATGTCCACATACTCTGCATCCAGATCAGGCTCATAATGAATCAGCCGCGTAGCGTCGTAGGACCGGATCCAGTCCGTCATAGCAACGTGGTTGCTGCCATTGAATGCCTCGTTGCCAAGACTCCACATGATCACTGACGGATGCAGCTTGTCACGGTGCACCATGTGTTGCGCACGATCGACGTAAGCTGCACGCCAAGCTGGATTGTTAGACGTCCAGGATGCAGCTTTTCCTCTTGTGAGTCGCTGCCGATCGAAGAACGGCAAAGCTTTCTCGGCAGGATCAAGTTCAGCATCAGCGATGGTCTCGAAGCCATGGCATTCGACGTCGGCTTCGTCCTGCAGATCTTGTCAGTTTAGTAAGGGGAGCATCGATTATCAATATGGGTCCTACCATCACCCAAAAGCCAAGTTCATCTGCCAGGTCGTACAATCGCGAATCGCTAGGCTGGTGGCAGGTCCGGATGGCATTGATGTTGTGAGTCTTCATAAGCAGTAAGTCTTGCTTCATGAACTCGTATGGTACCGCTCGTCCATGTGTTGGGTGATGCTCGTGCCTGTTAGCTCCCTTGAAGACGACGCGCTTGCCGTTGACCTTGATAAGCCCATCTTTCAGCTCGACTTGTCGGAAGCCTACCCGATGATGCACGAACTGCGCATCACCGATCGAGCAGATGAGATGGTAGAGGTATGGGTCTTCTGCAGTCCATTTCCGCGGGCTCTGTACGGATACAGTCCATTCTGCAATGCCGTCTGTCGAGGTCGACTCGACAACGTCAGCTACCGTCTTCAGATCGGCATCGAGCAATCTGCTCTTCACGACGCCATCTGCTGACAACACTGCTCTCACTTTGAGCTCGGCATTGTTATATGACTTGTCGAGCGACGTCGTGACAGCGAAGTCCTCGAAATGGACCTCTCGAGGAAAAGCAATCAGAAAAACATCGCGGAAGATGCCACTCAGCCACCACTGATCTTGGTCTTCGATGTAGGATCCATCACAGAATTGGTAGACTCTCACTGCAAGTTTGTTGGTCTCACCTTGTCTCACGTAGGTGGTGATGTCGAACTCGGACGGATTGCGAGCGCCTTGAGTGTAGCCCACTTCCTGGCCGTTGACCCAGATGTGGAAAGCCGAATCGACGCCTTCGAACCGCAGACGAATTTGGCTGTTCGCAAAGTCCTTCGGTATGTCGAAAGTCCTTAGGTAGCTGCCGCACTCGTTATCGATGTACGGAGGGTAGGGCGGGTCGACGAAGAATGGGTACTGAACATTTGTATAGTGCGGCCCTCTTCCAAAGCCTTGGAGTTGCCAATGTCCAGGCACAGTGATCTCTGGCCACTTTGCGCTGTCAAATGTTTCTTGCTCGAAGCCTGGCACCGCATCCAATGGACTGTTGGTCAGGTCGAACTTCCACTGTCCGGACAGATTGACTTCCCTCGCATGGCGCCGGTCGCGAGCCAGTGCTTCCTTCTCAGAATTGTATATCTGGAAATCTGCTCGGGGAGCGAGTGTATTGCGATGCAATACCTCCAAGTTTGCCCATTCCGGCCGCGAGCTGGGGAAAGAGCACGAGGAAGTCATTGCTCCGGTACGCTAAGGGACCTATCGACAGCAGGGTTTTCGAGGGCTGAAAGGTATTACTTACCGTGCGCACAGCAAGAGCGCCTCTGGGAATTCGACAGAGCCTCATCTGGCCATGTCCTATGTTCACATACATATCGCGGGTTGTGGAGGCATGGACAAATCGCTCGTCACCTTAGGGTATGATCGCTCCTCCAATTCGCCAAGATCGCCACGTGGGGACGACCTCGTGTCCCTCGATACAATGGGGCGGAAGGTGACGCGAGACGGTTGATCAGTGGTACCACCGCTGCTTTTTGAAAGTTGAGTGCTAAGTTCTTTGATTTCGTGCATTGGCAGTACTGTCTACGACCGATTCGCTATGTATTCGCCTATCTATAAGGTCGCTTCGTTGACCCTTAAGCTCTTCAACATCTCTATCTCCTATCGTGCCGCATTTAACTCGCCTTTAAGGCCCTAATTAGCCTCTTCTAACGCCGCTATATCCTTCTTATGCTTCTTTTCTATCTCCTACACCTTTAATACTAACGCCTTGAACATCTTTTCGCTTACTTCGCTAGACCCCTACTATATTTGCGGCTTCTTCGCCGCTACCCCTACGAATCTCTACTCTACTTCGCGGCTAGATTCGTGAATACGATTCTACGTATCGCTAAACGCCTTCTCTAGATTCGCTACCGCTTCGCTAGTTATATTCTATAGCCGCTTAATCGATTCGCTATAGGCTTCGCTAAGCCGATCGGTCGATTCGCTATTAGACTCCTTCGTAACCGGTACTACCTTACTTAGAATCTCTATCTACTTATTTACCGTTTCGCTAAGGCGTTCGTTAGACTTCTATATCGCTTCGCTAATAGCCGCCTTAATCGTCTTATTCGCCTTAACGTAGTATTCTCTAATTAGATTTATCGCTCTATTACCGTAGTCTACGATATAGTCCTTCGCTATGCTAAGTACGTCGGTAACCTAATTAGCCGCTTCGCTACCTATATCGGCTAGAGTAGTATACGTATCTATACGTACCGATTCAATATCTCTAATTGCCTCTAAAGTAATTACGTCTAGCTCTACTCGCGCCGTAGTAAGATCTACCGCCTCTCTACTACCCTCCTCTATTCTACCTATCTCCGTATTAACGACTAGCGTTATATAAGCCCTATAATTGCTCTTACGATAGCGCTTATAGTACGCGTACGCCTTATCCTTATCCTTCTATACCTTATAAGTCTTACCCTTCTTCGTATACTCCTAGTAAGGGCTCGGCGTATCTATCCCTCTCTTAGTCTCTATAATTAACCTAGCGGCGTTAAAATTACGTATATTAGCTAGGGCCTTCTTCTCTATATCCGTATCTCCCTCTACGTTAAGAAGAGCCTATTACTTATTCTACTAGGTCTAAACTAATTAATAGAAGAAGGCGCTCGTATTAGTCGTCTCTAGCCTACAAAATAAATAGATACTATAGCGAATTAGTAGCGAATTAAGCTCTAGGGCGCTATAAGTAACTTATAAGTTAACGTAGGTATTATACTATACGTAGGTACGGTCTATATCTATAGTAGCGGCGTCTAGAGCAGATAATAAGGCTATTAATACGATAATACGGAGGGTACGATAAGGCTATAAAGGCGTAGAAGGACGATACGATAGATATAAGCGGAAGGTAGTAGGTATAGATTAAAGGAAGTGAAGAACAAAGAGATAGCTAAGTAAGATTCGCTATAGATTCGCACGTATAAATATAAGGAAATAACGACCGTAGCTATATACGACTAACCGTACTAACGAGAAGCATTACGAATACGTAGCGAACTAGTAACGAATCGACGCTATGAATTAAATATCCGTATACTATACCTTATACCCTTCTTAAACCGCCGCTCTTATAGATCTATTACTACTTACTTCCTCCCCCTTAACTCTCTATCTAAAGGCGCGATAATACGCTTCTAAGGCTACGGCGGTATCTAAAGGGGGTTATCCGGAAGCTCCTTATCTAGCTCCTCGTCTAGCTCTATATCGGTAGTATTCGATTCGCGGTAGGGTTCGACGCTAGAATCATAACTTGCCTTAAACTCCTCTTTATTAATCTCGCTTAGGTCCGTAGAGCTACGCCTCGATACCGGATAAAGGGGTAGCGGCGTATCGAGGTTAATAAAGGTAGAAGGCTTTATAGGGTTAATCTTAGGCGTCGAGAACATAGGCTCCGGCTTAATACGCTTTATAAATAGAGTATCGTAGTCGTCGTCGTTATCTTTCCGCGGTATCGGCTTACTACGCTTACGCGTAGGCTTCTTTATAAAAGGCTTCTTCTTAAGTATTAATACCGCGGCTAGCGAATCCCGTAGCGAATCGCCCTTACCCTTCGCTAGCTTCCTTAACGGCTTCTACGGAGTTAGCGAATCTAGTAGCGAATTATCTTTGCCCTTCGCTAGCTTCTTAGACGGCTTCTACGGAGTTAGCGAATCTAGTTACGAAGTAGGTAACGATTCGATAGGTACGCCTTTCTACCGTACGATAATACCTATTACCTTACCGTACTACCTATACGAATCGAACTTCGCCTACGCTTACGTAAGATCCTTATTCTCCTAGAAGGATATTAGCGTAGGGAAGTAGCTATCGCTAAACCGATAATCGTAGAACTAGTACTCGACGTAGTCGGTAAAGCTATAGACGTTAAGGCCTAATCCCCTCGGCCTACGACTAAGGATAAAGTCGATAAGAGAGAGACTAGACGCTCCGTACGTATTAGTAGTGAATATATCCTTCTATCTAGTAAAGAAGATCTCCTCGTAGAGCTCCTCGGTGCCGTCTATATTCGTATAGACGTACTACGTATATACGGCGACCTTATAGCGAAATAGCTCTACCTTAATAGGTCTTATAGTACCGCTATTTAGTAGAGGATAGCCTTATACGGCTTAAGCGGCACGACGAGCTATAATAGTACCGGCGCCGGCGTACGTAGTACGGCGTTAATTAAAGGCGGTAACGCGTATAGCCTTAATAGTCTATCGATTAGGAAGGGATAGGAAGGCGCGTATTCCGCTCTAGCTAGGAGCGTTCGATTCGTACTAGGTTCGCTATTAGTTTCGCTACGGGTAGAGCGAGTATACTATATAGACTTATAACTAGCTATACTATAACTAGCTACGTAGTAGTAGCTACGTTATTACTACCGACTAGGTTCGCTATTAGTTTCGCTACGGGTAGAGCGAGCATACTATATAGACTTATAACTAGCTATACTATAACTAGCTACGTAGTAGTAGCTACGTTACTACTACCGATTCGTAGTACGGTTCGCTATATACTAACGGCTACTTCGTTATTACCGATATAAGGCGGTAGAGGTCTAGTATTATTCGCTAGTAGTATTGGATTAAACTTTATATAGACCGGATAGTAGATATAGGCACCGTATAGCGATAGGTAGTTAAAGCCTTCTTTAGGGTAGTACTTAGACTAGAGATAAGCTATATCGTTATAGGAAGGGGGAAGGTAATTATAAGGAAAGTAAGAGCGAAAGGAACGGCTTTTAACTACGAATATATAGCGAATAGAAGGGTAGTACTAGGGTGCTTATTATAAGACTATAGAATTAGATACGTCTAAATAGCTATAGCGAATAGGCGGGGAATCTATAGAGAGTAGGTAGCCGAGTAGCGCTACTATATAACGTCGCGTATAGCGAATATATAGCGAACCTATACCGAGTTAGGTTTTCTTGTTTAATGCGCCCGTAGCGTATAGTCCGCTATATAACGATAAGAAACGCTTCGCTATAGATTCGCTATACGTACCTTAAAGCCTAGGGTTAATTAATAAGCCCTCGATATTCTCTAGCCCGTTATCGTTATTATTAGCGTACTATAGCTCCTACTATATCGCACGTAGCTCTTACTATAGAATAGTAACCTCCTCTTAATCCTCGGCCTACCCTATTTAGTAGTATATCTCTTACTAGCGTAGGTTATTAACCCCGTTAGTATATTAAAGTAGCTCGCGGCGGAGCCTTACGTAGGTACGCTCCTCTACGTTAAGTGCTTCGTTATTCGTATCGCGCTCGCGGAAGGTAACGTAGTCTATATCGAGATCTAGTAGATTGCTAGTAGCTATATTAGCTTCGCGGAGATTCGCTATAGCTTCGCGTAGTAGTTCGTTAGTACGGTAGAACTACTCGGGGGAAGGAGGCCTTAGGTACTCGGAGAGGTTAGCGGTATTACCGGCATTAAGATAGGCCTATATAGTATCTCGAAGCTAGCTATAGGCTAGTTCGTAGAGGCGCTTCTAGCGATCTACGGTGAATTAACGTCTATTAAGGTTCGTAAAGCTAAGCTCTCTTAAGGTA